>OY101435.1:20276573-20876573 GCA_956483605.1 Tuberolachnus salignus | reverse complement strand
AACATAAAAAACCTATGGTAATAAAATTGTTGAAATAACACGGTACGGAAATTATCTAACATTGACTTATCTTATCTTCGCCCGTGATATGATCATTAAGGAGGCATGGTCGTTAGTGTAGCGCGCGGTATGACGCATACATCATTACAACTCGCAGCAGTCGCTCTGAATTTGAAAATTGTTTATTGGCGTTTTATTATTAACAATTGCAAACTGTTGAACAGCCTATGTCACTTCTCGCGTCATAAACAGGCAAATAAAAATAAAAATTTCAGCCAAATCGGTTTGTTGGTTTTTGAGTTTACCCTGAACATACAAACAAACGCTATCATTTTATACAGGGTGAGGACTAATGAGTTTTGAGGAACTATAAATAACTAACATTAAAACTTCGAGAAATACAGTTTGTTTTGTTGAAATGATTAAGAAATCCCATTTTTTGTAATTATGTTTTGAAAATGATATCTTCAAGATGGCGGCCATCAGGGACAATACATTCCTGTAGGCGATCTCTGAAGTTTCGGTATGATTGGTTTCGATTGATATGGCCGCGATTACTTCAGTGATTCTCTTCTTCGGGTCATCTATGGTATGGCGGCGATGTTTGAAAACTTTATCCTTAAGGAACCACCAGAGTATAAATCGCACATGCTTAAATCGGGAGAGCGTGCCGGCCAGCCTACGTCGCCCCTTAGAGAGACCAACCGCCCAGGGAACATTTGTCGAAAAATAGCAAGCGAAATTCGAGCTCTGTGCGCTCTAGCCCCGTATTGTTAAAAGCATACGTTTCCCGACTCATGTTCTTCAGCCATTCACTCCAACCCGTGCTGCAGATAAGCATTTTCGGCATCACAACATTCCCAAAGGAACCGCGTGCTTCCGGGCGGAGCGTCTTGGTGACCGCTCAATTGAGCCTCTATAACCAACTGCACATTTTCGGTGGTTCTTACCGTTCTAGGTGTTCCGTGTCCACGTTCGATTAGGCTACTTTCGGTCGTTTCCAATTGTCGAATTCAAAATTTAATAGTGTTAACATAATGGACAGATTCGTTGCGTGGAATGCCAAGATGCAGACGATAAGCCCTTTGTGTAGTAATCACAGAATATTTATTTTCAAAATACGCGCCCACGACCAAACCTCCTGTCCAGACCACGATTACGACTAAAAACGGCATAACTGTGTAACTCAAAATAGATCACTAATATAAACCTGTGCTTATCTTATCTTAGACTAATGGCCTCGTTAAACTCGTAAGTCGGCTCCGCCGCACCCTGTATATTAGTATAGATATAGATATACTACTAATATAAGTATAACGATCGAAACAATAATTTTTTTGTTTATATGAAATGCGGTGAAATATTAAAATTACCGCTAAACGTAAAATAACATGTATTATTTCCCTTTATAAATATTGCAAAATTATACAATAATGGTCTCAAACAACCTAGTATTATTATAAAAAAAAAAAAAAAAAGCCTAAACATGGATAGACCACTGTTGTGGGTAGTCAGTTGGGAAGGTATGGGATATCGGGGTTAATATACTGAAAGCAACGAGGCATCATTGCAATCGAAAAACGATTCGGAGCTTAGCTCGGTAAACTGGTAAGTCGTACCCCAAGGTAAACCAGATATCAACAAATATAAATCCGGTATGTTGTCGGTGTATTTTATATTTTAGAAAATCCGGTTGGGAATCTAGAATCGGATGTTTCAAATAAACTCCACAGAACGACGAATCCGATTTTTTTAAGGTACGACGTGAACAATTTGGAACATTTTTACAAATAGAAAAAAAAAATAAAAAAATGTTTACCGAGAGAAAAAAAAAATCATATCTCATTAAATCTAATAACTTTTTCGCAACACTGAGAATCTAAAATATTATTTACTAAAAATTCATTAAGGCTATAAATGAGGCGGCGCGGCGTCTCGTACTTTGGTAACATTATTTTTTACGACGGACGGTTTTTAGTTCATTCCGTATTCCACCGCAGAAAAATATACAAACAACACAACGCGTTGCCCCCGCAGGTTTACATAATATTATTTACACCTTGAATTAAATTTATTTTAAACAAACAGCGGAGTAACACAAGTTATGCGCCTCTACCTTACCTATAATTGAAACGTAATATATTCAAGGCGTCTCCTTGTGCTATTATTATTAAAATATAAAATATTAATATTTATACCCGAAAATAATTCTCCTCGGTCGGTTTGAAGGGTTCGCGTACTCGGAAATAAATCAAATTACCCAGGCTCGACGTAACTCTTGGCTAGTAGTTGACTCTTGACTCCGCCGTTATTGCTCAACCGGACGGTAATATTTATTTACTCGGTACCGTTTGATTTCTGCGGCACTGTACCGAAAACTCGCCGATTTCCCAATAATAATATTATTGTGTTGGCAATCGCGTTAAACGCATTTTTTTTTCTTCTTTTCATTTTACCATATCCATCCATCGGGCTCGGCACTAACGTTACATTTACGCGGGTAGTATATTTGTAATTAACAAAGTGTTTTCCATGCGATTTCTGTGAATACGGTCGGAAATCCTATATTACGCGGATTGCACGTGGCTATTCGAAACGGGGCAGTATTCGGGCGATTTAAGCTCTTTGTTTTAGCCGTAAGTGATTATTGTTATCTATTAGTGTGATTGCGGACGAGTGTGCGTGCACAGCCCTGCCTCGTCGTTAATCTTAAATCGCATTTTATCAAAATACAATAATCATTCTAGAAATAATCCTTTGAAGCGATTTTAATTCAGTCACAGTCGCATTGGTAAAAATGTACTCCTAGGCGCGGCTCGACCGGGTTTTTTGGCATAGGTGAATCGCCCCATATGCTGAGGGGGGGAGACGGGCAAAATAAATACGACAAAAAAAAAAATAGAAACAGAAAAAAAGGCGTACTTACTGCGCACCATGAAGTTGGGGAGGTAGAGTACATATAGATTGGAATTCAATTCGTAATTCTATGATTCCCGTACCCGTGGTCTTGCAAACCACTCCGACCCACTTATCATTGCTCTAAACTCCGAAATCCGTCCCAGGAAAACCAACTAGAAAGTTAAAACGTAATCGGAACCGTGACCTGAAATAAATCGAACCCTCTCTAAGCAGTTAGTGTTGCCACTGGGTGATTGCCGCATCATGTTAATCAAGCCTGTATATTTTGTATTGTTCTAACGTGCTTACTATAAAATTTACTTATAGATTGTATGTATCTTAAAAAAAGTCAAAAAAAAAAAAATAATAAATAAATATATCTCTATACAACGATATATTGCAAACCAAAAACGATTCTGAGCGATGTAGTATTAGTCGTGTCATTTCATTATTGCCATCAATATAAATAAAAAATAAATAATAAAACTCGTGTATGACGAAATCATGTTTTTTCGTCATTTTTTGGTAGTTTTTTTTTTCTATCGCGTTAAAAAACCTAATAGGTGTATCTAAAAATTGACCACTAGACATAATTTGCTACCGGAATCAGTATAGGAGAGAGTATAGATCGGACGAAGTCGTCTGGTAGAAAAAGTGTTTACAGAAGAAAAAACAATAATACATTTTTATAAACCATAAGTTCATTTCAGTTGTCGGGTTGGGGTGAAAATTCCCGAACATGCCCATCATATGGGTGCCCGTGGTTATTGGTATTTTTGGTACGGAAGTCGAATTATTTTTGTTGAGATGCTATTATGGATTACGGATAAAATCGAGAAAAAAGATAAAAATAATAATAATAAGGTTGTCCCCAAATCTAAAAGATAAAAAGTAGTTTACAAATCATCACCTCCTACGATTAATGACGAAACTCAATATTTTCATATTGCGGTTTATATTATAATTATCCGATAGCGATTTTTTCTTTATTACCGACGATAACGGCATTAAATTGATTCACTCAAAGAGGTTATAAATCGAATAATATAAAAAGTAACAAAGACGTATATGTATAAATGTCTATTTTGAAATTATATTTACCGGGTAAAAGAGTCGTAATACTGGAAAAATATTAATATAATTGCTATTATGATTTTTCTATAATTTGTCGTTAAAAAAAAAAAAAAAAAAACAATTCCTTTTTGTTATATAAATATTAACACGATATTTTGGCATCAAGTTGTACGAATATATTTCGTCGTGTTAACAGTGGAATGTCACGGGCTCTGGCCTGACCTCACGTACGTACTATTGTGCGCTAATATATAACGCTGGACTCGTGACAAAGGACAGGTGCGCGTGTGCGTAATTCGGTATACGGGTTTTAAGTCGAGACAATGCCCGAAAACCGTTCGGAACAAGAACTTGACACGTGAATGGATTGCGCTTGTAATTAGCAAACAGCGCAAGAACGGCAAGCGGGCCATGGCATTCGATTGAGCCTAAGGGCCGCGCAACAAGGATGTGGTAAGAGCCAAACACCGCGGCCACCACCGCCGGACGACTAGTCGAAAACCGACCGAATAACAGCCCCCGGGCCGATAGAAAGCGAGTCGATTCGATTCAGATCCGGTCAATCGGCCGGAGGCAAGTCCAGAGTGGGACGTCATCGTCGAGCCGACCCGTCGCGTCGTTTATTGATGCTAACCGAAATTTGCTGGTTCATTCTATTAAAATTTCGATAAAACTTCTATTCGTACTAATGTAATATAAAATAATGGTTAAGACAAGTCACGATAGCATACGATGTCTAACCGTTTCTGTACTGCGTTCAACGGGCACGCAACAGTAAGGACTGACCATATTATCCTGCCCATAGGATTAAAGTTTTTTTTATATTTATACATTTACGATTTACGATAATTTAACGAGCACAGTAAAATGGGCCTATAGATTTATCTTTAATTATGTTTGCGTTATAATAACAATTTTCCCTCAAATAATGGCATAATGGTTAAGGTATGTTTTCATCAAAAAAGTTCTTTCCCAAAAGAAGAGACTCAATATTGTATTGAAATACATTTTCACCGAGACGGTATAATTTCCCACGGAAAAAAAAAAAAAAATAAAAACCTAAACTTGAGTTACGTCTTTATAGATTCTACAATAAAATTACTTAACACAAGGGCTAAGGTCAACAAAAGAATATAATTAAAAGAAAACGGAAAAATTCCATCGTGCTCTTAAAATGTAAATAAACTAAGTAAAAAAAAAAAAAAAAAAAAAGAAATCGTCAGAATAACAATTTAATTCTAAAGACTTAAAAATAGCTACACTGAAAAGTTGTGAAAATTGAATTACGTCCTTTTTTCGTATAAGGCGTCGAAATGATAAACGGCAAAAAAAATGAATTTAAATTTAAAGAAATTGTTTGACACTAATATCAAATTATGCAAAATATCTAATATTATAATCCTATACTGTACTTGGCGGAAATGGTTTGTCAACGACGGTTGGACGAGGCATTTTGCCCGGACCGCGGGAGGTTTTACAAGCTCTCGCCGGTACGTCGTGTCGTGTTTCACTATGGCCAAATATTTCCAATTGAACAAAATGGTATTTAGAGCAATAATCTAGACGAAACTGTGGGTGTTTGGATTGTCGGATTTGCGTTTGGAAATCGGATTTGAATTAGTCGCCGTGTTAGCTAGCGAATGGCCGCAGGAATTGTCTATACTTTGCGTCCTTCATTCAAATATTGATAATTTAAGTAAACAAGAATACATTTGTATTTTCCGTATTGAAGTACGCTATTAATTTTTGTAAATAACAAAAATCGCTTCGGTCATGCTCTTGTTGAGCCGTTGAAGCCGTTGTATTTTGTATTCAAAATAAAAATCCGTCAAATCCAAGTCCAACGTGTCTATTTGTATCACCTGCAGCCCTCTAAATGAACACTTTAAGCAATTTTGTTATTTAAAGCGCAATTTTACACTCCGAACATAATACATAATTCAATCTAAACGTGTTTGGGTGAAATTTATATTATACATAATACAGCGAGTTTTTAGTCTAGAAAAATTGTATTTGGAATATTAATTAGACGGTAAGAATGACGGCAGAGTTCAAAATAAATACGTTTCATAAAAAGTTAGCAGGTGTAAGTGTTAAAACTTTTTTTTTGTAGAAGTTTTCGAATTTTCAACGTGTATTTTACAATTTACTGTTTGTTCTATAATCGAGTCGTTTCAACATGCGGGATTTCGGGATCGTCGACGGTGTCCAGTTTCAACGATCCCTTTGAATAATTTCAAACTTTTCTCCGTCCATGCCATAATTGCACAAGTAGTAAATTATTTTGGATTCACTGGGTCTTTAAAAAATCGTTTCGCGATGTCACGGAGCTTCGTAGTTTTGATTTGAAGCAAAATCAAAATCGAAAAATAAATTAATATAATATCGGAGACATGAATACTTGTAGCGAATGACGATTTGATTGTAAGGCATAAAATTAAAACAAAAAAACAAAACAAAATTGATTGATTTTAAACTTCTTTAAATTTTTATTTTTATTTATCGTAAATGTTGTAATATTATTTATACGATATTTTACACTTTTTTTTTTTTTTAATACAGTAAATATAATTTTATAAATATTAATGTATAATTAATATTTGTATAATTAGAAATATGGAATGTAGAAGTATAAAATAAAAAAAATATTATAAAATGATTGACCAAGTGCACACACTGCATTTGTTTAAAAAACAAAATAAATCAATTTTGGTAATTTTATCTTATTTCAAAAAAAAGGTACTCGTTCTATAAGTTGTATTGTTCCGACGGTTTATTAGTTTTTTTTTTTTTTTTTTTTTTTTCCATAATTCCTTTTGTTTTGTGATCCTTTTGTTCGTTCTATTATTTGCTTTATTTTCTTTCTTTAGAATTGTTTTCTTATATGGATATATATAATAATACATTTGTAGTTTATATATATATATATATAAAATGTATTCTTTCTTCTATATGTTTAGAGCACGTCACTTTGATACTTTTCTAAAATTTGATCTCGAACGACCCCGCGATATCTTTTCTGCGCGCCAAATATGTATATTTTTTATGTACGTATATCTTGTATCGTAATTATAATCTTAATTGGTTTTTTTTTATTTTTTTTATTTTTTACTTGTTACCATTTTTATAATTTTCGCCACGACGACTTAATTGAACAAATCCGCCAAGGTATTCGGCAATATTTATTAGATCTAATCTCGTATTTATCATAAGCATCCAAACGCAAGCGCATAATATCCAATTAACGTATTACCATCGCGTTTATATAAACGTATAATCCAATTACCGTTGAACTTTTGTATTGAATTAATTACAATTTTAATTAAGACGAAATTTATTTCTCTCATTATACGTAATATTTACGATATCGTATTACTTTGAATAATTTATTCAAATCCCTGCCCACGAGTGTATTCCACCTAGTCTATTGGTTTTAATTGAAATCCGAATTGTTTCCGGGGCAATATTTAAATATTTGAATAATTATCGTCGTGCTTATGCCCACACTCTTTGCAATCGGTGTACCCCGTCGCATAGCGAAATGCGCGAGAAATATTAACTTTTTTTTTTTGTTAGCAAAAAAAAAAAAAAAAAATTAATCTAAGAGCTCAAGCCAAACCTAACTATTATAACAACATTAACCCGAAATTGCACTCGATAAGTACGTATAGAATTTTTCGGCGATTGAGCCAATTACGGGTTTGTTTTCTTGAATTTGTTCGTGTCAGAGCCAATACGAAACGGGGTTGATAAAAAAAAAAAAAAAACAATAATACGACATTTGTAATATTTCAAACGGTTTTAAACTGATTTCGACTATGTTATGAAGACAGTGAGTATACGTAGTAGGATCAAAAAGTTCCCGGAATTTATTTATAGAAAAAAAACTATTTTTCTTATCAAATATCTGTTTATTGGAATTAAAAGTAGACATTATTAGCTATCTGTAGGTTTTGTCGTTAAAATTACATTAGTCTCATGTGAGTCGTAATCGTGTCCATAAAAAATCAAAAAAAATCACGTATTGTCAAATCACAATTGAAGGTCATGTTGATTGTGTTCTTCGACAATGAAGGGTTAGTTCACTGGGAATTTGTACCTAATGGACAAACAGTCAACTCAAGTTTTTATATTGAAGTTTTAAAGCGTTTAATAGATTCAATTCGGCGAAAAAGGCAAAGAAAATGGGAAAATGGTTGGTTTTTGCATCATGACAATGCACCGTGCCACTCGTCTTTTGCAGTTCGGCAATTTTTAACGGATAAAAAAATTTCTACAATTCCACAACCCCCTACAGATAGCTAATAATGTTTACTTTTAATTCCAATAAACAGATATTTGATGAGAAAAATAGTTTTTTTTCTATAAATAAATTCCGGAAACTTTTTGATCCTACTACGTATGTATTTTACACGTTGGCTCATGAAATATGTCAAATTTATTATTTCGATAACAGTGGAAAAGGAAAAGCGATGGACAACGGTTTAGAACGGTGATGGCGGACACGCGGCACGGGGATCATTTCGATATATTTATCGATTTTCAGGTAACATATCATACAATATATATCGACAAAACTGAATAATCGATTAAGCGCATATTAATAATCTTTATTTCACGATGTATTGTTTTTTTTTTTTTTTTAATTATTATTATTTATATTTTTTTTTTTTTACCGGGACACTGTGTCGCGAAATATACGGGTAAGTCAATAATCTAATCAGTTCACGTTCGTGTATCGAGACAGTGTCGGTTATGTGCGAGTTTCGTGTTAACTAATACGTATTTTTATTCAAAATGTTGCCTACAAAAAAAATTGAACGAAAATTACAGGATGTTCGAATTTGTTTACCAACATGGACGATTATTAATTGTGGCTTTATTAAAACCATGGAGATAGATTTCGGTCTGTGCTCTGAAGTTATCGTATCTCGATCAACTTTTGTCGGACGACATTTTGAGACGAACCGTATAGAAATTTCCGTGTTAAATATTACCACAAGACTAGAAACGTTCCGGACCAAGAAACGGATTAACCAAGGAAGATTCGGTAACGTGTACTACCTTGCAAGCAACAGCATATCGGCCAGACATAAAACATCTTTTAAGTATTATGAAGCAAACGATTTCTAACAAACACTAAAAGTTGATATTTGTTGTTTTTGATTTGTTCTACACTAGTATCATTGATTTTTTATGTATATTTTGTAAAAATTCTCCGCGTTAATATAAATAATTAACCTAACCTAGTGGCACGGCTGAAATTTTTATTTTGAATTGTGTCACAAATTGAAAAAAAAAAATCCTATTTGCCCATTCCTGATCTAGATTTACACTATTCGGAGAGTTTTTGGAGGACAACGGCTATTGCCCAAATTATAAACAAGTGCAATAATTTATAGGCACCTATAATTAAACAATTGTTTGGAACAAAATTTATACACTTAAACTCCAACGCAAATACTAAAACACTATACTTTGAATAAATAACTCGGACGGTTATGACCGAATTTTATATTTTTGTCTTTTATTTACAAACAACATTTTATGGGTAGAGTTTAGTTTACAAAATAACAATCGTCGAATTCATATGTGAACTCGAGCAATTTTCAAACATGTGGGTGGGTCGCCCATTATAATATATTATGTAATTTGTTTTAAAATAACGTAAACGCGGTAAATTGCCGAATAAATAGGATTTTTTTTTTTTTTTTTATTGGTTTTTAAATGTAATTTAAGACGGTTAAATGGAACGAATAATATTTTTTTTTTTTTTTAGGAGTGAGTGCATTTAGTACATTTGAATAATGGTTTTGTTAATTAATTAACGAATAGCAGTTGGGTAATTGGTACATTGTAATATGTTTAAATAACTCACGTCTAAATCGATTACACCGCAGTTTGTAAAATACATGTGTACTAATATTATACTGTCGGTCCGGTAACGTTAATTTGAATTATAACTCCGTGCGACTTCGATTTGTACGTGTTGTTTCGAATTAACACGATTACTCGTATACACATATGTAACCCCGAGAAAATGATTTTTAAATAATGTCAGCTCTCAACTGGCAATGTTTGCGGACGACACAACAATACTCACGCAAGATAGCGTATTAAACTTATCAATCGAAAAACAACAATCTTCATTAAACGAAATTACCTCCTGGTTCAAAAAATGGAAGCTGAAACTAAATCCTACTAAAAGCGAGGCTAAAATATTCACATTAAAAATATATAACGATCCAATAAACAACCAGATCATACAATGGAACAGAAAAGATGACTCAGTAAAATACCTTGGAGTTTTTCTCGATGAAAAACTGACATGGAATATCCACATAAACAAAAAACTTACTCAGGGATATGCCAGGATGAGAATTCTCTACCCCTTAGTGAACTACAAATCAACTCTCCAAATGAAATCTTCTCTCCTTCTCTACACCGCAATAATCAGACAATAATGATAACCTATGCCTGTCCTGTATGGTCCGCTGCCCCTATAACTAAAATAAATAAAATACAAATCTTACAAATAAATTTTTAAGGATATGTCTCAAAGCACCGTGGTTCATGAGAAATCGCCAGATCCATAATGACACGAAAATACCCCTGATAAATACATGGATTAAAACCCAATTTAAAAATGTCCACGCCAAACTAAAAAAACTTGGACAGTGCTCGTCATTACAATATAGGAACAAAAACACTCAATAGACGTCTGTGGCCTCGACTTCCCCAGGACATTCTTTTAACAGACACAGCAGACTCATCATCAGAAAATGAAGATCACACTAGACCTCATCGTTATTATTATATTCGTATATGTAACACATTATTATATCACTCTCACTATTAATAATTATGTCATTAATAAATTTATAATCATTTAAATTTGTATAAATAATGTCGCGTTATCAAATTTATTATTAGTCGTAGCAGTGTAGTGATATCAAATGTTTAGTTCCAATTTAATAATATACTATTATAATTGTATTGTAAAAGGAATTGTTTTTTTTTTTTTGCCGGGATAGACATCCGCCTGGTAATCGCACGAGTTGAAATTGGAAAAATATATTTTTTTTTTTCTCGAAATTTTCCCATCAATATAGTTGGACACATTTAGCTGCTCACTCTCTCTCTCTCTCTCTCTCTTTCTCTTTCTAATGATAAAACGAGCACTGACTCGGGAATGAGAGAGGTGTTTTATAGACGGCTTGAGGTGATACAAGTGGGGTTAACGTCAATGAGGAGTCGGCAATAATGTTTTAGAGACTAGAGTGTGAACAGGCCAACCACCCAACGCCGTCCGAACGCTATTATAAGCACGCCGTACACAGCGCACGAACATTATGCGGAAACATAATTTTTAAGGAACCACGTGGGCCCGGAATACTATAATTATTAATGAAACTAGTCGTCGGGCATATAATACAATCGTACAGTATAGCCGCCATGCGATATCGAAAATCTCCGGCGGACATTCCGTTGATTGTATTGACGGAAATCCGTTCGTGTGCGTGTAAAATCTGTTTAAACATTCAGTCTCGTGCGACTTTTCTTACGATAACGAACATTACAGTAAACACGATTATAATATCATATTATAACGATACGCCTACGCTATTTGCGCGTAAGCACACAGCGCGATATCGTCGGCGGACAACGGTGGTGGCATTCGGGCGCAGGGAGGTCTGATAGGCACGGCGGTGCAGTTGAATCCACGAGTAATCGTCTGTGAGGACAAAAGTATCATTTTGCATCCACGGACAACATACGCGTATATTAACAAATAAATACACCGGTATTATATACAGGGTGCGGCAGAGCCGACTGACGGGTTTAATGAGGTCATTAGCCTGTGATAAGATAAGAGCAGGCCTTAATAAGTGGTATGTTTTCAATTGTACGGTAATGTCGTTTTTATTCGTAATCGCGGTCTGGGACAAGTATGTACATCGTGGTTTCGTCGAGCGTCCGTATTACGAAAATAATCATCATTCTGTAATCGCTATACACAAAAGCCTATATTCGTATACACATCGGTATTCCACGTGCTGAATCTGCTCCTTCTGCTAACACTATCATTTTGTAGATACGGCATTTGGAAGAAACTGGAAATACCCTAAGTAGACTTGGACACGGAGCACCCAGAGCGGTAAGAACCCCCGAAAATGTGCAGTTGGTTAGAGAGTCGAATGAGCAGTCAACAAGACGCTCAGCCCAGAAACACGCTGTAGCTTTGGGGAATCTCAGACCGTTCTTTGAGGAGAATTCTTCACGCAGATTTATCATTCCATTAAATTAATGCTTGTCCAAGAGTTAAATGCTACTGACTACGGAAAACGTAAAAATCTCTGTCAGCAAATTCTTCTGCAAATTCCTCCGATATCAACTTTTTTCTGTAGCGATGAGGTCCATTTTCATCTTTCTGGAACTGTAAATAAACAAAATTTTCGATACTGGGCTACAAATAAATCACGGCAGCTCCACGAAAGACCACTCCACTCTCCTAAAGTGACAGTCTAGTGTGCTGTGTCCCAATTTGGGGTGATCGGTCCCTACTTTTTTGAGGACGAGAACAGGACCGTCACTGGATCGTCTACAACAGTGTATCAATGCTGACGGCCGCCATATTGGAGATATAATTTTTAAAAATGGGATTAAAATATAATTGATTTAAATAAAATAAAAAACTTTTCTCTAAGATTTACTGTTCGCTATTTATAGCCCATCAAAACTCGTCAGTCGGCTCTGCCGCACACTGTATATATAGATATATGTATGTGTGTGAGGTGAAAAATCCGGATTTGCCGAAATTCAAGAATCCGGATTTTTATCTGAATTCAAATTTCGGTTTTTTAAAATTGTTCAATTTATTTCTCATAAAACTGTTATAGTTATATTATTGTTAATATCATTAAATGTACAAAACAACGTTTTTACAATTCAGAATCACAAATAGAAAAGCACAAAAAAAAAAAAAAAAAAATCATACATATTACTCTAATTTATATCAAATGTTACCGGCCGATCCGCCAAACGTCGTTTTACTCATAAAAAATACAACATTTTTGATTTTGGAATTCAAATCTTAAATGCTTGGATTCCGAAATCCGGATTAATGTCACGTCACTAGTAGATATACGGGTTAGTTGGTATAATAAAAGAATATAGAAAATAACTGGTATATAAGTACGTCATAATTGTAACATTTGAAATAAGTACAGGGCCGTATTCAGCTTCGAGGGCCCTCGGGAAAACTAAATCTCCCGGGCGCCTTTATTTTCCTTAGGGTTAGGGCTGATTTTTAATGAAAAAAATGTGTCTTATTATACACGAAAACTAATGACCAAACGGTTTTGACATGACAAATACTATTGCAACTGTGCCGTTTTAATATGTTTAAATGCGCGGTGACACAGTGTTAATAAATGAATATAAAGTTCTTAAAAGTGATTGGAGCCCGTTAACTATGCGCCGGGCGGGCCCCGTCAGGATTTTGAATGTCTTTTTTTTTTTTTTTTTGGAAGGTTCCGGACAAACGACCCGATAAAACAGTTCCGAGTCCGGCCCTGAATACGAGTGTACAATTAATAGACGATAACAGCAGCAATAACGACAATATTGATAAACTGTTATAGTTTAACGGTCACGTTTAGACGGCACAAGGCGGAAATTCCGTTCGATATAAACACGTTAATATTACCGATTTCGTGATAATAGTTATCAGTTGGTGATTTTTAAACGGGGCGTGGTGGGAAATACGTCTACGAGTCTGTAAATCAGGATACATTTTTGCACCCTCGTGAGTTTCTATCAAGTGCCGCTTATGCGTCGAGAGTTCGGCAGTGCATGTGCGGCGCGGACCCGTATATTATTATTATACATACGAGACGCAGGAGAGCAAAAAAAATATAAAAATCACAATGAAATCCTTTGTATGCCACTGCTCGCCGAACGTGTATACATACTAAAAAATTATTATAATACGGGGTTAAAAATTTAACTTCGACTCCGCCGCCGCCACTCGTCGTATTACATCACTACAAAGCAGCGTGCAGGATAATATATTTTTCTAGGTTCGTTTTGAAAAAAACAAAAGTTTTTCTTCCGTTTCTCTTCCTCTTTCTCTCACTCTCTCTCTCTCTCTTGAAGAGGAACCTCCTATCAATATTTGCTGGTTTTGTCCAACTAACAGGGAATATAACAAAAAAAAAAAAAAACAACAGGCTTATGCCGACTGCATAGAACTCGTTTTATTTTGGTTTTAGAATATTATAAAATGAAAAGTGAACAATATTCTGGAGTCCAGGAGAGTGGGTTTTTTCCCATTATTCCAAACATAACGTTCCACATAGATTGTTTAGAAACATCGGACTATTTAAACATTGTTAAACGACAGTAAATTTTCCTAAAATTAATTTAAAAACAAAACACATCTTTTTGGGCCCGTGAAATATTACCGTGTATTAATTTTATAATCGACTCTAAACCCGAAATTCTAGAAACCACTAAAGCCCAGCAAAAAACTCACTGAACGAAAACATAAAATTTTAGTGATAATAATTGACGAATTAACTGTGCAGCGTAAATTATGTTAATGATCATTACTGATTGCCTATAACGACTATAGGTAATAAAAATAAAACCATTTCGAATTTTAAACGCCGAGTGTAACATTTCAATTTAAAATTTACATATATTTCTTATAGAAAAGTTGTGTTCAATTGGAAAAAAAAACACACACACACACACACACACGTACACTAAAACCAAAAAAAAGTCTCTGTTCGTTTAGGATCTGTAGATTACAATTGTTTAAGTCAAAAATTATAAAAGCAGTTTTCCCAACGCAACGTCACCAAATATTACAAAATAAACAATCTATACGGGCACGTGCGTTCGTAAAACACACTGAAACGTATTTCGATTATTTGAATTAATATAATCGCGTTAAACTTCTGGTAACTACCAACTGCACTTACGGGTCGAAATCGAATTATGCGCGTGTTGTAAACGTGATTTACGTCAAATCAGTTAAACCACGTGATGATCGCATTATGGTAATAATTGGCTATTTATTATGAAATATAAAAAAATTACATATTTATGAAAATATAATAATAGGACGTGGTGTAAATCCCGAGCGTAGCGATTGGTTTTAATTTTTACTGTGTTGTGTGCGCGTGTTTTTTTCCATCCCGTCATATTTTCGATCAGAAACCCGGCTCCAATCAAAAACTTTATAATAACTTTTTTGTATAGTAGCATATTCGATCTAAGTTTGTGCCACGAGGATGTCATTTCTTTTTATTATTTTTTTCTTTTCTTTTTGTAGTTACCGTAATACTAGGAGAAAATCAGGAAAAAAATTCAGAAAAACGGGAATAACGGTTGCTGTTATTTTTAAATATGTTTTTTTTTTTTTTAAAGAACAACAATTGTTCAAAGATTAATACTTAAAGCATAGAGAATATTTATTTTTTATTATTTTCATTCGGATGAAAATAATCATAGTGACCTGCAATTTTTACCGTATACTCGCATTAGCATTTTCCAGGCGTGATAATTTTTCAACATATTCTGGCATTTTTTGAGTTATTTCAGATTTTCGAATTTTTATATTGTTTTGTGTTTTATCTAAATTTTCGAAAACACTCAAAAACTTGATCTAAACGTGTGTCTTGTGGTAAAATATAAAAGTAGATAAGAATTTTTATTAGTGATGAATTTCGATGAAAATCATACAAATCACGTTTTAAATTATATTGCTCGCGATATATCACGGTTTGTGGATCGAATCTGTGTAACTCTAAAACAATGCTGGAAAACTTGAGTGGACGCACACGGACATTTGTTGTTTTGCAGTTACAAACTAATATCGTTTTTAATTGAAAAATTCATCGATACATGTTTCACCGAATTTCGCACAGAATCGGTTTTTGCACGCAACTTTTAATCGTTCGGGTACCAGTGCCGATGTAGTGGCGGATCGAGACTCGTCGAGGCCCGTGGGAAACGTTTTCAGAGGGCTGCTTGTATTTTTCTTTTTTCTTTTTTCTTTTACAGTTTTAGGGCTTTGGCGGAGTCAATTTCCGATCAATTGGATCGGAAATCCGATCGCGAACATTAACCCGTACTTATAAAAAAAAACGACACTGACCTCTAGCGGAATATTTATGAGCTCTACACGCACGACACTTGTACACAATGCGCAAAATTTCGATGGCAAAATACAACTGTACGTAGTTGTACATCCACTCGTTCTACCAGCATTTACGCGCTACTCCGTCGACATATTGTGAACTAAAATAATATTATACTCTACCGTACGGCCACGCCAGGCAAATGGCGTTTCGCGTCTCGCGAAATTAATCGGCGATATTACGTATTATTATTGAATCAGTATTGTCGTTTCAAATAATGCGATATAATAATATTATCCGGGAAACACTATAGATAGGTACACGCGAAATATATTATTCACACGACAATACACATTTGTTGGTTTGTTTTCGCTGTCGATTCCAAAACGCCGGGCCGTTACACTTCTCCCCCGGTGGGGGAACGGTAATAATGCCACCGTTGTAATTGGAATATTGCGAAGGAATTTTGTTGGCACGTTGAACACAATGACGACACGCCATTACAATCAAAAAACGATTCTGAACTAGGATCAGAGCCTCATCTAACGGCCCACGTACACGGTCGGCCATGAACGGCAATCGACGTGATTGACAGTCAAGATTGACGATTGATAATTACCATATACGGTCAATCAAGACTGACAATCTTCGATCGTTCGATTATTTTATCTTTATAGTCAACACAATTGTTACTATTAAAAGTGTGGCGTTACGTGTTGTTATCATTCAATATTTATTGAAAAAAAAAAAAAATATTTTTATATATGTTAAATTTAAAATTAAAATGAATGAAGAAGGTATTATTGGTATTGCTATTTACCTCGCGTATGAAAAAACGAAAAAAACCAAGAGAGAAAATAATTTTAGATGAAAGAATGGTTCAAAAAAAGAAACACATCATAATCTTCTAGATGAACTTCGACTATCTTCTCCTTCTGACTACAGAAATTATCTCCGCATGGACCTTTTCATGACATTTTCGAAGTTATTAAAAATGATCACACCAATGATAGAGAAACAGGATACTTGTATGAGAGCATCGATTTCGTCGGCCCAACGTTTATCGTGTACACTACGATAATTTGATCTCAATGTATTGATTTTTTTTTTTTTTTAGTAGTATTTATGTCAGCTGTTTCAGCTGATCGATTTCTTTTAATTTATTAGTTAACTGTACATAGCAATCTTGTTTCGAAATTTTATTTTTGTACATATCACTTTTAATTTTCCACGTAGCAGGTAAACTACGGTATAGACGTATAAATTCGCGCCAAAATTCTTCATTATTTCATTTATTTGCCATTTTTTGACGAAGATATAAAATTTACAAAAGACAAAAACGACACGACTGTTTCACACCATTCGACTGGATTGACTGATGAATTGTACATTCATAGACATACATGGTCAATCATGAATGTCAATCATCTTGATTGATGATAAAATTTCAAACACGTTTGAATTCTATCAGTCGTGAAATTTGATTGTCAGTCAGTATCATTCACATACATACACCATCACGTCGATTGTCATTCATGACTGACCGTGTATGGTGAGGGGGGGTCTTAATGTGTTCCGGATAATGTATTTTGATAATAATTAACCGAGTTCCTTCTGAATATGTTTAGTACTCGTACGAGTAATCGCTGCTCTGTAAACACAACTGTAGTATTTTAATACATTTACAATTGTAGAGAGAAGTTTAATACAAATCCCGTCGCTATAACATTATGTTATTGTATTACTATTATTATTTGTACTCGTACAATACGAGAACAAAATCTTTTAAACTATGTGTGGTAGGCATCATGGTACCGATTATATTTATATATTTTGTTTAGGATTCGACATGTGCGGACGTGTGAGATAAGTGTACAATTATTATAATTCGTTTTTCGGACGAACGCGTCTATATTCTCTGAATCAAATTTTGAATTAATCGAATACAGGACCGGATTTACGTTGGGGATGGAGAGTGTCCCCCAACCAACACCTATTTGTTTAATTTCAATCAGCCAATCTGAAATAAATAAATTAACAATGAACAATAGAAAGAGAAAATTAATAAAATTACAGTGTCTATCGTGCAATAGTGTTATCGACAATGATTATAAAAAGAAACCCGAAAGAAAACAACTTGAATGTCAATCACGTTGATTGTTATTCATGACTGACCGTGTATGGAGGCCTTAACGGAGGGAGACTACCTCTTCCCCCACGGGGTGGTCAAGAAAAGGCGATTGCAAAGTTTCAACTAATATAGATAGAAAAACAGATATTAGAAATTAAATTTATATCATATAAATATATGTTAACGACATTAATTACATTGCGTTACGACGATAACAACGAGTTCCGAATTTTTTTTTTTTTTTTTTTCCATACATTTATACCGGGGAAACACAGTCCCCAAACGACCAAGTATGAATACGAGTGTTTTAAAGTAAACGTTTCGTAATCATATTGATTGTATTGGTAATTTTCTTAAGCGTAATTTTATATGCAACATCCCTCAATGCGACACTGAACTGGTTTATCGTATAAGGCCGTACAATTCCCGAAGAACAATACCGTAATAGATAATAGTGCGATTATTGCGATTATTATTTAAGGATTACATTTTGTGTCCGTTACAAATCGAGTGTAATTAATTTAAGGATTTCAGAAAAAGGCGGGAAAGCCGACCGCACGAGCAAACTCAAAGACAATAATAATTCAAATCCGTCATCGGGACTCTTATATCTTTTCACTAGAAATGTTTATGTTTGGGTTAGGAAAAAAAAAAATATATATATATATTTTATAAATCGGAAATACGAGGTACGGTTATTTATACGGTATTTTATTTGTATAGTACGGAATGAAGAACCACTGTGTAATCAATGCATTATCCAAAAAACATTGTTAAATATCTCGTGGAGATATTTAATTTTTTATTTCGTATAAAAATAACACTCGTAATACCGTATGTCGTCGGATTTCCGATACAGTAACATATAAAACTATCCAAAAGGGCTCGGAGGGTGCGTTTTTGCTCTGTTTAAGACGCTTAGTCAGCCAGCCCGGTGGGTGGATGAGAGGACACGGTGTTAATTTTTGTTTCTTTTGTGTTTGTCTAAAGGTATACACACATTATGTATTTATCAAGAATTCGCCGTCTAGTGTCTACGGATCATTATGCATCATTACGTAAATATGACGTTATCTACGCGATAAATAATATGTTTTGTCTTTTTTATAGGTATAATCAAAAAATGGAGATTCTCCAAGCGTATGGCAAAGGATTTTATTCCCCGGTTTTACTGTGACATTTGATTTATTTTAGTTTTTTTTTTTTTTTTTTAGTTGTCTTTATAATAATGGAAACCCCGGGAAGAAACGTCGAAAAAAACGGGAATATTTACGATATAAAATTTTCCCGTCATTTTCGAATTTATTTTTAATTCAGTTGAAAATAATCGTAAGTACCGAATTTTTATATTAGCTGTTTCTAGACGTTAATTTTTCTTAAACATTTTTCTGGCATTTTAAAAGTTATGTATAGCTATTTGAAAATGTCGAGTTTTTTTTTTTTGTTTTATGCGGATAGAAATGTTGTAATTTATTTTGATCAGCTCTTCGTATTCAAATTTATGTTAAAATTCAATAAAAACACGAACAATAATTGTAATATTTATTTCGTTCTTACAAATTAATACAATTCTCGATTTCAAATTTAAAACACGTTTAACCCAACTTTGCCGGTTTTATGGTTGCGATAATCCACCGTTGCGTATATTTATATATATATATATATATTTATATACATGTATACATTAATTAACCCTATAAATCCTATTATCTCGTTTTCTCATTGATAACAATGGCCTATCCATGGTTTAAAGTATGTCTGTTATTTTTTTTTTGTCGCTTAGTATAAAAGATCATTTAGAGGCCATTTGCCGCAAGCCATCTATTTCCCATTGTTCGTTACTATCAGTACATTTATATCTTCATAGTCTTCTTGGTTAACAATGCATTACGAAAGTTGTTTCATATCAATAGTTTACTAACCAAATTTGAATTAAATTATCATGAATGTATACCAATTATTTAGATTATAATTACACGAATATATAGACATTCGTATTTCGTTATTCGATAGCACGACAATTATTTAAGTTGAACCTATCTAATATATAACTATAACATCTGCAATGGAGATTATATTATTATGTATGCAAATGTACAAATAATATATTTAACGCATAGATATCGTATAGTTATTTAGTCAAATTACCGTAGTTAATAATTACGTTTTATTGTTTATACCGTCTATCGAGGGACTTATCCGGAGGGATTAACCGACAATATTATATTATTGGCATTATTAATAATTTATCGTATTAAATATGATGTTGTGTATCTAATCTAACCTATTTATCTGATTTATAAAAAAAAAAAAAAAACAATTGTATTAACCAAATAGTATTTGAAAAGTTCAATTTTCAAATAACAATTAATTTAGTCGTTTCTATAGGATTTCTGGAGATAAAAATTGGTGATAAATCGACTTGAACCACAGTGAATTTATATCGATACTAATAATTTAATTTTTAGTTTAAAATATTTTTGGTACAACACGACATACTCGATGTGTATAAAATTAAATTATCGCGGATACACACACAAAAAAAATTTTTTACCCGTGTTACTGAGGGAACATTTTTTATCTCTAAATACTTCTCGAAAGTATTCCGCCGAATTCGGGTAAAATATTCTACGGAATGTGAGGAAAAAAAACCAACGCCACCGGAACCTCAAAGGCTAGGTTAGGTAACACATTATATTGAAACACTAACCGGGCGAAGGCAAACGAGGCGGATTCCTTAAAATGCATCATTTTGTTCGTCTTTGAAAATTACACGAAAGCAATGGGGGAATGAGGGAGGGACCCGGAGTGTCTCGAATTTTATTATTTTTGTGTAAACGGCAGTTTGCAGTAAACAAACTTAATAGTTTGCTATAATAATTGCCACCATCACGAATATTAACATTGTATACAGTGCGGTAAATACCGGGCGTGCAGCGGTTGATCATAAAAAAATCGACGCCTCCAAACATTACCTAATGAGCCGACGAACTTCGAAAAAGGCCTGAGATTTTCGGCTCTGCACCCGAGTCACGACTTACCCGAATACGAATCCCTATGCCTGATACCTATTTTTATACCATTATAAACGATAACGACGTTTACGATTAGACGGGATAATAATATTAAATATTTTTAACTTATAGACAACAAATAGTGCGAACTCTACGGACTCGGCGGCGGTTGTCCTTCTTGTCGCCTGCAATTTAGTTGCCGTATACGTAATAATATAATGTCGTCTTATGCAATTTTACCAAACACAGTATTTGTACATAAAAAAAAAAAAAAAAAAAAAAAAAAAACGGGGAACAAATGAATTAAAAATATTTCGGGTCGCGTACGCATCTATTTAATACACTAGGCCGGAAAAAAATTAACGGCGACCGATGCGCTGCGACGGCGCGAAACTGTTTTGTACGGACCGCACTGACCCGCGGCTCGCGGGAGTGGCGCGGCACGGCGGCGCTTTCTGTTGCTGACGCGCAGCTGGTCGGCGGGCGGTGCGCCGGTCCGCTGATCAATATAATGAGTGGGGGGGCGCCGGGGGGCGAGAAAGGGACGTTTGGGCCCATGTGTGGGGCGGACTGGGCCAGGGTACGTTTGGGCGGCGGCATTTCGCATCATTAGACTAAACGGCAGAGCTGAAGCCCGGCGGAGCGCGCGCTTATCGCGGCGATGCGGCGGTGTGGGGGTTATCCCGCGGGTCGCCTACGGGCGGCGGAAAAGGGGCGCGAGATTTTCGGCCGTCGCCGGCGGCGGCGGCGACGGAGCGCGACGCCTCGGGAGCGCCCCACGCGGGAACTACGGCGGCGACGTGCGCGCGCCGTCGGCCAGACCGCGGCACCGGTGGCGAATGGCGCGGGTGCGCACTACCGCCGTCTATGCGGACAACCGGCCACGGCCGTTAACGTTTTCGCGGAAACTTACAGTTGCCGCTCGTCGCTACAACCGGCCGGTTGTGTCGACTTGCGCGTGTTCCGCCGCCGATCTTACGTCGGCCGCCGGTACACGGGGCTGAATTTCCTCTGGCACGTGCTCCGCCGAATTCCACGCAGAGCCGTCGGCGTCTTTGTCGCCGCCATGCGGCCACCAGACCGAGGACCCGGGCCGCCGGTCATGGCCACCGTCGTCCTGTCCGTCTTGGCTGTCCTACTGTTCCACACCGAAGGCGGAACAGCCGAGAAGTCCAAGTTCTGTGAGTATATTTCATATCAACCGTTATTATAAATAATTTCCTCTGTCCGTGTCGTTCCCGGACCCTTCGGGTACGTGCACGGTATGTTTAAATAACTTAGAGATAAATTAGAGAAGACAGGACAGTTGTCTTTGTTGTTATTATCAATTCGTATGCCGTTACGAAATTTAACGTGAAACTCGCCCCCCCTCCCCCGACGTCCACTGAATCCATTCGTCGGCAAGTAGACGTGTTAATATATACCCGAAGATAACGGCTCGGGGCGAGTATTAATTGGTAATGTCGTGCACACGACCCGGTGTGTTGCGGACGATGGGAATTCGCTTCAGTCGTGATAAAACTGACACCGGGTGCTCGATACGCGATCCACTTAAAATAATCGTGACTAAAAAAAATTAATATTTAATTTCGGCAATCGGGGGAGAAAAAAAAAAAAAAAAAATTCAAAAAAAATTCAAAAAATTCAAAAAAAAAAAACCGCGGGAAGACGAAACCGTTAATCGGCACGACGTCTAATAATATTAATGTACAACCGTAGTTCGGTGATAAAACGAAATAACAATACAATTGAGAACGATAGCCGGGCGACGGGCAATGAGAAAAGAACCGACAAACTCGCCGGTGTAGAAATTCGAATTTTAAACGGCCGTTTGACGCGACGGCGAGACCGTTTTACCCGCCACGACGGCCGACGCCGCGCCGCCGCCGTCGCCGTTACCACGTGCACAAAGGTGTGTTTCGCTCCCGCGCATTCGCGGGCGCCGCCGTAATTCCGATAATTATATAATAATATTATAGTACGCGTTTTTGGTAATATTATTACAATAGTATTGCAATAGTACCGCCGTACAATATTTTACGGTACAATTGTGTGTGCAGTGCGTATTACGAATACGGCGTACATGTGTAAGTGACCGAACATTAGCGGTAATAGCCCCGGGTACGGCTGGGTACGCGGGACTTTTCGACCGTTCCGCGGCCAAACACGTCACACGCTCGCGCCCGTTTAGGGTTCGTTTTTTTTTTTTTTTTTTTTTTTCATTTTTCAGGTTTTTTTTTTTGTATTTTAATTTTTTCTCTCTCTCTCTCTCTCTCTCTCCCCTATTCCCCTTTCATAACAATTCGCACGTTATTGAAAGTCGCGCGCGCGCTCGGGCCGCCGACGGTTCGCCGCACGGTACCTCCGTATAACTTTTATACGGGATGTCCGCGGGCCCCCGGGGAATTCGCCGCCGTTTTGAAGTGGTCGGATCAAATTAATCCCACGGCACTCCGAATTCATTAAACCTAACGTCGCCGCCGCCGCCGCTAAACCACTACGACCGCCGTACAACCGTACGCGGTTTCCGTAATAATAATATTACGCCGTCGTGGTCCCTCGAAAAAACGACGATAATTAATTTAATTTAATATATATATATATATATAATTTTTATTATTTTTTTTTTTTCGGGCGGGTGCGAATGTTTTGTGAGAGCGCTGGCGATCTAGGAAACCGATACATTCGAAATACACAAATAGACTCGCGTAGCAGATATACGGGGCGGGTGGGTTTCCATTTTAATTTTTCTAGCGTCTGTCCGATACCGATCGGTCCGTTAGTTGTCAGTGCCGTATACCGTATTTTATACGACACACGCGATTTAACAGTTGCGATTTACGTAATTAAAAATAATATTATCTCCAGAAATTGTCGTAGTCGTGGCCCAGTTGCCCGTTTCGTCTCGGTTCTAGACGTTCAACGCGCGCACACCCTGCCAAACGGTTTTATTTATGAGATTTTTTTTTTTTATAACGTCTTTTTCGTCTTATCGTTCTTAAGACGGGTACGGGAGCCACTCGGAACGAAAAAACGAACATTGTCCCCATAGACAATAATCAAATTGATAGGTCAATTTCCCCCTCACCCCAATCATTACGTCCATTTAACAATTGGCAATTGACGCCCGTCTATTTATCGCGCGCCAAAAATTATTATTATTTTTTTTTTTTTTTAAGTATTTTTCCTTAGTTTTATTCGAATTCGGACCCTCATTATTATTAATATTACCCACGCAGTTTAATATTAATCGTATTATCGTCGTCGAGTTTTTGCCGTCACGCTCTATAGACTTTCGACACGTCATATTTCTCTCCTCGAAACCTGCCCAAGTACGTGTCCGTTTCCGACACGTTAAAACGTTAAAATAAATATCCAATTTTACCTACTTGTTTCCGCCCTTAAATATTTTAGTTGACGTGTAATTTTGTAGAAAAATAAAAAAAAATATATAAAAGTGCACATATCACCACCATTTTCATTATATACGTATACGTATATCATTAAAATAGAATAGTGTTTTAAACGTGGTCGGCATAGCAACGCTGTATACATAGTATATTTTTTTTTTATACCGCACAATACGACGAGGTAAATTAGTATTATTTTCTACCCCGGATTCCGGATTGTGTAACGTCACAAACACAAATGGCGTAATGGATTGTTAATTATTATCAGGAGAAAAAAAAAAAAAACTATTAATATTATAATTTCCACGGTGAAAATTAATAATAATATACGATTCACGAAATTAATAATAATCGGGTGAAATTATCGAGTACAATAAAATATAGTTCGTACGATTTAAATAAAATACCCACCCGTTATCACTACGTACGCTATAGGAAAAATGAAATAATTTTCATCGAAATGTAATTATCTCAAAAATATTATCGAATCGGTACGAAATATACACGCGGAGAATAGTTTTTCGGTGTCGACATGTACGATCGCGGCGATAAACTTGCAAAAATATTGGGTTTTGTTCAATGTTAACACTTAATCGGTTTGTCGGGTCAAAAAAAAACCTATGCCAAATTTGTTTTCTAATCTTCTGCTATTGACGGCGCTATTTTTTTTCATAACGCGATGCAAATAATGTGTGTAAATGGACGGACCATTTTCGTTTGAACACATATAGAATATATAATACAAAAATAAAAAAAAAATTTCGAGGAGTGGTTTTATAAGTGATTTAAAATTCGATATCCGGTTACGTAAGTGCGACGGGAAAAACGATTTTTTACAGATTGATAAATTGACGCAACGATCGGTTTGTATTATGAAACTTTCGTCCCTTTTTTAATTGATTAAAAATGTATTATTTATTGTTAATAAATAATTATATAAGCGAACGATAAATAATTCCGGATTAAAACTCGTCAAATAATAATATTTTCTCGAAGGAAAAAAAAATATCAACTTCAATTAGAACTTACAATAATTATTATTGATAACATACGAGTCCTGGACGTACTTCATTCACGATAAACTTCACGTAATGATATCCGGTCGATTGTACGGAAAGAAAAAAAAAAAAAAAGAAAAAAAAATTAATTTTATATTATATTAGTACGCACATTTATGATTAATAAAAGTCTCGAACAATAAACTAAAGTTTTCAAAGTTATTATATCATTTGAACGTAATATTATAAAACCACTACGTATTATACTTTAAAAACTTTTCGCCGAGTAATACGAGTCACTATATTCGTAACTCAGCAAAGATAAGAAAATCAACTTTTTTGATTTATTAAATAGGTTTTCTATTGATTTCGGTGTTAAAATTCGTTTTATTCAAAACGTCGTAATTATTATTATTCTAAAATCCATTGGTGTAAAGAAGATATTTACTAACTTTTATAATTAAAAAAAAAAAAAAACCTCAACCTTAATAATTGAACGTTACACGATAGACTTTTGGGAGCGTAATAATTAAAAAATTGAATTATTAAAGTCAAAACAATCATATAGTTTCATCAGAATGGGGGGGGGATTTTTTATTTTTAATTTGCGTATTTTAAGATTTGATTGATTTCGATATATATCCGAACATTTTTTTTTTTTTTTTTTATTAAATAACAAAATTTATCAATCACCGCGGTTTCATTGGAATACAATTTTCTAGAATTGGAATTTACCCATTCCTCTTACGTACAATTTATAAATTCCCGGTAAAGTATTATATTGTACATTATAGGTATAGGTTCCTCTTTTTAATTTTTTTTTTTTTTTTGTACAATATTAACTTTCAACTCGGAAAACCGTCTTAAAAAAAAAAAAAAAAACATCCACCGTTGTCTTAGGTATATAGAAACTTTGTAGACGAATCAAAAAACTCGGACGATACTTTATAGAAAAAAAAAAAAATAAAAATAAAAATAAACATTTTTAATAAATTAAATGCGCTTGTAGACGATCGAGAATGTATCTTAAATTTCATCATAAAAACATTTTTTTTTTTTTTTTTTTTCTAACCGTTACGCAGACGCATACCGAAAATACTGCAATTGTCTACTCGGGGTGTAAAATATTTTTATTTTACGTCAAAGAGTTTATGGAAAAAAAATATATATATATATATATTATAACGCGATCCATTATATAAACGTACCGAAACGATTGCGATACGATGAAATAGTATTTAAAATGTCGACGCAAACAACAATATGGGATCGATTTACTCGATAAATTCGAATAATAAGCGACTAAGTCTATAAAGAAAAGAAAAAAAAAAATAAAAAAAAAATACCCAGTACTAAGGTTCTTTGAAAGCGACAACATTCGTAATTATTGCAAAGAAGGGAGTTGCTTTCACAAAATTACATTTATTTTTATTTTTTTATTTTTTATTCCCCATTTGTAAAGGGTTGTTTATTTATTTATTATTTTTTTTTTTTTTTTTGTTTTTAATTAATCATACAGCAAGGACTTCGACGAGAGCAGATACTGTTGTCTTTTAGACGGTGATAAGTGTGCTCGGGTTAATCCGTTTTTAATTACAAAGATTTGGATCGCCATATTATTTAGTAATATATAATCGCAGATAGCGGTGTAAAACCTAAAATCGTGTTTTTTTATATATTGTTATACTAAAAAGCGCGCGGCGGATTCCGACAATTCGCCCTCGGGTTGATATAAAACATTATTACGGGTTTTAAATTCGGTCGGAACGCAAAAATAAAACGATTTGTTAAACGAATACTAATACTATTACGAATAACGTAATATTTACCAACGCTGGGGATTTCTTAGTTAAAAAGTCAAGGAGTTCATTTAAGTTAATTTCAACATTTTACGTAGCATTAAAACGTTTGGATTTGTATTTGCTTTATACACAACGAGTCCGTTTTTAATTATATCGCTAATAAAGTAAATTTAAATATCTTTTAATTTTAACGCAATAATAATTTTACACTTTTTAAATTGCTACCGTGGTATAATAATAATAATAATAATAATAAATAACAATTTCGTTTCACTTTATTTATGTGTGTTCCGAATTCATAATCCGGAATAATTTGATATTGCCGGATTAATGTGTTTAAATTTAAACAAACGACAAACACGCCGCAAATTCAATCATTTTCACCGAGACAATAACGATTTACAACAAAAATACCTTAGTAATAAGTTGATTACATTTTCGATTTTACTTTCAACTTTAGTTTTAACGTGTTAATTTTTATTTTTTTTTTTTTCAATTGACTTAACTTTAATCGGTTCAATACCGTTGATTAACTTGCCCACTCCTGCCCGTGTAGTTTATGTTCACAGTGTATCCATTACTCGACTCAGAGTACCCCGGTGAATAACATTTTTTATATGCAAAATCGATGCAAATTTCGAGTCAATAGTATTTAACTCGGTACAGACAAGTCGACAATTTTCATTAAAATAATAATAAAAAATTTAAATATTCTCGTTGGTGTTCCGAAAATCGATATTTAAAATAATTAAAAATACTAACTAATTTAATATTCATATAGAAAAAAATCGACGTTGTTCACGATTCATTAGTTTTCCGTACATTTAAATTTAAATTAATTTAACATTACGCATACCGTGTTATATACATAACAGATTAAAAATTAATTATTGTTTATCCGTAGAAGCGTAGTATTTTCGATTGATTTAAAATAGTTGACATATAAAAAAAAAAAAAAAAAAAAAATAATAATAATATTTTCGACACAGTAATTCGAATATATCTTTAACTATAAATAATACTAATCGGTTTTCTTCGATAAATGTTATATTTTCGGCTCTATGATAAAAATGTGCAATTTTTTTCAAATACTTTTTGGCGAGTATACATCATGATCGGATAATGTACACCCATAAAACGTATAAATAATACACTTTCGTATATGAAATTCATTTTTAAAAACAAAATTCGTGTTTCAGATATTGAATTCGATTATTAATTCGTGTGTTTAGTAAAAAAACATTGCAATTATAAATATATCGGTAATAATCTATTTGGTTGCAATTTTCTTTTCTCATTATTTCGAGTACCCGTCTAAAGAGAAATTGTAATTCGTTCATAGTTCAAATGACACACGAACTATATTTTGTAATTCTGTGGATAATATATTCATACGCGTTTGTGTACTTCGCGCGACGAGAACAAGACACAGGCTAATACACTATAATATTAAATAGTGTGATATACACTCTTGTTTTTCCTCTATAATTTAATAATAATAAAAATGTTATAAATATCGCGAGCACAATGAATTATGAATACGTCCGCGATAATAGCACCGCAATTGTCTATTTATAATTTACATTCCCTTATTTTATTGTCAGTATAAATTATAAATGTATTCTGGTTTATTAGGGATTCGATTTCTATACGGTATAAAACGTATATAATTACGTGTGTAATACTATACCGAATTCTACGTTTCAACCCCCGTTATAAATATATAATGTCAATTTTTTATTTTTTTTATTTTTTTCTATTTGAAAATCACCGCGTTAGCGCTCCCCATCCCTTTCCCAAATGGGAAATTTGCATAAGTTAAAAAAAAAAAAAAATAAACATATGGGATATATAAAACGTGTATACACACGTAGTATACTAGGTAATAACTAATATACTTTAATAATTACGAACTATTATAATGACGTGTAGTTTTTTTTTTTTTTTTTTACAATCATGTTAAATAATTGTAAATTAATTTTAAAATTTTAATATTAATATATTGTCATAACGATACTTGTTATGCTTTTATAGAGACAAGCCAATATCGTAATCATATCATATTTTATTTTTTTGTTTTCACTGTATATCTATGTCTGTTGATAATACAGCCATACTAGTGAGACGACTTTGATCTATTGCTGGATCTTAGATGCATTTTTTTTTTTTTTTTTTTTATAATTTTCAGCTCGCTGAAGCTTCCGTCACATGTAGTCGTAGTTACAGGATTCGTTAATAATATTCTTAGTGCCACCTCAAAATTCTGCTAAATACCGTTTAAAGAGTACTGGTCAATATTTTTTAGAATATTTAACCGAGTTGCATTCCCAAACGGTGGTATTTGAGACTTTCAATTTTCTGCGTTTAAATCCCGGCCATACTTGAATGCCAAGTAGTCATTAACCCAATTTTTTTATTACATTTTCAGAGTTTCATGGACTAATAATAATTATAATTTCGCGAGTAGTTTATACATACAAATATATTTTTCAAATATTACGCGAAGTATATAATTGCACGTAATATTGGAATTCGAGCCCCTAGCCCGGCATGCCCTATTATCCTGCCCCGAATACGGTGTGTATAGGTTTCGTTTCGAATATTAGAAATAGTCTATATTATTTTAAATTTCGGACGTTGGAAAAAAAAAGAAAAACATTTTTTTTTGTTAAAATTATACGTACGCGACATACGTATATCAAATGACCCACCCCACAGCCCCATTTTTTTTCTTTGGCTTTTGTTTTGGTCCTCGTGAAATATAGACCTTCGGACACCCGTGACATAGTGTTCACTGTATTATATACAGTGTAGTTTTCACCCTAAATTGTTACATCGTCGTTGCCGCCGTGTTTAAAGTGCTGTCGAAAGACACGTAGTTCACAATAAAAATAAAAATACTCGTGTATATATATATATATATATATATATATATATATATATATATATTGAGAGAGAGAGAGAGAGAGAGAAAAAAAGAGAAAAAACACAATAAACACTGCAGCGACGACGACGACGACGGTTTAAAGATAATATATTTTTCTCCGAGTGCAGGCCGTGCGTGTGCACTCACCGAGCGCTCGAGAGATTTGACGGAAATCGGATAGCTGAAATTTTTTGCGGCGAATTTGTTTTTGGTTTTTTTTTTTTTCTCTCTCTCTCTCTTTCCGCCAACTCTAAAATAAAGAAGAAAATATAAAAAAAAAAAAAAAAAACCGCATATAACGCGCCGATTGAGTTGACGGGGATGAATGCGCGTAATATTATTATACATCGTTAGGACTCGGAATTCAATGCATTTACATCTTTTTTTTTTTTTTTTGTGGAATGTCTTACACGATGCTTTCCAAGTTAAAAAAAAATAAAACGTGTTTCAAGTACTCCATGGTGTGACCACGAATTTTTGTTTTTTTTTTTTTTTTTTTAGAGGGGGGCATTTTTCACGTTTTCACCCTACACGTTTCTCGTATTATGACTAAAAAAAATCGACTTCATTGAAATAAACATTGTACTACGTAATATAAATCATTTTAATTTTGAACCTTATAACATCAGGCAATCTGGTTTTAAATTAGACAAGGCTGAAATTTATCTTTATGCCAATTTAATTGCATACAATTTTTCCGAAGTAATAAATTTAATGTAAAATGCATTTTTAAAAGGGCTTTTTTCTTTTTTTTTTCTTGAGTGTTTAGTTCTTAAATGCATTTTTTTGATATTTTTTAGGGCATTTAAATCCGAGCCCTATATATCATTAATTTACAGTATTACAATATTTATTATGCGGCGAGACTAGAGAATTCGGTCGCGAAACTATACGGGACCAATAACGGACCATCGAAAACAACGCGAAAATCACTTGTGATAACGATAAGTGATTATTTTTACATTCACTTGAATATATTTAATAAAATGCCTCTTTTTTATATATATATTTATATTTTTTTTTTAATCAAAAATGTCGTCGAAATCGCCTATACGCAACCACTTAAATGCTTAAATGCCCGCTTCCGTCAACCGCAGTAGCAGTAGCCCTAGACACGGTTTTTTTTTCTTCTTCTAATAAAGAATTGTACGGTTATCTGGGTATAATGTTCACATTTTAAACCGTTAACATGTCCACATGCTATTTATTCGTGTATTTAGTCATTTCTCTGACTAGCTATGTAATCCGGGCGATAATGTCCACCGTAATAAGCAATAACCATTGTCTTAGATCACCGGGAAATACGAAATCTTATTGTGTCCTCGAGTGCTGTGTCAATTGTCAATGTCTGTAATGTTTTTTTTTTTTTTCTATACCGCTATACATTCGGTATCGCGACGAAAAATGTCTTTGACTCTATTAAAATAAATAATATTCCTTGAGAAATTTAATATAATTTTAAAATTAAACACATATTTTTTTATATATATATATATATATAGTAGTAGGTACCTCCTGTATATAGTAATATTTTCCGTTATTGAATTTTCTGTATACTATTTTTCAAAAACTGTTCCCCCTCCCCCCCGATAGTTTTACCAATATATCCTAAAATGTCGCACTAAACAATAATATATTGTGCGGTCGTGATTTTTCTGTTGTTAATATCCAATATGATGGGATTTAACTGAAGATTTACCGAGGAGCACCACAAGTTTGTTGCGGCGGCCTTATAGTATTTTTTTATTTTAAATCGTGTCCAACGAAAATAATAAGACGCGAAATAAATACAGTAAGGAGAATCCCAGGAATTTATTTAATTCTCGTCAAAAATATACGACCATATATTATTTTTGCTCGGAAACTGATTGAAATTGAATAGGTTTTTCTGTTCGACATTTCCATTTACTATTTTGTCTAGAATACATTAAATATCAAATTTATTTTGAGTTCCAATAATATTATTCAGTGTTGCGTTGTTGGCAATTTGTATAAACTCGTATTATGCATCTCGGCAAATGTAAACTTGCACGATTCCAGCGTAATGATAAAATATTTCGATAAATATAAAAGACGGTAAAATAGAAATAGAAAAAAAAAAATCGTTCATTGGTTTTTCTTATAACTAAAATATATATATAATGGATGCGTTTTAGATATTTCTTGTAATTTTCTTTCAAAGACGGTTTACAATTTAAAACATAATCGAATTTCAGTCATCTCGTAATTTAATTATATATATATATATATAATAGGGACGGTTTTTGGTTTTTTTTTTTTTTTTTTTTTTATATATATATAATCGTTTAAAGTGCACATTTTGATCATTTCGCCATTTTCCAATTTACGAGAATAAAATTATTTTTGCTCCTTAAAAATGCTCAAGAATATAAAACTTTTAAACTTTTTATTAGACTAAAAAAGACGGACAGTTGTAATTTATTTTGTCGTTAAAGATTAATACACTTTTTCAATTTTAATTTATCAAATCATTTTTACCCGACTTTGCTTTTGACTATCATCTTTCGTTTGTTGTGATTTATCGTTACGTACAGATATTAATTAAATTCCGCTATTGAGATATAAAGTTTCTACTATTCCAAATTTACATTTACAACAGGGTGTTTTAAAGTTCTATTTACCTAATGTTTCATATTTAGAGGGAAAATATTAAGTCAAATTACGAATAATACGATTTATGCAATAGGGTTTAAGTCAAATGAAAATGGGCATAAGTCATAAAAATGAAACGCCAAAGGTCCTAAGTCAGTTAAAACTGTTAACAGTTATTGAATATAATTAGTACACAAATTACTAAAAAATTATATGAATCATAAATATAAAATCAGAGTTCTATAATTAAAAAAAAAAAAAACTACGAAGTTTTTTTAACTTTCCTGTATAGTAGTTGTTTTTGACTTAAGCCCATTTTCCTAAAAACAGTCCTTAAAATCGTTAAGCATTAATATTAATTTACAAACATTTACGTGGGTCTCTGAAAACTAAACTCGTTTTTTTTTTTCGACGAACATATGATATTTACAAAACCATAATTATTTACAACTTATTTTATTATTATTATTATTTTTTTTTTTTTTTATAAATCTTCAACTATCGTAAATGCAGCTCTAAACGCATTTATTTTGGACGTTTTTAAAATGTTAAGGTACCCGAACTGTACATATCTGGATTATAACCAGACATAAAATCCAGATTTGTTTTTTTACCCGGAAAGTAAAATGTTTAAATTTAAAACATCGACGTCTGAAATACCCGGTAGGTACCAGATTTGCACATTCAAGTCTTGTATATTCCAGTGTTTTTTAATGTACCCGTTTACGGTTGATTATAATTTTACCGTTTTACTCGATAATAACTAATTACTTTGTGGATTTCCCGACATCTAACCTACAGCAGGCCCAGTGGGGCCCACACGCGGCGTGACGTGCCACGGCTATTTTCCAATTTACTTTTATAACATAATCGTTTAAAGTTTTCGTCGTGAAATATAAAATAGCATATAAATTTTAGCGTGGAAACATACTGTACACGCTATGCTCGAACTAATGCACAATCGATTTATTATGCATTAATTTGGACTTGGCGAATTTCTAGAATGTATTTTACTTGTTAGTTTAGCTCCAAGTTTATATCCCATATATACACACCTAACCTATACTGTAATATCTGACTGTGTTTCGGGCCTAATACATTAAACCTCGCGCGTTAAACTAGAATGAATAGTGTTGAGACGTTGAGTAAATTCACCGACAAGTATTAATGGTGTTTAATACCTACTCGTTTAATTTTATAGCGCCGAGTATAATATTTCATTAATCTTATACAATCAAGGTAGGCAATATACGTTTGAGGGTTGCAAACATTAAAAAAAAAGAAGAGAAAAATGAAGAAAAAAAAAAATCCCGTTTCCCCCCCCCACCTCACTTCCCGTACGCTCTGGGCGAAAAAAATTACTCCGAGTTTACGTCGTCATAACGTAAAACGCGCGATTATTTCTGTTTTTTTTCCATCGCGATTTGCATTTCGTGTTTTTATTTTAAAAAAATTTACTCGCACACGGCGGGAGGGCGGGCGTTTGTAATATAACGCGACGCTTTTTCAAACGCGTCCCCGTACCCGGTCGAGGGCAATAAATTTGAAATAATAATTACGATTTTTATCGGACAATTTAATAAACGCGCCGAGAATGTGTTTGGAGCGTAACGTCAATATCGCAAAAGTGTCTGGGAATAAATAATAATCGTTCACGGGGACGGTATTATTATTATTATTATTATTTCCTATATACCGTATTTTCGTATAAATATTTCGAATTTATCTTTGTTAATAAAGATTCCCGGGCCCGTACAGGTAGGCGTCGATAGTTTCCGTTCCTCTGCCAGACGATCGCCGCTGTCCGTAGGGTTATTATTTTTTTTTTTTTTTTTCCCCCTTTCCCCACGGCCGTTCGATACAAGTCCCGGCGGGTACGCCGGACGAAATTACCGGTCGGGGATAACATAATGGATTGATATAGTAATAATAATAATAATAATAATAGTAATATAAACGCGGAATCACAAAGGCCCTTTGATCGATTTACCGTACGGTATAATACGAGATTGAATAATATTTTATACCGGCCCCGCACACTATATCTCCGGCGGAATGTTACTATAATATTATTAAAAGAAGCAGCCGGCGGTTCGACGGCGGCAAACCGAACCGTTGTAAAATAAACGACAATTCGTGCAAAACGAATAAGTAATAATAATCGCAACGACGAGTGGACGTAAATCTCACTTTGGCCCGACCCGCCCGCCTGTACTCCACTATTACATTCCCGGATACGTAATACGGAATTATTTTCGGTTTAAACGACGCCGTCGGTAAATAAAACGTTCGGATCGTTTTTGTTTTTACATCACGTGTGCGGCCGTGCGTTTAGCGAAACTACCGGGGACAAAAAAACCAATTTAATTATAGTCGATACCGTTGTTTTGGTTGAATCCGCGGCCCGTCGGCGAAACCCGGCAAGGTTTTTTTATAGTCATCTCAAAAAAAAATAACACTTCCCGAGGAAACTAATCGTAGAAATATCGACCAAAGTACTTAGGCATCTAAAAATTCAAGCCGTTCGAATCAAATCTGGTGCGTGTGTAGCAGGAACCTGGAACCTTATGATTTTTTTCGGTTCTTAACACAAACAATTTTTTACTGGTTCTTAAAAATTGTAAAATATAGTGTTCCGTCGTTACTGGTCGATATCGGTTCGTAATATTCCATAGTTTCAAATAACATTACCTATGCGTATTAACTACCGACGAAATAATGTACTAAAAAAAAAAAAAGTCAAACTATACAATAAGTAACCGTGTGTGTAACTCGTACGTGTGACTGCGTCTGGTGTGTTCGGTTATTTTTTAGAACCAATAGGAGGAACCTAAATTATAGGTTCGGGTTCCGGTGTGTGCAGGTAATCGGGTACTGAATATCATTTGTATGTATACCGATCGTTAAAACCAATGTATATTTAAAAAAAAAAAAAAAATGAATATCATTCGAATGTCACGCTTAATATACGAAATGCGCGCGCGGTTCACATTGTGTTTCCCATTAAACCAACCGATTGCCGTCGTATTACGGATAATTTTGACTCGTCGTACCGTTGATTGTTCGACAAACAGACTGCATCGGCACGAGAACACAATATTTAACTTGGCAAAGTGTATAAACGGCGGCGGCGGCGGCGCGCGCGAAAAGAGGATTACTACGCCTCGGGCGGTGTGCAATAAGTCCCGGGCGCGTACGCAAATGTTCAATATGCCAACACACAAACACCTACGGGGGGGGGGGGAGGGGACTATTTCGAGTTGGGCGTTTTGCGTCTGGGCGAACAAACGCGAAAATTCGGTACGCCGATAATAATTAGCGCGGGCATACGTATATAATGTTATCGTTGGCGGACAACAGCCGAACGACGAAAATTGACAATCACCGGGCCGCGACGGAAACGCGTCCGGGGCCCGGGATCGGAACCGGCGAGAATCGCGTTGACGGGGGACCCACGCGAAAATCGAATTCTAATCGAATCCCGGTGTTTGCCGGCGTATTTCCCCGCCAGTGGCGTACACGTCAATTAATTATTTTAATTCCGATATGCGTCCGATTGGGCGAGTCGCGCGATCAAATTGCCAATCAAAGTTGATCATTTTATAAGGCGATCTTTAACCGACGGAACTTCTGCGGTATGCCGGCGAAACAACATACCTCGACGGGGCACCCTTATGCCCGGCGTTTCACTATCATTCCGAAAACCGGACGGTTTCGTCGAACAACGACAATCTCGTTTGATATTACGGTATGAAACAATGTCTTTCGCCGGGTCCCCGTGCCCGTTTTTCTCACCGATCACCCGGCCGATTTTTATATTCCGGTTTTCGCCGACGGATCGCGCGTTGCCCGGTTTAAGGTTCGCTCAAACCGAAGCGGCAGCGGTAGCGGTAGCGGCAGCGAAATTTAATGTCCATACGTTTTAATACGAGCGCACTCACTAGCGCGAAATTAATACCGCGGCGAAAATGTTACCGCAAGATTGAGGGCGATATTTTTATTTTTCGCTGCAGACACTATATTTTTCGCTTACCGCTGCCATAATCAGTTGTGAATTCCCAACTCATTTTAATTGTACAGTGCAACAATGCAATATGAATATTAATATATTATTATCACATCAACATATTCAACATCCTAACTCTAATTATAATATATTATAATTTTTTGAGATCTATAAGTCCCTAAGCCTAATTATAATCCTATGGTACCTTTTTTGTTCTTCATCATCCATTACAGCTGCTAACAGTAATACATCTTCTTCATCTGAACTTGAGTTTTCATAATAAATACCCATGGTATGATAACAATTTAAAAAAAATATAGAAATATGTTGTTTTGTACTTTTAAATATTAATATTAGTAAAAAAAAATATAATACGTAATAACAAAATACATGTACGCGATTGGGTATCACAATGTCGACTAGTAATTTTTGGCGAAATATTTCGCTCCGGTTAGGTTAGACCAGCGGTATTTAAAAAGCGATAAATACGGCTGCCGCTGCCGCTTCGGTTTGAGCGAACCTTTAAACGATTATTATTTGCGGGTACTTTGTTAAAAACAAAGAGTCGTGCGACGTAACAGAGTTCCCCGCCCGTTACTGTCTGTTTGAACGCGCTAATCTCGAGAGAGAGAGAGAGAGATAACCACCGAGCGGATTCTGATGTGGTTTTCAACGTTATGATTTGCAGTTCGCCGCGAAGGATTATGCGTATTAGAAATCGCCCTGTCCGCTTATAGGAGCTGAACAATAACGGCCGTTAATGAATCGAACCGGCCGCAATTCGATATTTCCCTACGTTCATTCCACAACCTACCTACATCGTGACGGCGCGGGCGACACATAAAATCATTATTATATGTTTATTTTAATATCTGAAATAGGAATTGTGTTCGTTTTGGGTTTCATTCGACTGAACACTCAGCCATAGTGTTAAATTATCGTTTACTGACCAATTAACCAAACCAAACCGACCTAAAAACCGTCAACCGTGTCATTAGTTATCAATGCCTTGATATCGGGGTCCGTGGTAATAGTGATAATATGATTTTTTTTTTTTTTATTCTACCACGGTGGTATACTCTACGTGTATACTAATAAAACGCAGAGTCTGTCTGTCTGTCTTTCTTTTGGCCTATTGAAAGTGACACCCCGTAGACTTCTTAGAGTTCTGAAATTTTACATAAAAGTGGCTAATGATTTCCGATGTTGAAAACGGAATTCGAAAATTTCAATTTGTTTGCATTGTTAATTAACAAGTTTATGGCCGTTAAACCCAAAGTAGTGCGCGTAGAGCACTGGAATGATGGGTAAAACGGCTAGTAGATTATAGAGAATAATGTTTTTGTGAAACATACAAGTAGTTGCCAGTGACTGGAACCGTAATGATAAGAACCTAAAAGAGTTAAAATTATTTAGATTTTACTTAAAAAGCTCCGATTTCGATTCCGGTTTCACCAATTAAACAATATGGTTTCGAATAAAGGTTCCGGTTCTGGAATTTTCTTCGGGAACCGGTTCAAGTCCCTGACAGTAACCGATATGATTGGTAATGTATTGATATTTTGCGTTCACCGTCTTCTTTTCTTTAACGAGAGCGTAGGATACGAGGCCCATTATATTTATGGAACATTGTGCGAAAAAACCTCACGTACGCCTACATAGATTTTCTTGTGAATATGCATAGGGAAAATCGATTAAGTAGGTAGGCGAAATATCGGATACCAATCCTGTGTCCCGCACTTTTTTGGTAATAATTTGCGTGTTTTTCGTACACCTTTGAGCGAATATTCGTCGTCCCGTGCACTTACAGATAATCCTTTTGTTTCGTTGACCTGCGGACGACGTGCGCTCCAACACGAGCCTTGAGAATATTGTCCAATTTAGTTCAACTGCAGCCACACCGGTGACATACACGCGTACCTATAGATGCCTCGTACTTCAAGAGGAGTAATTTTACCCGTTTCAAGAAAACTATAATTTTGAACCATACTCGAATTATGCCTAGTGATACCGAGTACCCTTACTCTGCTTGTAAACGATAGTACCTATATCACGTACAGGACGAATAATGTCTGGATTGTTGAAAAGCGATTGAATTCTATATAATATTAACATAATATGTGCTGGTCGGTATGCATAATTATCAAATCCTAGTCAGTTTTAACTAAGGGCGATTTTAAGCTTTTTCATCGTTCATCACGATTTCAGTGTCCAACGAACGTGTGCCGTTTGTGACCCTATAGTATTTTCTATATCGAAATACTGTAGGAAAATATCCCGGTAGTAACTAAAAATTTCTAGAACTGTAAAATAATACATTTTTGAATAATTAAAAAAAAAAATAATTTGTTTTAAGAGTATTTTTAAAAAATACTCACCGGAAAAATAGGTTTCACTGTCATCTTTTATAATTTTTTCAGAGAAAATCCGTTTTTCTCTCATTATTTTATTGAAAATGGTTTTTTTTTTTCCTGGGGATTTTAATCTTTATGCGCAACACTTGGCACTCGAATACCGTTACGAAAAAAAAAATATATTATACCTATAATAAAATACACAATTTTTTTTAGACGATTGTGCGATAATCGGCCGTAATAGTCAGGCGAATCATATAAGGATACATAGGAAAATAACAAAATAACAAAATAACAAACCTTCACTGATTAGCGTGTGAAAACTCTTACTATATTCCAAAACACTCATTTATCACTAGATACAATATTCGTCGTTATCTCGATATTTTTCTCGGCAAAATCGACTAAAATTAAAATTGTTTAATATTTATATTATGTTATAATTCTGGATTTTGCGCCATTTTCTGTAATTCGCTCTATGCCTGACCCAGGATCCCCAGCTACGGTTCTGAACATAGTAGGTACCCATCAGTGGCGTCACAAAATATAACTTTTCAACTGACATGAACTCGGAAAACGATAATAATTATATAATAATAGCGGAACGAAGAAAAACACAACGGACTCGGGAAAACGCACGACGACCACCTGTCTGTGCCCGAATTGATATGCGGAATAAACAACCCACTAGATGACTGTTGTCTATCGATTAAAAAATAAAACACGCATATTATTATAACATACATTTTATAATGATTAAAATGTTGGGAAAAAAAAAAAAAAAATTATAATCTTTATACGACGCCAGAACAGGTGCGAGACAAGCCTTTTGACGAGTGACGACCGTAAAATATTATTAATCGTCTGCGGCTTTGGAAAAGTTCGACGTCCCTGAAAATTAATGATTTTTTTTTTTTTCTGCCCGAAACCATATACCGCCGGTATACATGATCGGTGGTCCTGTGTGAAAATTCGTTCGTCCCGAAAAGTTTACCCGACGCGGTTTCCATACAGACGATATTATAGTATTTTATATAGGAAAAAAAAAAAAAAAAAGAGGACGACGACAATAATGTTATATTAATATTTTTTTCTAGATCCCCGGGTATATTGTATTCTAACTAGTGATGGCAAAGATTCGGATTGGCCGAAGTTCGAGAATCCGGATTTATGGATTCCGAAATTTATTTGTAAATTCGGATTTCGGATTTTTTTCTGATTTTATGTCGTTCAATTCATTTCTCATAGAAACTATTATTATTATCTTATTGCCAACAGCATTAAACGTGTAAAACATTAAATAAGTGTTTATAATTCTATAATTATTACAAATTGAAATTTATTTTTAAAATTAAGTACAAAAAAAAAAAAAAAAATCATACATTTTACACACTAATCTAGAGGGTCAGCTAATAATATAATATATTACTAGCTGCCCCGGCAACCGTTGTTTCACTAATAAAAATAAAACATTTCGAATTTTGGGTTTTGAAATCCGGATTTATGTGAGTTTCGGATAATCCGGATTTATGTCACATCACTAATTCTAACACGTATTATTTTGTTAGTATACCGTTAGACGTCTGTCAGTGACACCGATCTATATTTCGTGTGCATACCAGAGGTAAAACGATGGCGTACCATATACTTATCATCACACACCTACCTTAAAATATTGTCGATTTGTCGACTATCACGTGTAACCGCCGACTTAACATTCCACACACGACGGGTCACGTGATCACCGCCCACTGAAATAAGTTTTGCGGTATTTTCCTCTGTTGGTTCACACTGATCTGTGTTTATCTAACGATAGCAAAAAAATTAAAAATATGCTTCAAATTGTACTCGGGCTCTAAAATATAGACTTAAAACCAAAATTATTTCGCCGAATTTAAAATGGCACTGATTACTATTTTACAATGTCCTTTTAGTTTTAATTTTTCTTTTAGATTTTAGAAATTGTACTACTGTATTAAATGTACAAGTTTATTTAGCGATTGAAAGTAATAATAATTTATTTTAATTTAAATTTTCTAGGACGACTCATTGAAGAGTCGTGATTTGTTCGTGTTTAATTTGATGAAATATTTTACGTGTTTAGCCTACAAAACGGTGTGCGGTGATAGTACGTAAACACACATATTTGCCGTGGTGTCCGTTAGACGTTAATAACAGAAAAGTATATATGTACTACGTCCGTTTTATGTATACAATATTGGTTTGGCAAACAAGTGTACCGTCGGGGCCGCGACTCGACGATAGGAAAAACCGTGTCGTTTTTTTTTTTTTTTTTTTTTTTTTTGTTTTGTCGTCAAGTACGTGTCTGTCGCGTGGCAATTCGGAAAACCGTTTGATCGCCGTATGCGGTTTCGTACATAACACGTCGACCACCTGTACCGCCGGCGTTATTTTACCACTCGATACGCCCCGAATCTGACGGGCTCGAGGACTAAATTAGTAAGCCGACGATGTGCAATGCGTAGTATTGGGGTTGTAGGCGCGAAATATCGTAAAATATATTTGTATTCAATGTATTTGTTTAACATATGTATTCAATATATATATTCGGTTTCGAATTGTACAATTGTATATTTGTTTGTGTGTGGTTTCGAACATTAAACAATGGTTACGTTCTACGTCGAAATCGGCATTTTGCCGTCAAAAACGAATTTAATATCTTTCATAATAATATTATTTTATAATGTTAATGTTTCGTATTTATTGGTGTTCTTTTGCGAGTAATAAATACAAATTGCTTCGGCGATTGAAATATCTAGTTACACGCTTAAAAAATAACTACCAAATACGGAATATCCGTATAGCTTGGTAAACTGTAAATATCGTAAATATACTACACGAGATGATTTATACTTTTAACTTAATCGACCGTTGAAAATTTTTCTGGTATTATCGTTATAATCGTAACTCGAGAATATATCTGTGTATAATTATAAAAAAAAATAAATAAATAAATAATACGAATTACGAATAGGTAGCAAACGTATCAGAAAACAGCAATATCTTTCTTAATAGCATTTTTTTAAATAAATAATTAATATATTGCGTAATTAATATTATAATATGTATACTTGAACATTATATTTGAAATGTCGAAAATTATCACTTGAGAATCATGCGGCGAGATTTGTTTTCGCTCAAAAACAAGCTTTATATGAAAAACTCTCATGCCAAAATATGAAAACTGGTGGTTAAACGTATTCGAATCGAAGGCATGTTGATTGTTTTTAACTTGTCGTTAACAATTTTAAAAAACTACGAGCAAGTCCATTGTATAAATAAATGTTTTCTGTACATATTCATATTCAATATAAATATAACTAAATTATAGTATTAAATTTAAAAAGAATATTTTATTCGGTTTTTTCTTATTTATTTTTATTTTTCATCGATATGAAATATTACAGTAAAACGAAAATACTTTTGAAATACGACACCGCGTTTCAATATGCGATATTCGTGACGACGGGATGCGTTTCATTGACTAACGAGCACTGTATTATAGAAACCCGCGTAAATATTGTCATAAAAAATGAGGGAAATAAAACCTAACTATAGAAAATCCGTTTATAAGATACGTATTACAAAACCGACGACGACGACCTCTCGAAAATATTCGTTTTCGTCATATTCAGGGTCACGGGCTTTTGTTTATTTTGTTTTTTTTTTTTTTTTTTTTTTTCTGTTATTTGTGTGTATACATCTAAGTGTAAAGGTACAAACGAACCGCGAACGGTATTCTTATAAATAACCGAGTGGATAAATTTTATTGTATTTTTTTTTTCGACGAGACGGTCGGTGAACATAATTTATTTATTTATTTGGCGTTTTCTTTCCGCGGCGTGATAATGGCTTTGTTTCCGAACAACCGCGGTAAAAGATATTAAACGATAGTAAAAGATTTTCGGTAACGATCTGTTATATTATCGTACGCCGCCGGCATTTATAGTTTTCGGACGGGGTTTCCGGTTAACCGTTTTACTCGAAGACGTCTGTCGATAAATTACAAGCGAGTCGGTGAGGCGATATCGCAACACCCGTGTATTCCGCTACAATTGTGGTAACGACTCGGCGGAACCGTTTCAATCTGCAACAGTATTTGCAGAAACGATAAATTAACGGAATGCAATAAAAAAAAAAAAAATAAAAAAAATAAAAAAACCGTTAAACATATCATATTTTTAGGTACACGGGTCATGTCGGGCACTATGCCGGGAGTCAAATTTAATTTAAATATCCACGCCGGTCGTGTCGTGAATCATAAAGTCTCGGTTGAAAAATACGCAATATTGTTTCGCGTCCCGGACGGTTTGTCTACGCCGACAACGACAATACGTTTGTGATTGAAACGATTGTGATCCGCAATTGAAAATTAACAACAACGTAATCTACGGTTTATTCAATGTTTAATTTTTTTTTTGTTTTTCAAACGCGTTTTTCATTAAATTATCGACCGTCGCACATAACGGGCATTGTTGTTTTTATGTCAACGAAAAATGCATTTTTGTGTTGTACAAATGGTACAGTAAAACTCTATTCGACTGTTCGGCTCAAAACTGCAAAAACTCTTTTTTTTTTTTTTTCCAGGAGACTATAAAATTATGAAAGCAATTTGTTGTGATTATTGATTTTTGGTATACACGAAAGCCTACAGTTTATATGCATGTCTATTGTTGATAATAATTAAGTGAAATATGGGTTATGATATTTCGTTTTTGAAATGCAATTACTAAGGAAAACAGAAAAATTTAAGTAACACATTTTTCAATTTTTCGGGTTTTTTTTTTTACGATTCTGTACTAGATAGTCGTATTAATCGTTACGCTTGGTTATCGGTGAATTTTTAATCTCTATATATATTATAATAATATAATCCATTAAAACTTTACGTCGTTTAGTTTTTTTATTTGTTCAATTATATTCGTTAAAACCGTACCGTTTGCGCATTACGATTATTATTTTATTTTTTTTTTTTATTGTTAATATTATTATTGTTATTGCGGCGAATCGTAAAAAGTGTGTATTTTTTTTTTTTTTTTTTATCAGGTTTTGTTTTCTACGGTTTATTTATAAAGCGCGGATTAAAATCGTACAAAACGAGTTTTTTTTTGAAACACGGCCCGGCTTACATTTGAAATTCGAGCGACATCCATTTCCGGGACAAACGAAATACCTACTTACATGATAAATAGACGTTTTTTTCCTTTTTTTTTTTTGTCGTGTTCGTCGACGTTTGCGTTTCAAGTCGTATATTATTTTTTTTTTTTTTTTTTTTTAAAGCCGTGAACTTATTCAAGGTGGGTGCCGGGGGTTTTGTAGGGGGTGGGAATTTACCACAGACGACACATTTTATGGGACCGTAGTTATTAATTATTATCGCGGTAATGTTTGCAGTACAAAACGTTAAGTGTCGGAGCTCGAAATTCCTTGCAGTGTGCTGTGAACAAATTTGTCCCCGCGGATGGGCGCCCGAAGGAACGCGTAGAATAGAACGCGTTGTAAGAAGTAATTTTTTTTTTAATTTTTTTTTTTTTGCTCCGGTTATTATTTCAAAACAGCTATCCGAACTGCGCACTATTAACCGCACAGTGCGGGCCAAGCAAACATATTATCTTGGAAAATAAAAACGTAATTATTACGTTCTTTTGAACTTTATGCAGTAGCCGGAAACGAATGCGCTTTGTTTTCCGCGAGAACGAACAATTTATTATCGCTCCACTCGAGAGTTATAATTAATAACGCTATAATAAGTGATTACAAAAATAAATAAACCGTCTAGCCAATGATCGCGGCAGCAACAATATACCGTACGAAACCGAGGTATTTTTTTTTTTTTTTTTTTTTTTTTAAATTCGAATGTCGTATATAAATCCATTTCGAAAACGTCCCGCAATATTGTATTATAAATCGGTAGAGTAAATTTCAATTTTGCGCATCGGATATCGGAAACCATCACATCGGCCACTTTATTATAGTGCATTTGTGTGTACAAAACTTAGTATTTTAATCGACCCGGCGTGAATTCGCTCAAACTATTTATTTCGTGTATATTTTATATTATATCGGTACATAGTGCATTCGTGCACAATATTACTGCCACCGGTGATGAGACGCGGATAAGTAAAACGTGTCTGGGTAATATTAATAGACAATTGCCCGAAAACTATCTAGATATATAGACAAACATGACGAATACTAAAAGTATTTCGGATAAGTAAATGTATACTAGTTTGAATTTATCGAGATTAAAAAAAAAAAATAAAAAGATACATTATTTTTTTTTTTAAAATGTTTTATCGTTGAGAACATTTTAACCGGGAGATAGAAATGTAAACGGTTAAAATAATTCTGTTAACCATAGAACAGTAACGTTATACTATATCACAGTATAGATAATGATACGTAAATTTTACGTACAACATTTTTTTTTTTTTAATAATTTGTAATTTTACCGTACTTTTTTTATATTTATTTGTTTTATACCCGAACAAAATATGTTGTATAATATAGTATTCCTTTTTTTTTAATTATAACAAAAGAAATAAACATGCTAAAATTATAATATAAATTATACGTTTTTTTACTTTAAATAAATTTGTTGTTTAAAATAAATGTATCTTTTAAAAATATAACAAAATATCAACATTATAGACTTCATAACATAACATAATAGACCATATTTATACATTTTTAATCTTATAATAAATTAAAAACAAAAAACAAACTGAAAGCAATACAAATACAATTGGATATTTCATATTTATGTTTTACGGGTAAAACATTTGATTTTTACATTTTTTTTTTTTTTCCCGTGTACATTTAACCTAGTCGATTACTAAATGAAGATAATTAGTTTTTGTCTTAGATTAACTTCGGATATACGTAAAGAAAAATTATTATCCAGATATATAAGATAAACGACACAAAAATATCGTCTAGACAATTATCGACACCGATTGCGACGTATTAAACAGTAGTAGTTGGTTTTTTTTTTTTATTAATTTTCCCCCAACTTTTATCACTTATACGTTCGACTTATACAATCGTCGTAATATATATATATATATATATACAATACGTCGCGGCACATATACGAAATCGAAAAATTTGTACTAATGATGTGCGCGTAATATTATTACATAACGACATGACTATTTAATATTACGTGAAGAGTATTTCCGCGTTTAGAATTACGTAATTTAATATCCGATAGGTAGAGTATTAGTTTTGAATTTATGAGGGGGGGAGGGGGGTCACAGACAACGCATTTAACCAAGTAGCGGTGAACAAAATATCGTCAGATCGTAAACGTACAGTAAACTTAGACTAAGTTTTGCATAAAACCGCGAATATCCATCTCGTAGACCGCGTATAAGTTTAAACACTCTGCGTATAAATATATATATATATACAATAGTTTACCATAGTCACGATAGACGTATGTCTATTCGGTATCGCAATCGGTTATTATTTATTTATAACGATAACGAAATATATGCATTTGAAACGTAACGAAATATTGTCACCCCCAACCCATTAATTTCGCATCATTTCCAATGAAATAATATTGGCCATATATATATAAAAAAAAAAAAAAACAATTCGGCGTTATAATAGAGGCAAACGTGCGCGCTCTCCTTCGGTTTCCTTTAAAAAAAAAAAAAAAAACCGACACTTATCCAGCCGGCCAAAACGAGAGATTTTTACTTAAAGCAAAATTTCAATTGGCTATGACAAATAACTGTAATCCGCGGACTACGGTGGACACGGGTCTGGTTTGTTATAATCGTAGTTATTACAAAATTATTTATATCGCGGCAATAATACTATTGTATTATATAATATACTGACAATCCGTCCCTGATTTTTGGTAATAATATCGTTTTTATACTACGTACCCGAATGCCGTAAAATGCGTGCGCGAAAAACGGCAAATAAAAGTCAGCGCATGGCACTTGAATATAAAAACTCGGGAAATATGCAAATATATTATGTACAATGAAATGTACACGTTCGGAATACGGACGCCGTGAACCGAATTACAAATTAAGAAATAGGACAATTTAAAAAAAAAAAAAAAATACATACAAAATCATATAAACGTCCCGGATTCTAATATGAATCCACAGAGCTCGTCCTACAAAGGTCACGTCTGGCCACCAAACTCTTTCAAAAAACACTTGGCGGGCATCTATTGCGTAACGTTACGCGATTGCGCAAATCGTTTTATTCGTGAGGTGAAATAAATAATTATCGAATATGACAGACCGAAATTGCTGACTGCTGATACATTCACGAAAATACATGTCATCTTTTTCAAATTTTTTTTCTTCTTAATTACCGTTAATAATGTTAATCGTGACTAGCAATTTTTTTTTTTTTTTTTTTTTTTTTAATGCAATTCGTCTTTAATTAATTGCAATATTGTTTCCATTGTCTTAATTGTGCACCTCAATCCACTGTTGTAATATGCACTTTGTCATATCGGAATTAAAGTCCGCGATTTTATAACAAATAAATTTTTATAATACGTAGTGCGGAGGGGGAAGTGTTGTCAAGTAAAGGTGTGGCACAATGGACAAAAATAATAAAAAAATAGGACGTAGGTTATTGTAGGGTGGAAATGTTCAATAATATAAATCTGTACGAAACAATAAATCATTGCTAACGAAAAATAATCTCGACCAAAGTTCGGTTAAACTATGTTTTTTTGCCAGACACGTTTGATCCGCACGAATCGGAAAATAATAGAACCTACTTGGAATTCCGTGTTTTTTTTTTTTTTTTCTTTTCATCGAATTGTTTTTATGTTATTACGTAATTTTCCACGATCTTTTTGAAGTATTTTCCCGGTTATTTTCTAAAATATTTTTAAGAAAACTACAAGGGGAAACGAAAAACGATCACCATCGATGCACCGACTGGAAAAAATTCGATGGCATTTTTTCGGTAGACTAAAACACTTACAAACAAATACAATTTTTTTTTTTTTTTGCTACGCTCGGAATCTAATGCGAAAATGACCGAACAAAATAAATTTCTTTTCAGCCGTTAAACAAATACTCGCAGTTGACGTGGGTATTATAAATATATACAATTTGCATCGTTATTATTGGAGTAATACAACACGGCAGGCGGTAAAAAAAAAAAAAATAGGTACGACTGCGTCCTATACGTGAGAAATCGGCGATAAAAAAATTAATTGCGTTTGATTCGATCGTCCGTTCCGAAAAACGGTCGTAAAAGCGGATATTCCTGCGGACGCGTATAAGCGATATCATTTTTTTATTTTTTTTTTTTTCAGAGTAACTTTACGATCGTTTTTTTTTTTTTTTATACCCCCGGAAATGATTTTTTCGAGTAAAAAAAAAAAAATAAAATAATTATATACCTGCTATATTCGTAACAGAAAAAAAAAAACCCAACACACACGTTCCTGTAAAATCAATCGATTACTCGGGGGAATCGTATTTGTGCGTTGTACCTTGATAGGCTATTATTTAAATAAAAAATATTCGAGTTCAAAAATTATTATAACCTAACCCGAGACTATCATTCACTACATCAAAAGTTCCCAAAGTGTAGGGTGCAAATTAACTTTTGGTAGGTTACGATTAGTTTTGAAATATTAACAAAAAATTAAAAATAAAAAATACTTGAATCATCGGCGCACACAGTGTTTTCTAATTGTATTAAATGTTTAAATACAGTTATATACGACACCACTTAATTTTTCTTTTTGATATGAACAATGAATATCGTAAAATTGTATTAACACTGTTAAAAACAATTCTTTATTTGCGAGAAAAAAAAAACAGGTCATCAGTACCATTTGGTGGATCGCCGAAATTAAAAAAAATATTCCAAAATGGGTCCTATCGTAAAATGTTTGGGAACCTCTGCATTACATTTTTTTCAGAAAATATACATTTTTTGAACACATATGACAATTTCGTTAATTGATAATTATTTCTTTTCGTTTTATTTATGATTCGTCTTTTTCTTCGGGGTACGAATGCGACCTCCGTAGCAGTGGTCTACAACCGGTGGGTCGTGACCCAATTTCGGGAAGCGTGAGCTTAAAAATTGGGTCCCGAGAAGTCGCGTTGAGTTCTTTTTAAAATTCAAAAAAAAAAAATTAAGATACAATTATTATTATAGAAAATAATACAAATTTCACATAGCAAACTAAATAAATAAATAGCATACAGTTAAAAAAATTGTACGCGACGCACAACATCGGATATAATAATATACGAGTGAACCGTAGAAAATGTTTAAAGAAAAAAAAATAAAAAAATACACCGAACATTATTTGGGGATTGCACTGTTTAAAATCGAGTTTATTATGTGAAAACGGACGAATATGACATTCATTTTTTTTTTGTATTATTCATAATTATTATAACTTACAAAAATTAAAATTTGTATGTTTTTAGTTTAACTTCTACAGTAGCATATCAAGGCATTAAGTTATTTAAGGTTTTTTTTTTTTTTTTTTAACTTTCATGCGAATAATGTATAGTAAAAAAAAAAGTGAATCGCGATACTTAAAAGTCGAAGACCACTGCCCTCTATAAAGAGTCCTATGACCATCCCACCATCATAATATATCCAGACATCCAGTCATCTCTACCCGATGACTGGTGATTTCTAATTTAGATTTCCTACTCATAGCCCATTTCCATCTATTAATTCTGATGATTTTAAATTTAGCTCTCTTTAAATTGCGTTCATAAAGTCAATATTAATTTACGGTACAGATAGTAATAATCGTAACAATATCAAAATAAATATTTACACGCCATTGCTGTTCTATATCCCGATGACGATTTTTTCTAAATCGGAAACGATTAATAGTATTTACGCACAAACCGTGTAATACTATTAATACTCTAACGGTTTTGTTTTGTTCATTTTCGACATAATTTTGTATTTATTCGTATTGCGTGTATTTATTGTTTTTTTTTATTTATGTTAAAAGTGAACGAAAAACAGAACTAAAATATAATCGCTAGATCACAAAAAAAAAAAAAAAAAATCACTCTGTATACAACAAAAAAACCATATTATTGTCATTTTGATGTACTTACATTAACACGTTGGCTCGTATAATACCCTTAAGTTATTTCTTCTTGTTTTTGGCTATCGGTCGGTGCCGCGAATCGAAAATATTATTCCTCGGCGTGAAACAAAAAAAAAAAAAAACACCTCGTCGGGCATGATGAGGGGAAAAATTCCTATTTTTCGCCGACCGGATTTGAATTACGTTCAGATTATTTACGGAATTCAAAATATAACAATCTGGGTAAAAAAAAAAAAAAAAACAACTCACGAAATACCACTCATTCGTTTTACGCACAACCGTCCGCTGCAGACATGGCCAAAATATATCGATATTTGATAATATTGATATTTTCCCCATATTATAACGATATTTTATTTATATTTTTTTGGTATTATTTATTTTACCATTTAAATAATCTTTTTTTTTTTTTTTTTTTTTTTTTTTAAACCCTGCATAGATATTATGGTTCAAGACAATGAAATTTACAGATAAAACAATACAATAACAAATTTTTATTCTTCTAAACGACCATTAAGATCTAACTGTCGAACATACGACCCGCCACTTCCTTCTGACCATCGTCAAATCATATCAATCGGTTCCCGGATTCGACTTGTCCACATCACTTTTCACCTGATTTTCCCGTATCATACGCGGACGACCCGAATGGCGTTTTTTCCTCTTGAAATACCCTCGTTTTTTTCTTCTCCACGCTTGACCAGAGTGGCCATTTGTTCGTCTTTTTCGATTATATCTGGCGGTTTATACAACTGCAGTCCAAGTTTATTGTTCTGTCGGTTGCTCCGTGCTCTTGTATTCGCTTGCCGACACGGCCCGAATATTCGTCCCAGAATTTTCCTTTCGAAAATAACGGGTTAGGTTTGTTCGGATTCGCGTAATTTTTCTCGATACTTATCTTGCTTTTAGTAATTTCGCTGGTCCGAGAAAGCGCTGATTGAAGTGTCTCCTCTGTCTCGGCCGATTCCTTATTGTTTTGTGTCGAGATATTAAAACAATACTAAATGTATATTTCACTATATCGTTGTTGAACGACAATCATCCCCGGATTTCTGTCGGAAAATTAATTACCACAATATTCTACTTGCACCAGACCGACAATACAGAAGACTATTTTAAATAATCGTATTTTCGTATGTACGAAATAATAACGATATGTTTGTTTGTGCAACGCGTAGTGTTTAATTCTTTGGATTGTACGCCTTACGACTTGGAATTAAAAAATAAAAAATAAAGAAAAAAAAAAAGGCATTTCACGTTATATATTATTTATTTTTTTTTTTGGCCACGTCTAATCCGGCGTATATTATTATATATTTTATGATATACGACCTTTTCCAAAAGTCGGCCGTATACCCGTAGTCGTATAGCTATAGGCGATACCGACCGTCGGCGAGGGGTAGGTGCGAATATATAGTAATCGCGCCGTAAACGACTATTACGGGCCGTCGGTATATTTTTTCCATACTTTTTTTTTTTTTTTTTTTTTTCTTTCTCCCCATCCTCTCTCGCCCGTCGTCGCCCCGTCGCCGTCGTCGTCGATATTCTTCCGGCCAAAGTTCAAATATTTATTTTTCCGAACCGGCCGGATGTGCATTAGCGCGACACCCTCGGTCGGACCGCCGCCGCAGCCGCTCGGGGGAACCACTCGGAACGCGGCCCAAGAGCGGCGGCGGCGGCGGAAGTCACCTATGAAGCGCAATAATAAATGGTAAACGCGTGGTATGTACGCGGCCGTTACGGCGGATATTAAGAGGCCGCCCGCGGTGTTCCGCGGCACGAAAATCGATTCGGTTCCGGCCGTTCGCCGGCCGTCGCGGGCGCCGGGACGGCCGCGGTCGTCGCGCACACCGCCGCAACAATAATCGTATCGAATCATGGCGAATGAATAATAACTGCTCGGGGCGGGTGCCGAGCCGACGGACGGATAGAACGGAATAGGGGCGCGCGTATTTATTAACCCGGTCGCCGGTGCCGATTATTGTGAAAAAAAAAAAAAAAAAAAACGTTTAAAAAAATAAAATAATAATAACAATACAAAAAACCGGACGTATACTTCGGCACCCGCGGGCGGACCGACCGCCGCCGCCGCCGCCGCCGCCGCCGCCGTATTATATTTTACTCGTATTTATATTGTACGGGCGGGACGTTTGAATGGTATAAAATCATTAGGTATATTAGGGTGGTGCGAAAATTGTTTTCATGTCTCGTGCGGGCGCCTATCAGTTTGTTTAGACCTAATGTCATACTGAAATTTCACATTGATTCTGTAAGTAAACAAAAAAAAACAAAAAGAAATTGGTGATTTTGCACCCCTAAATCGATTAACGGTTATAATTTTTTGTTTTATTACATTTCGTAAATATTACGCTTAATGGTCCCGTTAGCAGCCGGACTCTGGTGTCAGCCGTCTATCATTAACGTACGTGAAAATAAACCGGAAAATCGTTATTTTTTATATAAAGAAAAATAATAAAAAGTTTGTATTTTTATTAAATCATTACCATGAAATTACAAAAATAATTGGCCGTTCTAGCTTTATTGTCTAGTAAAATCTCATCATTTTTTTGCCAGTGTCAACGAAACCCATCAATTGAGCGTAGAAAAATACACCTGGGTTGTTATAAACATTTTCGGAAAATGATACGATATCTATATAGAAAATATAATAAAATTTTTTTTGTTTTACAAACAATCGCGAACACCCACCCTACTGGGTGTATAAATAATAATACGCTGAAAACGATGATAAATCGTCGTTAACGAATTCTGAACAGTGTTGTTGGTCGTGATTTTTTCTCTTGATCGCCAGCAATATTATTGTCGTCAGTTTTGTCGGGAATCTAGACAACTTCTTTCAAAACAACGCACTACCGGACATAAAATCCACATCTTTCGAGATACGGTGCGAATAATTTATAGGTTTACACAACAACCACGGCGGACATTAGTTATGTTTATGATTAAACAATAGCTATCTATTGAGTTTGTGGGTTTTTTTTTTTTTTTTTTTTTTGAAATATAATTATGATCGGTTTTGAAAACTAATTTGACACCCGTATGTGAAATATCAAAACTCGATGATTCAGAGACGTCATTATCACGAATCATTCGATTCGCTACACCGGCAAACGATGTACCAAAAAAAAAACCACGGAGAAATTATTATGTAAACAAATCCATCATATTCCGTCCTGAACCTAAGAGAGTCCTCCTGGGGTTCTCATTTCCGACGACAAAAATTGTTCAAACATCGATATTTCAAATATCTGACATCGATAATTGTTTATCCGAGACCAATGTTATATCGGTATATCGATCGACGCTATTGATAATTTACATAATAATATTCAATGAATAACAAATAATAACAATAATACAAACGATAAAGATTGTTTATTAATCGTATACTGTTTACAATATTTACAATATTCTCTTGCAAAAATCGGTTTCCTATCGACGATTATACGGCGACAAATTATGCACGTTCTATTGTTTAAGTAAACTTATATTTCGTACACATATATGTATGTGTGTGTATTATTATTATTCAAGTTACGGAGTTAACAAACTAACATGCGTACCTGATGAGTTCAAAACTCAAACAGCGAATCGATTTCAATTTGAATCTTGTTAGGACGTAACCTGTAACAAACAACATTTTTATTTGTATATAAAATCAAGCAGGTATAACAAAATGTATTATTTATTATTATCTGTTGACTTTATCAACTGCTCGTTTATAAACGAAACGTAGGTATACAAATAAAACTTTTCACTATAGAATGTATATTTAAACAAAATAACCTGTATTAAAGTTGTTTAAATGACACAATTTATAGTCCAGTCAGTCACTGATCAATGAAAAATGTTGTCGATATTATCATCGCATTTTTGTTTTCATTTTTTTATCACATCGATGGTATGCCTTGGCATTATCGATGTATCAAAATCGACTATCGACGGTATTTTGCCATCACTTTGTCGGATTTATGTGAAAACCCGCAAACCTATGTGCTGCAAATGTAATGTACGTACCTACAATGGTATGAAACACGATTTCGACAAAATTCTTAAACGGGGTATTATCAAAAGTTCCAACTCGATTAGTTCAACACAATGATCCCCGTTTATAAAAAAAAAAAAAATCAGGTGATATTCGTACTCACATAAAAACTCAACGAGCCATATCACATCGGGAGTACCAGTGATCCGTTAAAAAATTTCGGGCTTATAACTGGGTATAAACAAGTACCGCTGAAAAAAAAAAAAGAACGAAGTTAACAATAATATTGCGTTATTTCTTTTGGGATATCAGTATCCAGAAGGCCGATTTTCCAAGTGACTGCAGTTTGTGCTAGGACCCTACAAATTAGAGTTTTATTTCGCAAGACATTACGTGACAATATTTTCATCTCGTCCCCAATCTTTGGAAACCACTCGCGACACTTGACCCAAGTACTAAACCGTTTGAAAAAAATGCAGTCCGGACACTGGATATACCGACACCCCGGAACCGACGGGACGTACAATACTATCTCAGATATCTTTATAAGAGAGTCACACCCGGGATAATTTGAATCGCGGAAAGTGTAGAAAGTTTACGCCGTCGTCCGGAGGTCGGTCCACGATAGTATCGTCTTTTGCGTATTTGTCGATGGACGTCACTACGACGAACGGTCGGTCTTCTGCGGGTTAACACTTGGTATAAAACCACTGCGTGGCCATCAACCAGCAGACACTCCGGCGGGCCACACGGGACCGAGACCACGGAATGTCCCACCGCAATGCCGCGAGTGGTCTCGATTGGTCTCGAGTGGCCGCGGGTGGCCGCGAAACAGCGTCTGATCCAACTCCGCCCAGTTTTTGGCCACGTACGACAGTCGCCGTGTTCGGCGTAAAATCGCCAAGCCTGCTCCGGCGTTACGTTCAGCGCGGCATGGTATTTCTCGACCAAACCGTAACCAATGTCCGTCTGCGATCGACCCGGATTCCGGTCCGGCGATCGCAATACCGTTCGTACACGCAAATCAATAATACCGTCTGATATCTCGTTTAAATTTAATTTTTGGTTTTCTGTACTAGTGATACCGTAACAAAATGCATTGTAATAATAGTCATGTATAGTTTTTTTTTTAATTTTGACCGAATCATATGTGTCTGTCTGTTCGCGGTCACCATGTTTTATGATTTTGTGCGTAAATATTATATTTAATTAAAAAAACAGCGTGATCAAATAGATTGAGTTCAATTGGCGACGTAAATTTTTCGGGACCTCGGAACCGCCGATGGGTAAAGTTCGAAACGGACTCGTTGTATTTATTAATCTAACAAATAAAAACGAATCGAGTTGATGGAGGAAAAAAAAAAAACAAAAACGGCACCGCTATGGCGTGTCGGCCGAACACTGGCGTTTTTCAAATATTTTGCGGTACAAACAAAAAAAAATAAAAAGACTTAAATGCCAATCGTTCCGGCAACCCAACCCGACGATGATAATAATTACGCTGTCAGTAAAAACACTAGCGTTAAGACTTACTCAGACATTTATACATTATAATATAATTCATTTAAATACATTTTTTTTTTTTTTTTTTTTTTATGCAGATGCAATTTTTTATACCTATCTCAGTGTTACCTAAGAAAAAAAAAATTATATTTTTAATAGTTATTTAAATAATTGTATATGTACCTGAAATAAAAAAAAAAAAAAAAATAGTTTTGCCTATAGTATAAATATATTGAATAACGGTCGTCGTAATTATTAGCTAGTAATGTTTGAGATAGTTCGAGATAATATAGATATCTGTTATCTGTAACTAGTCGATTTTGGTGCAATTATCTTTTATCATCTAGATGCCCATTTACTTATTTCGTCCATTGTATCGTCTTCGTATTGTATTACTGGCAACGCGGAAATGCCGTCGTCGTAGCTATACAAACAAGAAGAATATTATTATTCCTTCGAAGTGGTTTACAATATAACGTTTTGTTATCCGACGACTATTGAATGATCGAACCGTATTGATTTTTTCATGAATAATTGCCAATCAGCATTATTAAAATTATATGACTGCGTACAATATACCGGGAGTAACCATAGTCACGACAATGGTCAATACATTTTGTGGGGGGGAGGGGAAGAGTTAATGTTTATAATAGTGTAGTGACATAAATCCGGATTTCGAATTTTAAAATCCAAAATTTTTTATTTTTATGCGTAACACAACGTTTGCCGGTTCAGCTAGAAATATATTAATATATATAAATCAGATGTGTATTACGTACGGTTTATTTTTATTGTACTTGTTTTTCTTAAAAATAAATTTCTATTTGTGAGATATTTCGAATTGTAATCACTTATTTAGTGTTTTGCACATTTGGATAGATAGATATCCGGATTTTCAAATCCGAAATTCTTCTTCACAATAAATGTCGGTTTTCAAATTTCGGAAACAAAAAAATCGGCGAATTCCCGAACTCCGGCAAATCCGGACTGATTCCCGTCGCCAAATTTATAATATTCAATCGTGGCATTTAAAACGGCCGTTATCCATACGAAATAGGTATTAATTACAAATACGATTATTTTAATCGTTTTACAATGCTTCTAAACATTGATATTGAGAAAACGGCCGTGCTGAAAATTAATTAAAATACATTTTTTTTTTTCAAAAAAAACCTAGGGGCCTAGCTAAGCTCCCACAAGTCACCAGGTCCATACCTTAGTTGTGCATATACCGGTAACATAAACGAAATTATGATGCTGTAAAGGCATTGTCAGTTGTCGCCGTTTCACCCGATTGCATCCGAATCGGCCGGACAAAAGTACGCGTGGCGTTTGTGATAATAATAATAATAATAATAATAATAATGTTATTTTACTGTTATTGTCATTCCCGTGAGTGAAGCTTCCTGGGCCGTGGCCTTATATTTAGTTAAACTGGTCGAATTTTATCTGATATTGATAAAATCGAATCTGGCCAATACGATTATCGTGCCGTAGTCGCAAGGACGTCCCCCCCGAGGCAGCGCGAGCGGTGCGCCCGGAGCCTCGAGCCCCGCCCTTTCACCGCGGTTAGACAGCCGCAGTGGTAATATTAAATTTATCCACGGTAACCAAACCAACTCGACGATTTAAATTATCGATAAATAACGCATAAGGCGTCTAGAAAATGTGAAAATATACCGAGTGGCCCGGTCAAAATGACGGTTCTCGGGTTTTCCACTGTAAAAAAATTCAATTTTAACAGAAACCGTTATTCCAATGATATGTCGAGTTTTCGCGACTGTTAAGAATAATATAGAAAAAAAAATCGAAAAAAACTTACCAGATACCTGTTATTTTCACCAAAGAAAATCTAGATATTCTTAAATCATTCTTTTTTACCTATGCAACACTGGACGATAATACTCATAATCCTAAAATACTGATACTTACGTATATTAATACATAACACATAAACTATACCAATGTAAATATTTGATAATAATATACCGCGTTATTTGGCATACGTGGTCTTGTAAACTACACATCCGATTTAATTGAAATTTAGAAAAAATATTCAGGTATCGTAATCAGAATCACCCGGGATGCCTTTCTGGATCACCAGAAGACCCTCCCGGCTAAGACCAGCTAAAATAATGTAAAAATTATTTCGAACCATAAAATTGCATGCAATAATATGGTAAAAATAAAAATAAAACGTAGCCTACTTTACGACGAAAGGAAAAAAGTGTTAGTTTGGTTGTTTTTGATCGGTAAAAAAAAATCATTATTATACGGAAACGAATTTCAAAAATTTTTTTTGTATTTAATGAACTGTACCGTACGATATAAAAAGCTCCGCGCAAATCACGGCGCTGTATTGTTATTACTTTTATTATTTTATTATTATTATTATTTTTTTTTTTTTTTTCATAAGTAAGTACTTTATTATACAAACCATAAAGGCTCCAGCGACAAGGTTATTGGCTTATTATGGGACTTGACGACAAAAAAAAAAAAAAAAGATGAAGGAGAAGAAAAAAATAGTAATAATAATAATAATAATTATAATAATTGATTGTCGAGAAATATTTAATATTATAATACCGTAATAATTATTATCGAGCATGCTTGGCCATTGACGTTTGGTGTCGTCGGTTTTTTTTTTTTTTCATAACCGAGTGATGGCCTCTCGAGGATGGCTGTCAAACGAGCGATTTAAAACGTAATATTATTACGTAGATATATTTCCGCGATAGTAAATCTGTTTTTTTTTTTTTTATTCTTCAACACGGTTTGACGAGCGACAGTGCGCAGTGTCGGCCATTGATAAACTAAACATTTATCTAGATAATGATAAAAGACGATTTAATCAAATCTATCTGGATACGGGCAAAAGATAGTTGAAAATCAAATTTTTATCAAGATAAAGATAATAAAACATTGTATTTATCCGGACAAAAGAAAAATGTATCGAACGCAATTTTAATATATAACATTTAAATGTTTTTTATCGACGTTTTTTGTTCATGATTTTTCATGAATTCTCTGTCTCGTAACAGAAAACTACCCACGTATTCGAGTAATACTTACCACCGGGAAAGATGAAATCAAGTGTTTCCGATTTCACGTTCGACTGTTCGAGAAAACACAAATACTGCTCAGTACCTACATAATTTAGTTTAGATAGTAAAATTATTCATTTAAGCTGGTCGATAATATACTTTTCTGCTCGGTAATCTCTGTAAAAAGACGATTTATTTGTCCCCGTGACAACCAAATCGAATAATAATGACTGTTTTTTTTTTTTTTTTTTTTTTTTTTCATTCGTGTCACCAAGGTAACGGAGAAATTAAACTTTCGCCAAAAAGCAGGCGTGAGCACACTTTTGGGGGATGGATTTCCAAAAATCATTTCATATCTCAGTCCAACACCATAAGAGATAAATACCACCATAATTTCAAGTGTCTAGGCCCAGCGGATCGATTTACAAATATTAATATCCATATAAACTATACTGATTTAGATATTTAATAAATATATCTATTTTATTTTATATAGAAATACCGAGTTATTTTGCATGCGTGATGTTGTAAACTATAAGAAATCCGATATTTATTGTAAATCAGAATTTCAGATTTGAATATCCGAATATCTATCAGAGTCCAAGATTACGTTTTTAAAATCGTGATTTTATATTCTTAAATTCTTGTCACATAAAACTATTATTACTGTTATTATCCTTTTGTCAATAGCATTAAATGTGCAAAACACTAAATAAGTAATTACAATTCAAAATATCTCACAAATAGAAATTTTGTTTTTAAGAAAAACAAGTACAATAAAAATAAATCGCACGTGACACACATCCGATTTACTTGAAATTTAGAAAAAATATTCGGGTATCGTGATCAGAATCACCCGGGATGCCTTTCTGGATGGCCGGACCATTCGGGGGTAAGACCAGCTAGAATAACGTTAAAATTATATCAAATCGAAATATGCATGTAATACAGGGTGCGGCAGAGCCGACTGACGAGTTTAATGAGGTCAATAGCCTGTTGTAGGATAAGAGCAGGCCTTAATAAGTGGTATATTTGGAATTGTACGGTAATGTCGTTTTTATTCGTAATCATGGTCTGGACAGGTGGTTTCGTCGTATTACGAAAACAATCATTCTGTGATTTCTATACACAAAAGGCTTTTCGTATACACTTCGGCATTCCACGTGCTGAATCTGTTCCTTCTGCTAACACTGACAAATTGCGGATACGGCATTTGGAAGGAACTGGAAGTACTCTAAGTAGACTTGGACACGGAGCACCCAGAGCGGTAAGAACCCCCGAAAATGTGCAGTTGGCTAGAGGACTTTTTTGAGGACGAGAACAGGACCGTCACTGTCACGTCCGCTCGTTGTGTTGTGTTGTTGGAAACTCATCTGCAGCATAGGTTGGAGAAAATGGCCGATCAACACGATTTGGGAGATGTATGGTTTCAGCAAGACGGAGCTACAGCTCACACAGCTAGAATTTCACTTGCTGTCTTGCGACAAATGTTCCCTGGGCGGTTAGTCTCTCCGAGAGGCGACATAGGCTGGCCATCAAGATCACCAGATTTATGCATGTGTGATTTTTTTCCTCTGGGGCTACCTTAAGAATAAGGTTTTCAGACATCGCCCACATACCGTAGAAGAAATTAAACAGAAAATCACCGTGAAAGTCGAGGCCATACCGGTCGAAATCTACCGAAAATCATACGAGAGCTTCGGAGACCGTCTACAACACAAGTGTATCAATGCTGACGGCCGCCATCTCGGAGATATAAATTTCAAAAAAAAAAAAATTTTAAAAATGCGATTGAATACCGATTTAAATTAAAACAAAAAAAAAAACCCTTTGCTCTAAGTTTCACTGCCGGTCGTTTATAGCCCATCGAAACTCGGATGAGTAGCGAGCGTATCGGGAATTTTTTCCTTTCGTACAATGTATATATAGATTATTTATCCGGATGGTCGCATTGTGGTGTGCAATAATCGGGCGGTTTTCGTTTTTTGTCGAATAAACCGTAAATCACATAACGGTCGGGCTAATGTACGTGTGTACATATCGTTCGGACAGGCGCAGATCCCGGGAGAGAGGCTTTAGTCCCCCCCCCGGCCCCGCAATCGGTCGTGTTATGATTTTTTATTATTATTTTTTTTTTTTTATTATTGATTTATTTATTTTTTTTTTTTTATTACGAATATCGGATGATAATAATAATAATAATAATACACGCGTAACGGATTCGGTACCGTCACGCGGAAAATTAAATTATAACGTTATTATTGCCGTGGATAATAGAAAACAAAAACGAAACAAAGTTTCGTTCTAGTATTCAATCCGCCAACGTTTTACGTTAGTTATTATTATTAAATACGCACAAACTATAATCGAATTTGAATTGTTTTTTAAATTTTTTATTCGTATTATAGGTATCTATCTATACATATATATATATTACAGACATATACAGCCCGAACGCTCGCAGGTTTCCGTTATTGTTTTACCGCAAACTCGGCCCAATCGGTCACGACGGCATTTTGCGGTTCTCATTAATTTAAAACGGTAACCCGACGCGGGGGCCCCCCTTCCCCCTACCTCGCCCCCCGATTACGATATTATTACGGTATATCGAAAGCGGATTATGCAGATTGATTTCGGTCACCCCGGCCGGTGAAAATGTTGTTTTCCGCCTCTTGCCCCTTACACGAGTATTACGTATTATAGGTTAATATATATATATTATATATTATGTATTATTTATTAAGTTTCTATTGGAAAATAGATATTCGGATGTATTTGATGAAGGCACCGTCCAATTTAATCATAATTTTCAGTTATTTATTAGAACAGATAAGAACCTAAAAGAAACCGAAAATATTTGTATTTTATTTCAAAGGTTTCTTGAATTGGGAAAAGTCGGGTTCCAATGAATGTTCTGGTTCTCAATTTTTTTTTGTCTTTCGGAAACTGATTCCAATTCCACTTGTTCAGACACTACGGTAGACCGTGCGCCCGATGTATTGCGTAAGCTCACGTTTTATTGGCCGTCGGAGGGGTCGGAAAATTCGTCGTTTGTCGTTCGGCCTTCACGTGCCGTCCCGACGGGATAATTTTCGTCTTGAACATTACTTATTAATTAATATTATTGCCGAAAAGACGAAATAATAATAATAATAATAATAATTGAAGAACAACGATGAACGGTTTTGGGATTTTATAGCACTTGAAATTGCGAAAATATGCAAAAAAAAAAAAACCAGACAATTATTATATATTAGTAATTTATCAATTTAAAATGTTTGAATGACAATAATCAAAAACAGAAACACGTCTATTAAAATGTTTTTATTTTATTTAAAAAAAAAAAAAATATATAAATATTATTTGTCATAATGTTGGATAAAATATGACCAATTTTGACCACAACGATAAAAGAAATATCGTATTATATATACGCACGTAACCGTGCAACACGATACGCCGGGACCGTTTTCGGAAAAATTGTCGTTTGCATTTCTTCACGTGTCGTCCGACGATATTTTTTTCGTCTAGAACTTTACTTATTAATACTTATTGCCGAAAAAAATCGAAATAATAATAACTGTAGAACGATGAACGGGCTTGGGATTTTATAGCACATGAACTTGCGAAAATATGAGCTAAAAATATGAAGAAAAAAACCAGACAATTATTATATATTAGTAATTTATCAATTTAAAAAGTTTAACTGACAATAATCAAAAAAAAAAAAAATATATTAACATTCTTTGTTATTATGTTGGATAAAATATGATTTAAATTTCGATATGAAAAAAAAAAAAAAAAAAAAAAAAACAGGTAAGAACACAGTAGTATCTTTAACAAGTCCAGGTGTTTCACTGAAATCTAAACAATCGCGAAACATGCGAAAATACGCCAGATTAAATTTAAAATGTTTCAGTTCCGTGTCGCGAAACAAATATTTAAGCTTACGCCCTGTCAGTACACGGGGATCTTACGAGAAATATATGCAAATGTTAGAAAATCCTAACCACCATGATAAAAAAAAAAAAAAAAAAAATCATATTATATATATACGATATATCGTGCGACACGATACGCCGGGACCGTTTTCGGGCCTATAACGGGGACCTGTGCGGTATTATTATAAGTCCGTTTTATTATTATTATTTTATACGAGTATAATTATGTTATGTCTGCGCGCATAAATACGTGTGCGTGCGTGCGGCGGGTATTAAAAAAAAAAAAAAAAAAAAAAATTAAATAATAATATTAAACGCGTATAATAAAAACGATAAACGTCCCCGAGATCGGAGCGAGGTGGTCGGATTACATATATTACGCGCGCTTTTTCGTAATTTAACGCGGGGCCTCGGCGGCGGCGGTGGCGGCGGCGGCGGCGGCGGTGTGGCGTGTAAATGAATTCGGAATATTTACGAGCTCCCTGGCATAAATAACGCGGCTATTTGAATTTGTTTGGTTATTTTTTTTTTTTTTTTCCCCGTTATTTTTTTCGTTTTTCCTTACTTTTCTCCTCCCCGTTTTCGTTTCTATTCGCGCGCGCCGCCCTTAAATCATTTCGAGCGCGTAACACACACACACGCGCGCGCCCGCGAAAGTTTTGCGTTTTTCGTATTATTTTTTTTTCTTTCCTAACCACCCCCCTCGCCACACCGAAAATCTTGCTAATTCTTAAAAATATTACAATATGGCCGGCCGACGCGTAGTTTTATTTTTATTTTTTTCCCCCTTTTTTTTTTTTTTTTTTTTTTTTTTTTTACTATCCGTATCGTATTATAGCGTAAATAATAAACGTCCAGATACTCCGATAATCTATACGATACCGACTATTAACTCTAATAACGCGAAACCCATTTACGCGGATATTTACATATTTTACTATTTAACCTACACGCGAATAAGTCGTAGCCATAGCACGTCGATATTTTCGTTATCAGGACGAAAATGATTAACTTGAATGTTTTACGACTGTACAATCCGGATTCGCACATGCTCCGGTTCAGCGCCGGAAAATAGAAATCGTCATCGTCGTTTTGTGCTTTCTGGACGAATAAAACTATTATCTGGTCTGTACGTATTCGGATTGTAATTAATTTCACTCGATTTTTTTATCAAGTACTTTTTTGATCAATGTATTCTATATCGTATATAATATAATTTAATCGACGATTTATGCTGTAATACAACGTTTATTATTATTATTTTTTAATGTTCAATAAAAAAAAAAAAAAAATTATGATAACACTCCGGGAGACGTAAATCAATAAATAATAATTCGTAATTAAATAGGTATTATCACCGACCGGTGGTCCGCGGTCCCATAGATATTTTCTTCGATTTCTATTGCAAATTAGTTATTATTTTTTTTTTTTTAAATAGCCAATAAAAATTACGACTTATCGAGGAACCGCCTAATATTATACGGTTATCTTATCGTTGTTGCTGCTGTAGATAGATAAGTATTTTCCACTTTTATAAGAGTAATAATTTGAAGTATAATTATATATTAGTGAAGTATAGTAATAAAATGTAAAGTAAAATAATACAAATTAACATTTTTCGTTAAGTTTTGTGTTTTCTTGTTAATGAGCAAAAAAAAAAAGAAAAGAAAGAATTCCTAGTTTTCGTATAATTGAGACCTATAAAACATTGTCGAAGTGGTCCGCGGTGGTAAAAACGTTGGGAAACACTGGTCTAGATAAAGATAAAACACTATTTATCTGGATAAAAAAAAAAAAAAAAAAATATAAAATGTTTAAATATTAATAATATTGACCTACGTATGTAAACCAGACTATGACTGTCTGGTGTTAGGTAATTGTATTTTCTAATTCGTCTCCGGATAAATTCGTTTAGTAGACGATAAAAATTATTCATCATCGGAGATAAACGGTAATTAATTGTTTATCTGGATAGTAATGGGCGAAGAACGCCGCCGGTTATTCCGTCCTTTGATAAATAACGATAATAATAATAATAATAATAATATTATTATTATTATTGTTATTAAAACGGATTGAAATAACAAAAACGAAGTAATTGTTTGGTTTTGCCGACCCTGGGAATCAATTTATCGTCGTATCGCCGCCCGACTCCCGGTAGCGGCGGCGCGCATTTCAAAGTCGTCCGGCCGCCCGGCCGCCCGCCCGCCCGCCCGACCGTCGACGGGCCCCGCGGCGGTCGGACGCCGCGCCCGGCCGCGAGCCGCGAATTATTTAATAACGTCCCGCCACTTCGGAGACCGCACGATTAATCGCGCGCGCAAAGGAACCTCGAAACCGACATAATATTATTATTATTATTATTATTATTATCATCATTGTTATATATATAATTATACGCCGAATACCGGCGGTATACTGACGCGGCGACGTCGGGCGGTAATGCAAATTCCCGGACGGGCCGTACGCTCCCGGGACCCGGGAATATTCAATTTGTTGCCGGGAACGCGGCCGACCCGCGATTTATGTGCGACGATAACGTCGTCGACCCCGCACCGGCCGTTATAACGTTATAATATATATATTACGGCGTACGGGAAATAATAATTGATCGGAACCGTATCAATCGCCGTCGCGTACACGGCGCGTTATCACGACAGCGATTCCCCGGGCGTGCGCCGAACGTTTTGGGGTCCGCCGACATCCCGGACAAACCGTGTCCCGCCGACCGACCCGCCCCCGTCCCTAAGCCCCGTCCGTCCCTAAGCCTCGTCTCTAAGCCCCCGTCGTTGCGGGGCCGCCGGTGGCGCGAGGGGATTTCGGAAAACCGCTCTCCGCCCGCCGTTTAGTAATAAATCGGTTACGCGCGTACATACGTATACAACGTGCAAATATATATATATATATATATATATATTTGTGTAGCTCACGTTTATACCGGAAATCCCGCGAGTTTTGGATACCTATAAATAAATAAATATACATGCATAACCCTTATAATTACAAGTCAGCGGCGGATTTACCGGCGGCAAAGGGGAGGGCGGCGCGATTGGGCCCCGGGCCGCCCGTCCACACACCGTCGGCCTAGCGCCCGGGCGTTTGTTTCGTTTTTAATGTCGTGACGCGAAATTCGTAAGCAACAAAAGAGGATTTATGATATCCGGCTTCCCCTCAAAACGAAATCCACGTACCGCCCCGCCGCCGACAACGACAATAGACGACCGGCGGAGTTCAATCGCAAATCCAGCCGAATATTCCCTCGAAAAAACGCGCAATTTAAACGTACAAATTCCAAAGGGCCCGGGCAACAATTTAAAATCCAATCCCCCGAAAGGCATATTTTTGTAACTTACGCCGTTCATATACACGATTTCGTCCCCTCGGTTTCATTTTGAAGGGCGTCTGTGAAATCGTTCAAAACTAAAAAAAAAATATATATAAAAACACCCTCCTCCCGCATTAACATATTCAATATATTTAAATTCAACGAAACTTTCGGTGTATAAAACAAACTCTAATCCCCGAGTTTGAGCTCATTTTGGAGACTCTAAACATTTCCATAAGTAGCGGGGAAAAAGATAAATATAACAATAATATCGGACTCAATACTGTAAAACAGTATTTAATTTCGGGGCTAGATCTACAAAAAACCTGAGTTTATAAGGAAAATCGAACAGTTTTGGCGGAAGTATAAAATTGGATAAAAAATACGTCCGAGAAAAAAAAATAATTTTTAAACAATGTTTTTTTTTTTTTTTTTTTGGTAAAAATGTATAACTTACATAAAAAAAAACGACTAATAAAAATTAGTAAAGATCGTTCTACGATATACAAATTGCCATTTTAAACGCTCTTAAAAAAAAAAAAAAAATATTTATATACAACCGACAAAAAACGTAATACGATGAGAAATGCATAATAAAAATTTTACCTTTGAAGTAAGCAAAAATTAATATTGTTGCGAAATCGATATTTTCGTTGATAATATATACATTATCAATTACTAAAATTGTACGCACCTGTGTACAAAATATTAGCTGATAATGAATAGTATATCGCTTTAGAAATGCTAAAAAAAAAAAAATCCACAATAAATACCAAATAAATGCCGAACGTTTGATTTTAGAACAATAGAAACAAATAACGCAAACTCATCAAGTTCTACGGGCCTTAGGGGCCTCGTGGTTGCCGGTCAGAAGGGCATTACCGAACTTTTACTGTCGGACTATTCGACAGTCGTTGACTATTCGGTTATCAAGATATTCGGTAATTTCGATTACTCAGTCCGTGGTTTTGACCATGTTGCACATCGTGGGTTTATATCACACTATTCTCTTAGTAGGCTGTCTTGAAAACTATTTCAAAGTCAATATTATTAGGTCGTGTATAAACAATACGATTCGAACCATTCGACAGTTTGGAACTGTTCGATCATTAATACTATCCGGTACGGCCCCTAGTGTTAATAATTCAATGTTGCGTACGGATAACATGAAAACTATTTGAAAAATATGATGGATTAGTGCGTGGAAAATAGGATAACATTAAACAAATATTTATCTAGACAAAAGATAAGATTACGTCGTTTTTATCATCTAGATCAGTGTTTCCCAACTTTTTTACCACCGCGGACCACTTTGACAATATTTTATAGGTCGCGGTCCACCTCAATTATACGAAAACTGGGAATACTTTCTTTCTTTTTTTTTTTTGCTCATTAACAAGAAAATACAAAACTTATCGAAAAATTTTAATTTGTATTATTTTACTTTACATTTTATTACTATACTTCACTAATATATAAATATACTTCAAATTATTACTCTTATAAAAGTGGAAAATACTTATTGGTCTACAGCAGCAACAACGATAACCGTATAATATATACGGTTCCTCGATAAGCCGTAATTTTTTTCGCTATTTTAAAAAAAAATAATAATAATTAATTTGCAATAGAAATCGAAGAAAATATCTATGGGACCGCGGACCACCTATGACACGGTCCACCGGTTGGGAAACACTGATCTAGACAAATGGTGATGAAGTAAAATTGCAATTTTTCACTGGTCCCGTGACTTTTCAACTATTCAAGAAAAAAAAAAAAAGAAAAAAAAATTGAAATTTTTAATTTTGCTCTTTTAAACCTATACATTTGTTTTATACGGATGGTAATTTCTCGCACACCTAAACAATATTATCAAAATTGTTCAAACATAGTATATGATACGTATCATAGACGCGCGGTAGTAAAATACGTCTAGGAAACTATAATAAACCGCTGACGAACAGGTTGTTGTTCAATATATAAGTGATAATTATTTAACAATCGTCGATAATCGATGCGATGACAACTATACTTGCCGGCAAGTAATACCGATCGATTGGGTTTATCGCGTATTCGACGTATTAATTTTTAGTACAGCATTATCTGCGGCGAAACGTTTAAAAAACTTTTAATTCGAACAGCCTTGAAACTTATCACATTTCACGGAAAGTTTTGGAACTTTACGAACGCGCCGCGGGCGACAGGACCGCGCGAAGAACCGTGAAACCTGTTAACACGTTGGGCGCCGGGGTCTCCCGACGTGTTAAATTGTTTTGCCAGGTGGGGGGGGGGGGTCGTCCGATATTGAACATCGTCAAAATCCTAATGCCGGAACAAACGTCCGCGTTCGGCTCCTAAAATGTCATTGATTTATAAGTCGATTTTCAGCAACGGGTCGCGTTTGTTTAGCCATTAAACATATATATTTATACGTATATAGTAGTGGTCGCGCATAGCATTACAAATCGTTTAGACGTTTTTTTTTTTTTTTTTTTTTTTACCCGATATTCGAGGCATAAACCTGCGTATAAATGTTATACCCGCGGGTACCCGTATTTTTATGCGGACGGTGTACTCGCTACCGGTAAAACGGTATTTAATGCAGAGCTAAGTAAAATACTATTACGATAACAACACTACAATATGGGTAAACGCGGGTCAATGGCCGCCGACGGTTGAAAAATGCATTATAGTTTTACATTCCGAGACCCGGTGTGCCTGTCGTTCGTTCGAGTGTACCGTTTTCGTTTTTTTATCTATATTATTGTTGGAAAAAAAAAATTGTTGGGCCACTATTCTAGGTTGAAAATCGGAGTAGTTAGTAGCAGTATCTATTTACTGATACCCTACAGAGTCCCCTCTAATTCCCATTCAATTTATATCCGTATTGCACACCGAATTCGCCAAAATTTCAAATAGCTACGAATAACTCAAAAAACCGCTAGATATATTGAACATTTCGAATCGACGACTAGACACAAATATTCGCCATCGTCGAAGTTGACGAAAGGAGCAATATTTCTGGTTGAAAAGTTATTCACAGAGAGAGAGAGAGAGAGAGAGAGAGAAAAAAGCTCACATCATTTTAACACGCCCGGGATATACACAAAGTATAAAGAATTTCAATAAATGCACCGACCTGATAGAAAAAAAAAAAAAAAAAAAAAAAAATGCCACCCCATAAACTCTCGGTGTATTCGTTGATCCGAGTAAATCTTCGGAATCGCGTTTACGGACAGAAAAAATAACGTATTCAATGTGTTTCTACATTCTTAAATAGGTTTACATTGAAATGTCAAACTTTTTTCTCGACAATTTTATCGATAATTTTCTCGAAAATAATTAATTTTTTATCGAGTATTTCTGAATATTACCCTCGTATGAGCATTGATATTTTCGGAGAAAATATTCTGTTTCGGGACAACACGAGATCGAGAAATGTGTACGGTTTCACGAAAATAATATGACGGGACGGAAAAAAGTAAAAAAAAATACGATTCGTTGAGGCCAGGGTTTTTTTTCCCCCCCTTGTTTTTTTTTAATCAATTCCATACAGAAACATTGGTCGCCAGCGTAAAGTGCTTACTGAAAAAATAAAAACACGCGTACAATAACATTATGTCGTGCGGAAAACGATTGTAGCGTGTTAACAAACGAAACGGAACTTTTATTGTACGATATATGTTTTTTTTTTGAATTTTTCGCCGGTTGGTTTGTAATCGCCATCGTCGGGCGACATAATGATGATAATAATATTACTTAACCCACCACCGTTGACGGTTAAAATAACGTTTTAATATTACGACGACGTCTTATGGGGGGGAGGGGGGCGTTTACCGTTTGAAAATGTCCGAACACCAACGCAATTGCGGTATACAATATTAGTCATATACAGTGGATTATTACCACGCCGCTATTTCGATTCTTTCGGTATCTCCAACTATATGTTGAAATCCCCTTGACACGACACTCAATAGCGTTTTGCTCTCGGCCGGTGTCGTAGACAGGAATTTCCATTTGGGAACGGGGGGGATATTTATTCATTATTTCTAAAATAAGTCGCATATGACCCCGATTTTGATACAATAAAAATGTTTTTTTTTTTTTTTCAATTTTGTTACATTTTTTTCTACAAGATAATGTCTAGTTTCCTTTTGAGGCCGGCCATAGTGACCATAAACCTTGTGCCACCAGCTGGTATACGGTCTATGATAGCGATTAATGAGTTCTCCGACACATTGATATGGAGGTTAGCAATTGGTCGGAAATGTAGCACCGAGGCATTCCAGTCCTATCAGTGTGTCGAACAATTAAATAACGTTCCAGTCCGTGTCAAATTTATAACAAAATATAGTCATTTTTTTTCTCTTTTATCCGCCGGGTAATTTTAATTTAATATATTTTATAATAATCATAAATAATTATAATCAATTAATAATAAAACAAGGTCGTGGGTGGAGATTCGTCCCACGTATCACCATTTCGTGTCTGTGCCCATGCTCACGATAATAACTCGATACAAAATCAATCGTTTTTCGATATCTCGACTACACGAATAACATTTTTATTTAGGTATAGGACTGAAAATCGTGCGATACATTCGGTATAGCGATTGTGATTTTGTGCGTTCGTACAAAATAGTCGTAAAATGGAAGACAATAAGCGTAAATTAAACGTCCTTACGATTTCAGACAAAGTTCGTTTAATATCTTTGGTTGAAAATGGTGACCGTAAAAAAAATGTGTAACCGCTAAAGAATTCAAACATTCCACCAAATACTTCATCGTCAATTATAAAACAGAAAAACAGAAAGATAAATTGTCGACTTTCAATAGTGAAAATATTGAAACAAAATAAGAATAACACCTTGTGCGAATATCACTAAATAAATGCCTATTAAATAAATATCCAAGATTTATTTTTCTAAAAAAATAATTTACTAAACATTTTAGTTTATAGATATATATATATATATATGTATTAGTATTTTAAGTATTCAAATTAATAACAATTTTTTTTTAAATTTTTAATAAATATCGTTGTTTCGAATTTTTCGATATTTCGAACATTTTGCAAGTTCCCTTTGAGATTCGAAAATAACCCGAATTCACTGTATTGCAGTTTTATTATAAAGTTTGAAATGTTTTAGTCAATTTTTTTCTTTCCGAACAAACACGCAGTTTTACAGTCACGTTTTGCGGACCAATTTAAAAATGTCGTTTATACTGATGAAAAAAAAAAAAAACGAGACCGATTTATATGATTATATCCGGCGTCTCTGCCGAGTTTCTGGACTCGAATACAATATATATATATATATATTAAATATATAATACGAAAATATAAATTCCCGTCGTCGGTTGTCCGTTGCTCGTAGACTCGTATAAGACGACTAGACGAGCCGGCCCGGATGGGCCGATAGCCGTCGTCTGTCCGATAAGGATCGAGCGTGGGTAAACGACGACGGCGAATCCCCGTAGTCGACCCGAACAATTTTCCAAACGATTCACGAATACGGTTTCGTAGTAATTTATAGGCACGTAAAACGGTAATTGTTGTATGACGCAAATGTCCACCGTGGTTTCGCGTACAGAAAACCCGGGCTGTTCCCGATTGAATTGCCGAGAGACGACGATGCGACGCCACGTTCACACGTGCCGATTTCGTTGGACGCCACCTGTTCGTTTTCGGACCGTTGTCGTTTAGTCGGATCCTCGTCCGACCCGTGTCCCGTACGAGTGGATACGAAATTTATCGGGGCGAATCGTAACGATGTGAACCCGTACAATTTTCGATTATCCCGTGAATTGATTGTACGAAAACCGAGGTAAACTCGACACGGACGTTTTCAATTATATTTCATATTGTCCCGTGTGGTTTAATCGCGTAATTTTTGGCCGTAAACAAATATTTCACGAGTAAATAAATAAAACGGCCCTATTGGTAACCGTTAGAGCTACACAGAGGGGGTTTTTTTTTTTTGCGTTTTACGCGTTTCGTTTACCCCCGAGTCTGCCGTCGATTTGTTGTTTTAGCATCACCCTCTGTTAAATGATAGAAATGTCAGAAAATGCCGTTAATATTTTATTGCGTTTACGAATTTTCGTAATGACTGACCGAAAATCAAAAACGAATCCGCTTAAAAGTTCCGTCGGTGGCTTACACAATACCGTATTGCAATGAAAAATTCACTACTTTTGATTTTACAAGTAATTTGTATTTTTGGACTTGCAACATTTTCAACTGTCGAAATCATCCTTCTCTAATTAATCAACAGGTACATAGAATTTAAATGTTTCCGTCATTTTTCCCTATTTCACTTATAATCGGATAGTAATCCGATTTTTAATTTTTCATATCGTATTTCCATAGACTGTGTTATTTTTTACTACGTCGATGCCAATAATATATGAAGTTCTCTTGAAATGCTCTAATCGCAGTTTCAGCATATTCATAAAATTCGCGCAGCGTATTTATACAATAATCCAAGTGATGGTCCAAACAGGTAAATCCATGTCGCACTTTGTTAAAAAATTACAGTTCGGATTGTAATAATATAATATATATATATGATGAATTTCAATCGGACAGGGTAAAAGCATTACGGTGGTATTTTTTTTTTTTTTGTTATTTCAAAAAATACATAGATACCCTAAAAGGATGTTTAAAAAAGTTCATTCGGAAACTTTAGATAATCGAACACGAACGTTCTATATCCGAAAATTCAATCAACTGTCTACATATTATATAAATTGAAATAGAAAACTCGTTTGGCAAATTCCTTTTTTAAATTGAACGATGATTTATCGTATGAAAAAAATTAACTAAAGCTCAAATATTCCTCTCGCTCGTTGTGAATTTTCTATAATACTATTTTATCTAGATTAACAAAAGTTAACGTGATACTCCAGTGCTAAAATCGAAAAAATTATTATTTCTAGGACATTTTTTTTTTTTTTTATTATCATTTCCATAGTATTGAAAAATGTCTTGGAAAATATACTTTTTTTCGATTACGTCCGGTACTTTTTCCTTAAATTGTTTTTCCTATCTAAAACACCTGGGAATTTTTTTTATATAAATTTCATAAAAAAAATTCTTCAATTTGTCCAATATGTGTTTTAACGTTATAATTTAACGGACGGGCATTTCGTGGTATATCGAATTTATCCGCGATTCCTCGGTTTTCTTGTAAACACACGAAAACAATACGACCTCGATTCGTGTAGTTTTAACAACCGTTTTTCTATTTGTTTTTCGGTTACGCAAAAGTTCGGTTCTCGAGACTCTCGCTAACGCCGGTGATTGGGTTTTAATATACTTGTGCAGTATGTATGTATGCCATCTAAACGGCAATATAACGGATAACAAGCATATTTTACGACCGGAAAACGCGCGCGCGAAACGACTAAGTGCATAAATTCTCTCGGAAGTCCACGTTTTCGCGATGCGTTTCTAACGCGCGTTCGAATAAACCGCCACGTTTCCGGTTTAAACTCGAAATCCCACGGCGGCACTAAGCAGTGATATAAAAAAATTATATTGCGCGCGCGTGTGCGCGTCCACATCGCTATATTATCGTTCGATTAAACGAGGCCGAACGGTTATTTGAAACATTCAGGATTTCAAAAAAAAAAAAATAATAATTTCGACTGTTCAATTTGACCTGGAATGCCTAGTGGGAATGTCAATTTCCTATATTCGGATACAGTATTACGAAACCCAAACAGGGGCACACGAACACTATTCGTTGTCGGTATAGGTCACAGCTGAAACCGTTAATTCGTATATTATACGGCCAACTGTCGTTGTAGTGTCGTTGGCGGTTGGCACAAGTGCACAACGCACAAACGCAATATTATAGCTTATCCATATCGCGTTCCATAGTTTCAAAACCGTCTGTTTTTCTCTCGTTTATTCTGTGTTTAATGCCTTTCTCGTACAGTTTTTTTTTTTTTTTTTTTTTTATCTTTCACGTGTGACGTACTAAGTATTCCGTTTTTAAACGCCGTGACGTGTTCGTCGGTGTGGAATCCGTTTGCCGAAAGAACGATTAATATTGCGAGAAACAATTAATCGTTCTGTCGATTAATCGATCTTTTCGAGCTTAATTATCGTTTATAAGAATAATCGATCGCCGAACAAAATTAATCGAAAAGCCCTTGGTATATGTTCAAGTTAAACCGTGACAATAATGTATAATATTATATAAAAATTACACAATTACTTATGTTTGAAGTTTAAAATATTTTATTTATTTTTTTCACGTCAATTTTACATTTAATTTAAAATTCATTTTTAATTATCTTTTATCTTATATCTAGATAAATATTGCAATGCAAGTTATCTAATATATTTATCTTTATGTTTAAAATGCCCTATGTCTAGATAAATTGTTATGTATTTTGTCAGAGAACTAAAATTAGATTATTCATAACCAGGGCTAGGATTTTGTAGTCAATTGTTTCGTTTAATATTATCGTACAATTAAAGGTAAACATTTACCAGTATTTATTTAAATTAGCGGTTGCAAATCAATACACCATATGTGGTTATCAATTTTGAACTTCTCGACGACAAGGATTTATTCTATAGTTGTTAATGTTCTCCGCATTCGTGGTATTGGTTTTCGAATAAAACATAAATAACCGAAAAATACGGAATATAAGCAATGATTTATATAATAATAGAAATACTGAAAAAGTTATAAAACCGCTCTTTTACGTAGATAAAAAAAAAAAAAAAAAATCCTATCCATACACAAAATACATAGGCGCCTTGTGCTAGTCATAATATAATATCTAAGCGTTAAATTTGACAGAATTCTCGTGGTTTTATAGTACAATGAAAGCATAATATTTTGTTAACATTTTTACGAATACAATGCGTATTCGGTTTTTCACGGAAATATTTGTTTTATCGATTAATATCTGCTATTTGAAGTGGCTTTAAAAAGATAAACGTGGCACACGTTTTTATCATACACTATTGTTGGTTTGTTTGTTTGTTTTTTTTTTTTTTTTACGATTTATACTCCGGTGGATACGCGTTCTATCTAAAATCAGTAGGTTATATTTTTTACATCGACGAAAATATAATGTATTCAAAAATATTATTGGTATAGTGTTGGTAACCCAATCTCTGAAACTCGACTAAAAAAACCAAGACGAATTGTTTATTTTCCAATATTTTCGTTAATAACAACGCTGCACGCTGATATTGTATCGTATGATAACGTGAGGTTTTATATAATTAATATGGAAATAAATGTTTAGAGAAGTCAAAACCGGCCGTTGGTACAAACGGATTTAGATTCTGAACGTCGATTGTTGTCTGAAAATGATAAGTAAATAATTTGTTTTGCGAAATAACAATAGATAGGCGATATTTTTCCCGAAGATATCGGAAACCCGATCAACGGCACTAACTTACTAGTTTTACGACCTGTAGGTCATACGACGTCCGTGGTGCGTTTTCGCAAGCCGCGATTTAGGTTTAAACTTCGGTGTTAGGGACACAATATAACTGCCCGTTTGAGGTTCGTGTCTCGTTTTGGGCTGGCGTGGTAATTTAATTATTTGATTTTTTTTTTTTTTTTTTTTTTTTTTATCATCCACAGTGTCGAGGTATTGTGTACTAGTATTCCGCGAATAATTTGTTCGGATTTCAATATTTATAATTACTTAAGTCAGTAAAACAACAGCGTGACCATAGTAAAACAAATGATGACACGGTTTTTATTATTATTTTTTTTTTTTTTTCAAACTTGTTACAGTCGAAATGCAAACGATATGCAAAACGCATTTCCTGCAACAAGTGTACAGGAAGATCGATGGCGCGGTGGTGGATTCGCATAACGAACGGAACTTGAACTGCGTGACCACGTTCCAGACGCACACCGTCTTGCAGAGGTTCATGATTCATTTCGACAGACTGGTGTTGGACTGTAACGATCACCTGTTCATTTATGACGGAGCGCACGCCGTTGGCGCACACAAGGTAAGGGCGAAACGGATTAATGTTGTTTTAATTTATTCCCCTCAAAAAACCGACCCGGATTCCGCAGTTGTAGAGTTAAGGGCGCCGGGTTTAAGCGCAAATACCGCAACGAGCTAATAAACCGTAAAATACAAAAAAAAAAAAAAAATACTCTTTTCGAGCGCCAAATTCTCGTATTTCGTTCGTCGGAAAATTTGTTTTTTTTTTTTTTTTTTTTCAAACAGAACCCCCATCCCCATACACGAAAAGCGTTCTGTGCAATAATACACTCGGTACTGTACAGTGTTACGATTATCGAATGGACTGCAATGGATTCAACGTATTTCGTTGTCCGAAAAGCAAAGTACTTGTTCGATTATATTATATTTGTACTCGTAGTTTAGCGTGAACTGAGAAAACCTAACGAAGAGTAACGTCACGGTGACGACTTTGAGTTGAACGAGTTAGTTAACGCCGAGTGGATAAGTATGGACAAGTTTAATAATAAGGTTAAACGGCTCTGTAAATAAGTGTTCACGGTGGTGAAGTCTTGAGTATAAATAATAATTTATACATAAAAAATAAACACGGCGACAGAAGAAAACAGACGGTGAACATGGGTTTTTTTTTTTTTTTTATTGGACTCGTCGAGGTCCCGTTAATCTCGTGGTTTCGGAAAAACAAAAAAAACCCGTGGTGCCAATATTCGTACATATTCTGCAGAAAATGTACACAAATTGACAAAAATTCCCATTATTTTTTTTTTCTTCTGAAAAACGATCGTTCCGCCCCCCCCGGGCAATTACATATCGTTTTCAGAACTTGCATTGAATATTTGAATAACGAAAATATATCTATTCGGATAGACTACTCGTCGAATAGACCGTTTTCGAACGTATGACATTTATCGGACACGGGAAACGCGCCTCGTGTATACACACACATATATATATATATATATATATACGAATGTGTGTGGACAAAAAAAAAAAAAAAAATATTTCCTCTATGCGAACGGGCACGCGGCGGGCCGGCGCGGTGTGGTGTGGGGGGGCATCGACGACGAAGATTTATTATTTTTCCGTTCGCGTTGATTGCCAGATATTTACGGCCGCGCATTATTTACACGGGTCGTAATGCGATTTACGAGAAGAAAACCGCGCACCGGTCCCCCTAGGGGTCGCGCTTACCGGACGGAAAACCATATAAAATATTGTAAAACGCGACATGCCGATGGAATTCGCACTGTCGGGGCGAATTTTTATCACCGCGCGCACACGTATACAATACGTATACATTCGGGGCGACCGGGGGGTCCGGCCGGCCGGTCGGTCGGGGGAGTTTTATACCGTTCTCGACCGTTTCCAGGACGTCGTTACGTAACGCATACGGCTATTACGATTATTATTAGCCGGGCCGACGCCGTGTTTCCGGTCGCAAACGCGCGTTGACCCCCGGGAGGGGGGGGGCCGCCGAGTGCCGCCCGGTCTGACTCGTCTTCGGCGCCGCGCCGTGTCCGCGGCAACACGAAGACGGTTAAAGGTCGCGGCGCCCGGGTTACACACACACACACACACACACACACACACGTGCCGCCGCCCTATCGCGGTGACCGGAAATTACTATCGCGATCGTACGGCGAATACGCGTACATAATAAATACGCGCGTTTAACGGTGTACGGCAGTCGGGCCCCCCCGCGTTATTTACAATATATTGTTGTTATTATTTTATATATATATATATATATATATATATATATATATTGGAGTAGACACCATCGACGATCGATTTATTCCGCCGCCGCCGCCGCCGCCGTAATGATTGTTTCGAATAAAATTAGAACGTATATATATATATATATATATATATATATATAAAGAGGAGAAAACGTCGTTATAATAAATCATTTCGGGGGGTAGGGGGGGGGCGGGCGGTCGCGGGCTGCCCTTCGTTCGATCGACCGGATTTTTATATATATATATTTCCCCTCTCTTTCTCTCCCCCCCCCGCTCCTCGCCCACGGCCGCCTTGTTGTTTCCCCGACGAAAAATACGCGCGAGACGATCGCTGAGAATTTGTCATCGCGTCTTCGTCGTCGTCGTCGATGTCGGCAGCGGCGGAGTCTGCGGTCGGCCGACGCGAAATAATGACGGTACACGCACTGCACTTCTATACGTATAGATGGGGGGGGGCGCACCCACCCCGCGGCGAATACACGTCATAACGTTATATATTGCGTTATACGCGGCCGCGTTATGATATATAGCTAACGGAATAGTTTTGGGGGGTTGTATAAGAGGGCAAAAAGAAAAAAAAAAACTACAAAAAGAAAAAAAATACCGTGCAAGAAAAATTCCACCGGCGGCGGCGGCGGCGGCGAGCGCGGGGCGTACGCGGCGACGGAGTACGGCCGCGGACATAATGACGTACGGTTGCGATATGCGCGGCGCGGCCATGTGTACGCGCGCACGTACACGCGGCAAAACGGGTCGATTCGTCGCGCATAGTTTTCGCGACGGGCGCGGACAAGTAAAAAAAAAAAAAATTTTAAATTTTAAAATTTTCAATTAAAAAAAAATCACCGCGATTTATCTACCGTATTTATTTACGCCCGTCCCTGCCCGTCGGCACCCCGGAGCCGAATGGAAACCGCAGAATTTTCGGCCGTGCGAGCGCGCGCGTACAGTTTTGCGGGCGGGCGGGCAGACCTTGACCGTCGCCGCGTATTAGCCGGGTTAGGCGAGCGAACATTTTTGTTCTTTCGGTTACCGCGACCGCGGTCATAACAGTTCGGTGTATAATTTTATATTCCGTGTAACCGCGACCGGGGTTTACATTCCGCCCAATCGAATTCGACCATTCCCCCATTGTTGGGTTAGGTTAGGTTTAACCTAACCATTCCCCACCCCCCATCCGGCCGCCGTCAAACACGTTCGGACCGGTGGGTGGGGCCGGTGATTCCCGTGCACACGCATTTTTTTTCCCGGTCGGCGAAAATTCACCGAAAACTCTCGCGAACGAGAAATTGTTACGATTATAGTAATTATGATTTCGGACCGATGACGGTCACCACAGCCCGGAGTAGCGTCGTGCTTTATCCCGGATAAACTGTCTATTCATAATTGTCTAACAATAAATAACCTTTTTTCTTATCTAGATAAATTAACACTATTATCTATCCTACGAATGCAATCTAATTTATATAGACATTTTTTTTCTTCTCGAAAAATCGAACGCAAAACCGAATATACCCCCCAATCTAGCCCACATTCGGTGATAGTTGGGTCAGGGTGAAAAAACAAAAATACAAACCGATTGATAATACGGTATTTTTTTACTTTTTATAAATACTACTTTAGCATTATACTTAATCTGAAGAATTGAGACTTTTTTTTTGAATATATACGTGTTAAGCTATCCGTGCACAACACTGGTTCGAAATCGTCCGGAAGCAGGGAATTGCATAATTTGCAATTGGTTTCATTTCTTATTATATATTCAGAACATTCGTGTCATTCGACTACCACTAATTGGCGACTAGTGCGCCAAGTCGGCGAAAATGGTCCGAAATAGTTGATGACCGGACGATGATGTTTCGGTATAATCTCACGTAGAAATCGCGAAGTTAGTAACGGGTTAGGTAAGCCGTACTTCGGAATGGCAGTCACCGTTCACGTCTAAAATACGGACGCGTCTAAAATTACTTGCCGACCTCTGAAATGTCAATTACGGAAGTAGGGACCTAACAAGACGGTGGCCGGTCGAAACGTTATTTGATTTTGACGGCGGCGCCGCTGCGATACAAAATAATAATTGGACGGGTTTTATGCAAGACGCACTCGTTTACACGAGACAACTAGGAAAAATCTACTTGTGACTTTTACCGTTTTCCTCTTTTGACCTATGCCTTTTCTCATTTTCACTGATATTACATATATATATATCCTCTTGTTGATGGAAGTTTGAGAAGATAGAATATAGTGGGAAATTTAATGCATATCTGTACGCAACTATAAATTATAATCGGGGTTGGGATTTTATAGCATTTTCATATTTCTTATGAGATTCTTAAGAAATAGCGGAGTAACCTTAAAATTTGTCTCATGACTCAGAGAACTAAAATTTAAAATATTCTTGCATATTTAACGAGTTTTTCAGATTTCCGTGCATTTCTGGACTTTTTAATGAATTTTTGCATTCTTACCTGTTTTTAATCAAAATTGGTCATATTTTATCTAGTTTAATAATAATAATTACTTATACTTATTATAAATTATAATAATATAATATTTAAATCAAAATTTTAATTTTTTTTTTTTTTATTTATAAAATATTGACATTTTAATAGACGTGATTTTTGATTATTGTAAATCGAAGTTATAAATCGATAAATGATAATGTTAACGATAAATTACTAACGAACAATAATTTTCTGTTTTTATTTTTTTGCATATTTTGTTATATTTAGCGCAATATGTGTAGATATATTTAAGGTAATATATCACATATTTAGGCATTATTAAATGATATAAAATTCCAACCCTGATTATGACTAATGAAGAGCGATTTTTAGCAAAACACGATAAAGAATGTTTTAATAAATTACAAATTAAAAACATTGTATTAATTTGTCCGTTATTTCTTTTAATCCAAAATGTTGAGCATTTTTAATGAGCCAGAAACGCTTTATTGGCATAAATCACAAAATGTATATACGATTTTCATCTAAATTTAAACATCAAACTCTTATAAAAAAAAAAAATAAAAATATCGCCCACGAATTATCGACATTTTTATATTGATAAATAACAATTTTTGATAAATTTGTGTCAAATTTTCGACCATTTTTGAAAAACCGAAAACGTTTTTAAATGGCATATATATTTATTGAGTTAATACTCAAAAAAGATTTGCATGTTTAAAAGTTCTAACACGTCTAGAAAGTGCTAATATATAAGTATTCGGTGAAAATTTCATGTTTGAACGATTATTTTTAACTGATTTACAAAAAATAAAAAAATAAAATACTTTAAAAAAAAGTCTTTTGTTGTTTTTTTTTTTTTTTTTATCGGAGCAAAATTTATGTTGGAAAAGTTTACAGACAAAAATAAAAGTAATAAACAAAAAAATCACACACATAAATATACCCACGCTACATTCCTCGGTACACTCAATATTTAAAAAAAAAAAAAGATTTAAATAAGACAATCATTTTTAAACGCATTCCATAATAATTTTATGAATCTGTATAATACAGTGGTACCTTCCGGCACGGGTCGGAATCGCAGGCGGAATCGATGTACAAACCGAATATGGCCAAATTGACTTTCAGAACTTTTTCATAAAAACCGTACAACCAATATGCACGGCTTAAATAAACGGCATCAGCATTGTAATTATAACAAAAAAAAAAACCGTATTATTTTTCAACATTTAGACTTTTGCGTTCGTCAAGTCGTCTATTACCGAGTGCAGAATTAAAAAAAAAAAAAAAACGAGAGTATTTATGTTATTTACTCCGAAAAAATATAATTTAAGACGACGCGGTTCGATCCGTTTTCATTATTTATTGGCGTTCCGCGCATTACACAAAACCATATACGACGGCCGTAATTTATTACTTATCGATTTTAAACTACCAAAACTAATGTTTAACAACTGCAATCTGACAAATTACTCATTACTATAGCTACTACTCGCGTTATCATTTTAAATAACGACGCGTTAGGTATAATCTGGAAAGGGGGAAAAAAAAAAATTATAAAAAATTATTCGTATTATATATTTTATGATTAATGGCGTATCGGCGAAATGTATTTTGTATTTTATCGAACCGAGGTGTTATGCGTATTACGTGCAAAACGCACAAAACGAGTAGTGTAATATCGTTTTCCGCTACCGCAAAGGGACCTATTTTTAGAACCGATCGATTGAAAATAAAAATCGTTACCGGAAGTTAGTTGAACTCAATTAAAAATGTAGCGACTTCGCCGATTGACTTTTATGACTTTTTAATCGCTTTTTGATTGATTTGAAAGTAATCCCGGATCGCCGGAACATTCCGTCACGAAACGATTGGTTTGTCTATAAATACAAATGGGTTCTTGTACTGGTATAATATGCAAAAATTTGAAACCCATTCGCGATATTTTTAATGATTTTCAAAATATCATTTCGTAATCGGGAACTATTTTTGGGGAATTTTGGTTCCGGTTCAGTTCTTAAAAAAAATAAAATACGTTCCGGTTCTGGTTAATACCTTTTCTTAAAAATTCACAGTTTCATATATCATTGCCCATTGCTTATTGGGTTTTTTTTTTTTTTTTTTTTTTATAATAAAACCACCGACAAAATAACAAAATAAATATTTGGAGACAATAATAATAAGTTCTATTCGTAATATTATTATTTTTCACTCTATGTTATGTTCTATTTCGATAAAAAAAACAGCGGGATAGCCACTTTCAAGTACATTTCATGACGAATTCAAGCATGTTATCAGAAGTTTTATCCAATTACTTGGATGGCCGGTACAATTGGCACAATAAAGGAAAATATAAAAACTAATAATAAAACAATAAACCCATTTGTAGACGGTCTTGTAATATGATTGTTTCGAATTGAAAATACCATAGATATATAAATTATAAATATAATAGAAAAATATTTTCTATGGAAAATAGACACACTTGTATTTATTTGATTAGGACAAAAAACAATTTGAAAAAAAAAAAAATGTTCAGTTATTTTTTAGAACTATTGATAACCTAAAGGAACCGAAAATATTTGTATTTTATTTTTAAGGTTCCGGTTCCGGTCCCAGTTGGTAATATTTTTAATTTCTCCTGCGTAGAAAACGTATTCGCATATTGAGTGATTTCGCCTAATAAATAATTCGCTATTGGGTTTAGCGTATACGTTCTACGTAATTACTTATCTCTGGAAACCAACTTTTATGAAACACAAAGTTAAGCAAATGAATGGATATTATTTAAAACAATGGGTATTCCGTTTTTTCATAAATATTTTTCGCGCCCCTTTTAGTTTTCCACAATGGCCACAAAGACATTTTTACATCTATACGTACGTTATTTAACGGTAATGCGCCACCCTTCTATTTTTTTTTTTTTTTTTTTTTTCCGCCAATACAAGAAGCACTGGCCGTCGTGAAATCTACACACAGTTAGAGTGCAGCTTATTCGGTTCGTCAGTTCCAATTACTGCACATTCTCGTATTCGGATTATTATCGCACAGAATACGCAGAATATTATAACAAGACGTATTGTCTTCGCTTTTGAAAACCATAAACAGGCCTTCCGTAAGGAGGTAATTGAGTTTTGAACCGTTTTTGTTCATGTGTGTGCGCGAACGTATACGATATTATATGCAAGCGTACGATAATACTTTTGCGACCATCCAAACGAAAATTCAAATTATCAAAATAAAATACGCAATATAGGGGAACAATAAAGGACAAACGAGCTGATGACTATAAATGAAAAGATAAAGGGAGACTAAAGAAATATATGTCCGTAATAAAAGTTTTTGTGTTTTCCCGCGGCCATAGACAGCTTTCGTCTAATGAATTTCGTCAGAATGAAGATTTTGTTTTCGTTGTTTTAATTAAGATAACTTTTTATTTTGTTTTTTTTTTCTTCAAATGCGCCTGAAAATAAAAATAATCGAAAAAATAACGAATGCATAATATTACGGCGAGCGCGGAGATAGACTCATTAACCGTTACAACAATAATAAAAGTATATTACAAAAACTTGATGAACACACATTTCGTTTGATATACAACATTCCTACATAAATAATACATTTTTAATCTAAAAACAAAACGAATAGTATTCGCGGTTCGTACAGCGACCGAAAACGACTTGTTTAAAAGAAAACCCGCGTATAGGCATACCTATTACGCTTTTAGCCGATATTTATATCGAATATCAAATCAACTCGCGTACAATAAAAAAAAAAAAAAAAAAAAAAAAAAAAAAAAACAAAACAAACGAAATAAAAAAAAAAAAATCAGTAGCGTACGGCGAGACGAGACGAACGTGTTTGCGCCTAAACAAGAAAACCTCGTTTACGTTAAAAAATATTATAATAAATTCAATTTCAAATAAACTCGACTGCGTTTAAAAGCCATAAAAACGTAAAAGCTTGGCAACGCAACGGTGCGAATAAATCGATATTTTTTATATCACCCACGGGCTTAAGGTTTTTATTCATCATATTATCATATTATTATACGTTTTCAAAATACAATTATTCCTAAAGAAAAAAATATGCGAGATAAATACGAGTTTTTATTCGTGGCGATACACAAACTTCCAGATCCCGTATAGATCAAACCGTTCGGGTTAAAATCCCCATTAATGTATTATTGTTTTATCCAAAAGAACTTCCATAGTCTAGAGTTTGTAAAATCATATTTTAAAATAACAGGGTATTCTCCGTACGGTATATTATAATACGAGTTTACAAAAAAAAAAAAAAAAATAACCGATAGCCGAGTAATAAAATATATATATATATATTTTAAGCATTTCGATTCTTGTTTCATTACTAAATTCCGAAATTAAAAGCAATTAAAATGTGATGTTTGATATCATTATGCTAAATTTAAATACAATGTATACATAATCTATAAGCTAAGCCCATCGGGCGTTTATTATTGATAAATATTAAAAAAAAAAAAAAAAACATTCGGGCAATAATCGCAACTAAAATATCTACGATATATTTTAATACGAGTTCATACAAACATAATTATTGGTAGTCGAGTATTAGAAAAAAATAAAAAATTGTATTTTCGCGGTTTCACAATACATACAGAAAATATACCGATGGTAGTTATAAACACCAACAGAGTATTATGTTTACACATTACAAATACATATTATTATAGTGAAGAATCAGTGGCTCCTAGTGATTATCACTGGTTGTTCATTGAAAATTCAAATATATAAACAAATACGTTTTTTTATTATTACGTACGCGTTTGAATACTCCATATTTTTTCCAATGATTCGTACAATTACGAATATCCGGAAATGTAATATTAAATGTGCTCGAAAACTACGATACAAACCGTACATAGTTATTCCGATTCTACATTTGGCTGGACTACGAACATTAAAATCGAACTTTTTTTTTTTTTTTTACATAGGTTGGTGAGCACATTTAAACTTATAATTAGACCTAGCCCCCGGGTAATTCCCTGAAATGTTTCTGTTACGACCCCCCGTAAACACCGAATCGCCCACTCAACCGTACGTACGGTTCACCCTACCGAGTTCCCGAACTCACGACGGTAGATCGGAGTCAAGTCGAGAGCGGAAATAGTGTCAGAAGTCAGGCCGGGGGTAGTTCAGTGGTTAGAGCGTAATCAATCGCCTGGAAAACCAATGACTCGGCGGGGTCCGATTTCCCCGGTCCGGCAGCCGGATTTTTAGCATTATTTTCCGGACGAGAACGGTCGAGTCAACGGTCTGGCCGATATTGTTGTACATTGAATATATAATACGTTTCGGTCGACTATTATCGGGGAAAACGAAGTTAGGAAAAAAAAAAATAAATAAATAACGGTAGACAGAGTGAATGGAAGAGAGAGAGAGAGAGAGAGTCAAAACTGACATCCGATCTACGGATTAATATTATTATTGTATCGTTGCCGAACGAACGTTAATATATGTAACGCACGGAATCTATTGAAACCCGTACCGTACAATAAAAAAAAAAGGAAAAAAAAAACAGATCCTCGAGAATTGAGGCCCTGTAAATGCACTCGAAAACTACACTATTACTACTGCAGTTCCCCGCCGTTACAATGGTATTATAACGTTACTCATTTCCGGCCGGTCGACTTTTGTCCGCAGACGGCGATAATAATAATAATAATAATCGGTGCTCGGATCGGGCCGGGAAGGATTTCGTTTGTTCATAGATTTGAGCGTACCCACTACATTTAATTAACCCGGCAACACTACGGACGTTTTACCCGTGTAGTAAACGCGATAAAATCTTAATTTGTACGGCGCGACTGTTAATCAGCAACAGTGTCTCGAGCGTTATCTAGACAAATAATAAATCCATTATCATCTTTTTGTCTCGTCTTGCAAAATTAGCATAATCGGCTGTCTACAATGAATTACCTTAGACGAATTATCGTACTGTCTAATCGAATCGCGTTTGTCTAGATGAATTCCTGTTGTCGCCCGTCCACAATGTGTTTGTCTATCGCGAAAAATAAAATATCTGGAAGCGGAAACACAGTAGTACCCCGCCTCATCGTCCCGTGACGTCTATGGGTTACACATTAGTGTTTTAATAATACAAACATTTTTATTTTTTTATGACAATACAAGTTAACAGTATAAATATTATTAAACTTCAATTTAAAGTATTACAAAATATTATTATGAAAAAAACAAAAACAATGAGTATTAATATTTAAACTTAATGCGAACAATGTGCTTGTTTTCCGTTTAATTATTCTTCAAAATTAGGTGGCAATGTTGTGACAGCCACACGCATTTCTTTTTCAATATTAAGTTTCGATCGATATTTTGATTTTAATACAGCAACTGCAGAACAGCCTGCTTCGCATAAATACGATGTCGCAAATGGTAGTAGTACACGCAAAGCTTTGTTGGATATTTCAGGATATTCATCTTTAATGCTTTTCCAAAATCCTCAAAAGTGAAAATGAAGAAAATTAAATATCGATTTATTGTTCATCTTCAGTAGTTGTGAAAGTCGGTAATGGTTTTTCACTAAACGGATCTTTAATCCAATTGTATTGTACGATGTCTTCTGGAAAATACTTCTCGAAACGATTTTTAAGAGTCGTCAGATGATCAAAAAGTTTCTTATTAATTAATGATTAGTTTCAAAATGACGGTATAATTTATTTGGAATCATACTATCGGCAGCTAACACTTTTAAACAAATAACACATTTAGGGCGTTCTTCGTTGTCTATTTTAATGCAAGTAAAACCAAAGTCTATAATAACTATCGTCGGATTATCTGCACTTACGTTTATTGTCTTCTTTATTGTTGTCTTCATTTAAACGCTTGGTTGCGCTCTTAATATTGAGAATTTTTTCCATTTTTTCCAGAAAAGATATAGAACACGAGTTGATATTGCACAATTCGAAAATGACGAATACACCTTTTACGTACGGTTCATTCGCGACTACCAATGCAATTGCCGTGCAAATATATTAATATCGGTCATTACTCGTCACAATTCACCACTATACGGTAGACGCAATAATATTGGGTTACCGATAATGCGATAAAGCTGCAACGACATTTACGGATATCCCCGTACCGAGTATATTATTGTACGAGCATTATAACGCGACTTTAAGCAATACTAACGTAATAGTGAAATTATTTGTTTGGAATAGTTATGACATTTCAAAAAAAATCATTGTTGATTTAGAAATATCAATATTTACCACGCGGCTCGCGCCTCCCCTGCCGAAAGCTCGCGCCTGCCAAGGGAGGCGCGCCTCACAGTTTGAGAACCGCTGGGTTAGAGTGAACAAAATATTTATAGGTAAATCATTGAAATTCGACATTTTTGTCCAGATCAATAGTATTTTTTATTTTTTTTTTCTTATCTAAATCTTTATCTAGATCAATTTTTAGTTATCTTTGGGCAACACTGATCGTCAACGGTGATGTTATACGAAATTAAAATTCGGTTGACTTGCGAGACGAAAATCACGGACAGTAATAACTTAGTTTTTATTCGCGAATTAATAAAAATTTTTAATACGTGTTTTAACCGAACTCTGCCCAGAATCGATTTTCGGTACCACTGGTTGACCGTCATAATTTGAATTCCCCGCTTACAACAGTGAGCCATACATGGGCTGCTGTATCCTATCCAGTCTCTTTTCCGTCAATATTTAATGTTTTTTTTTTTTTTTTTGTTTTTTAATTTTCTGTATAACAACGCGGAATTGATATAGAAGTGTTTGAATAGGGTTGTTAATATTAAGGCGAAATTGCACGGTATTCTATACTTCTACACCGTGAAGTTTATTTATTTATGTACTTTGTGTTTGCATGAGGTGCGGTTTAATGTAAGATATTATTTTATATCCGCTGTGGAACGACTTTTTAAAACTCGCAGCGTCCGTACTAAAATTTTCCGTCAATTCGAACACCGATAACGATTATCAAATGCAACAGAAATTGTATTCCGGGGGAAGTCTCGGGGGTTAAGGTTCGTTTGACTCATTACACCGACCGACGGGATCGAATTTTCGTCGCTATACCTCAGAGGATGCAAATTTTCCGCTCGACGGTACGATTATTTGAACGATTTTCAAAATTCCCAATACTTTTTCCGAAACATTTTTTTTTTTTAAATTTTAAATTTTTTTTTTTTACGTTGTTTATGTGGCATTTCGGTTCGATATTTTCACGTAGTGCCTACCTCAAAACTCAGACGCATATCTTTGTATTCCCGACGTAAGCGGCGTCAACAGAAATTGTTATTTTTATCTTCATCTACGACGCCCCCGTCCGTATCGTATATGTCTGCCGGCAAACATAAATAATAATATCACTTATATACTACTCATAAAACGGCTTTGAATATTAAACGTAGTAATACTCACACTCGACGTCCCCGGGTATTTTTTTAAGTCTCATCCGTGTGTGTATATATAATACGATGTATTTTATTCGCACCGCCACGCGGCGTATTCGACGAGTGAAAACTAGTGATGGGAAAAATCCGGATTTGCCGAAGCTCGAGAAACCGCATTATTGGTATCAAAAGTTTGAAATCCCGCATTTACTGTAAATCCGGATTTATATCCGAATTTGAATTTCGGGTTTTCGAAATTGCGACATTATATTCTTCAATTCATCCATCGTAATGCTATAGTATTATTAACTTATTGTTAACAGCGTTAAATGTGTAAAACATTAGATGCGTTTTTACAATTAAAAACGTTCCATCCGTACATATTGCACTATAATAGTTTCCATAGTATATAACTAGCAGACCCCGCAGCGAACGTTGTTTTACTCGTAAAAATAAAAAAAAATTGGCTTTTGGAATTCGATACATAAATGTTCATATTTTTAATTCATAAATCCTGATTTATGTTACATCACTAGTAATACCACAGGACTCGTACAATAATAATCATTGTTAAAATATACGTACTGTATATTACTACTTAATATCTAATAATATTTACAAAGTTTTCGAGCGAAATCGATTCTTTCAGTCGTCATGTTACAGAATATCGTTTGAATATTCTCGTTTACGATATATTTTTAAAATTCGACGCTCGTTTCGCTCACACCGTAGACATTTTGATAATTCAAAAATAAAATTATCACCCGTCCTTTGAAATCACGTTAGAAATAATTCGGAAACAATCCATAGCGCCCAGAGATGTGATATTTTCAAATTTTCGGACAGGCTTGTTCCATACGATTCGACGCATATTCCGGGTTCAATTATTACGATAGCAACACGAATTTCGGTTTTCTTTACAATTTAAAAAAACATGCAATCGCATTGGACTGTTGCCGTAGCTATTTGCGAAATATTAACGTCCCAGTCATTATAGTGATTATAGTTGAAACTTTCGACGAAATCCTCGACGCAGTATAAGTATTGTTACCGAACAAAACGGACACGTGGCCCATATTATGTATTTCTATGATTAACTTTGCAGCCCGGTGGCGGTTATCCAAATGTTCTACAATTTTGACTTTTTTTGTTCTTATTTCAATAACCGCCTTAATGATAAGACTTGTCCATTTATCTACTGCCCAATACCCATTTACGGACAAGGGGTTTTATGAACGAGTTGCGTTGACGGATTTAAATTTTGTAAACGTATAATTTTAACGTTCTTTACCAGTATACGTTGGAGTTAGTTTTTTAATCTTTTTTCATAAGAAAATAGTAAAATACATGTTTATTTATTAAAAAAAAAAAAAAAACAATTCGTTTACGTCCCCCCATAAAACAATTAGTTTTCCATTTCCAACATATCCTAACGTATCGCAAATTTTTATTGTAATCGGCCAAACACAATTCCTACAGTTTTTTCACCGCTTCCAATCCCCGTACGTATACTCGTATAAAAATAAACAATAATGTCGGCGGAAATTTGATTTTTCCCGCCAGGTTTTGTTTGCTAAACGAAAATGTACGGTAGTATTTTTGCATAGTGTATTAGTTTGGTTACTAACCGAATTAAAAATGATTAGAGTAATGGGTAACTATACCGTCAAATTTTAAACAGTCCGTTATTGACAAATATTTTCCATCGCTAGGCAACAACCAGCACCCCTATTTGTGTTTACGATGCATATTAATGAAGTGATGTGTATACACACAGTGTACATAATTCGGTTGCGGAGCACTTTTTATTTATTTATTTTTTTTTTTTAATTAATCGATGTTTACAAAAAAAATAAAAAAAAAAAATATTATTCAACGGAAATTATATCGATACGATGAAACGCGATATACCGGGGAGTCAGGAATAAGAGCTGCGGAAATAATATTGTTACAATAATTATCATTGTTGTATTTTCGAATTCCTTTAGCAAATAACGGTACGCTTAAAAAACAATAAAAAAAAAAAAAAAAATCGACAATTTTATCGACGAAATAGAGAATTAATTTTTTTTTTTTCGAAGGAATTCAGTCGAACAACCAAACGTGTCAGCGTGTCGATTATATTTTGATAATAAAAAAAAAAAAAAAAATAAATAAAATGACACGCGAAAAGAACCTGCGTCGCGGGCGCAGTTTTGATTTCCATAATACCGTGTTTCGAATTAGTTTTACCGCGCACGTGAAATAATGATTTTTTTTTTTAAAATAATTTTTATTAATGGTAATAATAATAATAATAATGTCAATATACATTCACACAATATAATATGAGCACACGCGCGCCCTACAATGCGTGTTTTAATATGTATTTTATTTCACCCAAGCTCCGGCGCGTATTATAGTCACGGGGAACAAGATAAATCGTTCGGGCCTAACTCCCGAGCTCGAAAATATAATAAATGATAATTTTTTTTTTTTTTTTTTTCTTTCTCTTTTAACGTTCCATAATATTTTATCGGTTTAGTAAAAAATACATAGTAATAATTTTCAGCTGTCGGTTATGAAATCTCGTGCCGGTTACGCGCTTGTACCGCGCGAGAGCCCGCGCGACCATAATATAATATGGCGCACAATAATAATTATTATCATCGTTTTAAACGCTCGTGTTCATATACTCACGATAAGTCGCCGACAAACGTAATAATTGCCGTTTTTTATCGCATTCGGAATCCGTCGAAAACCCCGTACGGTATATTATTATACGACTACGGTCGAATGTGTCGTAGGGTAACCTATAATTATTTCCCTAAAACCCTCGACAACAACGTGTTTCTATGTTTTCGTTACCATTGTAGACGGTATTTGTAATCGTTTAGATTATAAAACTCGCGTCTGCAGAAATCGGCTATAATATTATATCTCGTGTTTAACGGCGCAGTATTTTTTTTCTTCGGAAATTGTTTGTGTCGAATAATACTTTACGGTGGAAATACTTTGGCGTTCGCTGTTAAAGATACTTATATTGTAGAGTGTCTTGTCCATGGTTGCTGGAAACCGTGTGGAGATTTTACCGAAAAATATCGTCGGACAGTTTATATAATAACGTATTATATATATATATTATACAAAATATTAATCGGTTTCGGGCGGTATCAAGCGTTTATATATAATTATAATAAATAGATGATCGACGACGGCGGCAGTGATGGCGGCCGCCATGAAATAAGAAACTTTTATATTTTTTATTACATCATTATCTTCAGCCGCCGTTTATCGATCGCCCGTAAACGCTTGTAATGTACGATAAATGACGCGAAATATACGAAATATTATTACATTTCGTACCGTTATTATTATTATTTTTTTATTGTTATACGTGTACGGTTCGTAAACCGGCTATTCGATAAATATCGTATTTTAATATTACGTTACCCTCACGGCCGTTACGGTATTTTTGATATTCCAACATAGGAGGTACCTGCCTAACCCGACCTGCCCTATACCTGTGCACGTAATCGAATTTCCGATAGAAAAAGAGGCGTTCGGAATATAGACGGATATACGTAAATAACAGCGTAAATGTTAACTGTAGTAGGGGGACTTCTTCCCGAAAGACGAAAGACGTGCCAATGGCCGAACGACCAGTGTTGAGTATTGCCTAGATAAATAATTAATCATATTTTAACTTTGACGAATTATTTTTTTATTATTTAAACTAATTCGTTCGGATAAATTGTGTACGTGCCTAGCGATATCATTTTTTTTTTTTTTTTTTTTTAGGGGGAGAGTGGAAATAGAATGTGAAAGTAGAAAAACCTAGTTTCACTTCTATTTGTGGTAAAGCATACACGAATACGGTGGCCGTTTTCAGGCATTTTATAGCGAGATTAAAATGTTTTATTTAAACGTATCATACATTTTTATCACAGTTGATTTATATTGTAAATAAATAAATATACTCAAGCAAATTATTAAATTTATAACTTTCGTCTTTTTATTGTTCAGATAAATTATTTATCTTGAACTAATGAATTGTTAATCTTTATGTAGATAATTCGATTTTTTACCAGTTTTTGTTTGTGTATCCAGATCGATTGTATACAATCGTCTTTTATCTTTATCTAGGTAAATGTTTGTGGTTATCGTTGCGGAACACTGGCCACGACAAACACGATCACATATACGCGTTTGTATATGTTTTTGAATTTTCATGATAATTGGCATATACCGTCCGGCTATACGATTATAATACAGAACGTGTCGAGGAGAATATTAAGATTCTCTTGCCGATTTTCATTTGAACTTGCCAAACTGTGTGCCCAACTTAATTAGTAGTAAGTTGTTGCCTTCCGTTTTTTTTTATTCACCGCCGTACTTCTCATTAGTGTTTACGAAAACAATTTTCCCGTTCACGAGTCGAGTGCGCACTAAAAGTAATTGGACCTGAAATATCATGTTTTAAGTGACAAAGTCACTCTCGAGTCACGCGCATCGCTCTCTTAAAATGGCATGTCAAATTTTCACGCACTTTCGCTGTCGGGATAGTTTCGTAAAATAAAAACATACCAAAACACTCTTACAGTATTTATTATGAACACACAGATGATGATGATGATGATGATGTTGATGATGATGATGATGTCCGATCAACGCCCGGACCAAATCGCCGGCCTCAGAAACTTGGAATTTTGCACAGGGGGGTTCCTTGTATAAATTCGGCAAGCCCTAGGAATAGATTTTTCAACCCCTAATTGGAGGGTCGAGAAAAAGAATTTGTCTTTAAATCACGAAAACTAAACAATTAATCGAAACGATTATTATTATTATTTAATTCGATCGCCGTATAATATTAGTGTCTCGTTGAATACACGGGCGGCATTTAATATGTCGCGGCACGACCGTGCGGGATCGGCTCGTAACATTAACTCGTCCTCTGACTGTGGCCACAGATCGTAATATTACGGCCTAAACTTAAACATTAAAATAGTTATAAAAACGGTTTTCGTTCACAAGAACGGCAGCGAAAATAATATCTATAGCTATAGGTGGGGTTCACCGACGAACGCTGATCGTTGTTTATTATCGTCAAATAATTCAAATAAGGCATCGATTTACTTTAGTCCAGTGAAAAATTTGGATTTGCCGAAATTCGAGAATCTGGATTTTTGCATTCCGACATTTATTGTAAATACGAATATCTAATATCCCGATTTTTTTTTGAAGACAAATTTCGGTTTTTAAATTTGTGATTATTATTATTCTTTGACGATTAATTTCTCATAAAACTAATTTTGTTATCTTATTGTTAATAGTATTAAGCGTGTAAAACATTATATACGTTTTTACAATTTGAAAACATATCACAAATAGAAATTTATTTTAAAAAAACAAACATCAAAAAATAATCATGCATATTACATATTTATATTAAATTAAATGAAAAGTTAATATTTTTAGCTGACCCGACAAACGTTGTTTTACTTAAGAGAATATAACATTTCGGATTTTGGAATTCGAAACATTAATCCGGATTTATTAGATTTTCGGATAATCCGGATTTATGTCACATTACTAATTTACATAGGCGCGTCACAGCATTATTAGATATTTACTAGAATTTTATAAACTATGTGTTCCGCAGACTCATCGGAGGATGCTAGTATAGTATAATGGATAAAAAAAAAAAAAATTACATATTTATTTATCCTATGTCACGATACATCGATATACGAGATCTGTCGAGTTAAGTTATATATTTATCATTTTCTCCATACAAAAAAAAAAAAAAAAAAAGCCCTCGTTGTCGAAAGGCATAACTGTTAACCAATATTAGCGTATACCGTCTCATCGCGAAGTCTGTACAAATTATTTCTTTCAACGGTTAATACAAATTCGATTTTATCGCATAATTTCTTCTCGTCGTTTGTTTGTCCCCCGAACATTATTATGAAATAAAATACGATCGAGGCTTGGCAAGTCGATAAATAATTTTATCCCGGTCGAATTGAACTGAGTGGAAAAATGTTACCAAGTGACCGCGTTAAATTGTTTTATTAATTAACCGTATTAGGCCGAGAGTTAATTCGAAAAAATTTATTTTTAACTAGGATTAAGTCAATTTTTTTTATTTTTTTATTGAATTCGTATACAGGCCGTGGAAACGGTTAAACCGAGCACATATTATTTAGGTATATTTAATATTGTGTTAAAATTAAAATTAATTGAAATCAACTTAACGCGATGTAATTCAAAGTTAACCCGTTATGTGTCGCGTAAACGTTTAAAGATCAAACGCCAAATGTCATTAAAACACAAAATTTCACTCGTCTCTTAAACTCTTAAACTCGTTAATGCCCGGATGCCACGCGTAAGATATCATTTTTTTTTTTATTATTTTTTACTCCCTGTTTATTTCGTATTATGCGTAAGGTGCTCGAAGTAATTTTAATTTTACGGCACCGTCAACCGGGTGTTTATTGTAGAACGATAAACGAAAGGAGACTATAATAATATGGTACCTTTACGTTTTTGACCTTGTTGATAAAGAGTTTCGCGGGGGCTGGGTAGGGGGGGGGGGGGCGTCGCGTTTCCGTCGTCGCTCGTTCTCGCGAACCGCCACCGCGTTAAATTAACCCGCGGAGGCGGCGGCGGCAACGAGAAAAATATTTCCAAAAGTATCGCCTAACATATCGATTAGACAGGCGGCGGCGGCGGCGGCGACGGGGAGGTGGTAAAAATTGATGTGTTGGTGGTGGTGGTGGCGGAGGCGGAGGCGTAAGGACCGGGCGATTAACGAAAATATATTCGGGGTGTCGACGACGTAACACCGAGACGGCGGCGGCGGCGGCGGCGGGTCGGACCTCGAATACGCCGCGGTCACGGGCTGGCGAGAGGGGAAGTGGTGTAGAAAGTGAAGCCGATTTAATACCCGAAAAAGTGTATCGAGACCGAAATTGCTATTAGCTCCGTCCCGGGGCCGCGGCGCCACTCGGGCGTAAGGACCGAATGATGGCGGTATCGATATGAAGACGAACCAGACGAAAGTTCTCCAGTCAATAGAGGGAAAAATGAACATGATTTAACTGGATAAAAAAAAAAATCCAATTCCAATTTTATTTCGACGTTAAAATTGTATAAACCGTCAAACTACAGTGTGATAATATACAAAGTTCTGCCCCGGGGTGGGGGGGAGGGGAGACGGAATTGGAATTCAATTCGTCAACGCGGTTAAAAAACGTACATCTGTACAGAACAATTTATCTAGACAAGTGACATTTTTTATCCTAGATAAATATTTAGATAACTCGGCATAATTTATCCGTATAAATGTATCCAGATAAGTCTGGTTAGACAGTGTTTTAGGCGCATTATAATCTTCTAATAGATTATGTCGTCGTATTACGTGTGTTCGTATTTGGATATTTCGGATAACCGAACCGTAAAACATACAGTGCATTTCTGTTTTTTTTCATTTGAACCGTTTTATCCTCTGTTATGAACTTATCAAAAAAAAATCCATAACAAATAAATAAATTGTGAACAGACACGAATTTAACGTAACGTTAAACAACTATATTTTAATATTAAGTAAATTACAATGTCAAGGAAATAAAATATATGCACATAAACGAATGCTCTGCTAATACCAGACTAACAATTTCCCACGGGGGGACCGGGCCGTGTCAAGCCGACGCAGTCCAAATGTGCTGTTTCAGCAAAAAACGCCCGTCAACCCGACGGGGGTACAATTGTCGTACAATTTCTGCAGATCGTCTGATAATCTTATACTTTATATTATAAAATAATATAATCAGGGGTTCATAACACCGCCCAGACCAAATGAGACACGGGGGTCCTATGTTCATTGTGTTTCATTTAATGTAGAAAATTGAGTTTCTGGTTAACTTAAAATATAAATTCGAGTACAAGTATTAATAAAAATAGAATAAAATTACGATTACAAACACAAATAAAAATAAAATTATACATTATTTGTATTAACTTGGTATTACATTTTAGTATCTTCCTCTATACCAGGGTTATATATTCGTGCAGATATTTTCTTTATTTTAAAAATTACAATACAAAATGACCAATTAACAATAGCTAGAAATATTGACATACCTTCTATAATATGCTCAATTCTTAAATGTGACATAGTTTCTGAGGATAGCTGCGGAAGTTTGCTGTGATAGCTAGGTTAATTAAATCGTTGAGAAAATTAAAATGTGTCAGGTTCTGTGGTATAATACCAAAAAGAGTTTTTGTTAAAAGCGATACTATTATAAGTCTTGAATTTTCTGGTATTTTATCCGATTGTGTATTTCGTGTGATTTTATATATTGGTGTAAGAAAAGATTGATCTAGGCGGATTTCACACGAATAAGGAATAGTCAATCTACCTACTTCGGCTAATTCAACCGTATAATTCTCTGAAGGATTTGAACAGACTACACTGCCTGAATCAACTCTGGTAGAGTATATCCGTGAGTTGCTTTGTGATACTCGATGCCCCACAGGTTTATCAAAAAGTATGAATTTAATATTACAATTTTCTGGGAATGTGTCAAAACTAGTTAATAAGGATACCTCACATAACTTAGTCGATGGCGAATAGGGTTAATTGTTTCACAAAGTTTACCTTGTCCTAATGCTGTGCACGTTTCCCATTGTTCTGTTGTAAGTGAAAATAATTTCTCGTTACCGTTACGAATTTCTAGATAATCGAAATCAGACCCAACTAGCACACTAATAAGTGTCATACCGGATCGGTAAAGGGATCGGGTGATAGATAGTATATTGCTCATTGGAGATTGAAGGAATTTCGATTAGACATTTGAATAAATTATCTTGGATAAAAATGGAGATTTCGGATAAGTTTTTCCTAGAGGTAGGGTCATTTATAATTCTCGTTGTTCCAATAAGAGTACTGGTATAGGCATTTCCGTCTAAAGCTGCATTTATAATGATATAAAATTCCGCGTTCCGAATGCATGTTTGTTGTTACAATATTTACAAACGAATGTCTACTACTAATTATTATACTGATAACTCGCACGACCGCGAACGCGTTGATAGTCACCGTCTCGTTTGGATAATCGGCGAATGATCTGCCTCAGTGAACGCTCTGAATTCTCGGCGGTCGGTCCGCCTCAGTGAATGTTCGGAATACTCGACGGCCACTCTTGATGGACGATGTTCGCTCGCTCCGAAAAAAAAAAAAAAAAATGTATTTTTTCGGTGCGGTGGCGTACGTGTTCGATTACCACAGCGTTATCACCACGCGGCTTGGTTATCTTTGACAATCGCACTAGATTAAAATTAACGATGTGTCGTGATGGCGCGCGTTTTTTTCCTTTTTTTTTTTTTTTTTTTTTTTCATTTTTTACCGGCGGCGGCGTGTACACTGCTAGGAAATATTACGTGGCATGTACAATGTCACGGCGGATAACCTTTAGACGCGACGACAACGGCGGCGGTTACCGACGTACGGTGGTGGACTCGACGACACTCGTAAAATAATTGCTGATTATGCCAAGTTCCGTGTTCGGCCGTCCACTGTCGTGCACTGCGTATTTTTTTTTTATTTTTTTGCAATTTTTAAATAAAAAATATTTATATTATCACGTTAATGTCACCAGTCGATATCGAATTTTTGTCGTCGATTTTCTGTAGTAGAATTCTCTGATGAATTTCTGAAATGCTCGGGATTTCTGTACACTGAATTTTTATAACTAAAAAAAAAAAAAAATATAGATCGTGTATTCGGGCGTTTATGTCCGGTGCCGGAATCACGTATCCCAACGCTGCCACCAATAATGTTATGAACATATCAAAAAAGAATCTATAACAAATAAATAAATTGTGAACACACACGAATTAGTATACGTTAAATGAACTATATTTTAATATTAAGTAAATTACGCTGTTAAAGAAATAAAATATGTGGAAATTTACGATGGTTCGACCGAATTCTCTGCTAATACCAGATTAAAAATTTCCCACGGGGGGACCGGGCCGTGTCGAGCTGACGCAGTCCAAATGTGCTGTTTCAGCAAAAAAACCCCGACGACCCGACGGGCGTACAATCTTCATACAATTTCTGCAGATCTTCTGCTAATCTAATAATTTATATTATAACATAATATAATCAGGGGATCATAACACCTCTAACCAAATTCGTGTAACTTTGTTCAAAGAAATTGTTTTTTTTTTTTTTTTTTAAAAAACACTCATACGATGACTGGAATTGTTCCGATTTGTTCACGCAGTGCCTTACAACGCGCAGAATTTCTTCCCGGTGCTACTTGATTCGAAATATTTTTCAAATTTAAAAAAAGCGGAATTGGAATTCAATTCATAAACTCGTTTAAAAAATGTACATCTGTATAGAACAATTTATCTAGACAAGTGACATTTTTTATCCAAGATAAATATCTAGATAACTCGGCATTATTCATCCGTATGAATGTATCCAGATAAGTCTGGTTAGACAGTGTTTTAGGCGCATTATAATCGTATAATATATTATGTCGTCGTATTACGTGTGTTCATATTGGATACTTCGGATAACTGAACCGTAAAATATACAGGCATTTCTAACCAGTTTTTTTTTCATTTGAACCGTTTTATCCTCTGTTATGAACTTATCAAAAAAGAATCACCAACAAATAAATAAATTGTGAACACACACGAATTAGTAAACGTTAAACGACTATATTTTAATATTAAGTAAATTACACTGTTAAAGGAATAAAATATGTGCAAATAATCGAAGGTTCGGCCGACTTCTCTGATAATACCAGACTAAAAATTTCCCACGGGGGGATCTTCTGCTAACCTAATACTTTATATTATATCATAATATAATCAGGGGTTCATAACACCTCTAACCAAATTCGTGTAACTTTGTTCAAAGAAATTGTTTTTTTTTTTTTTTTTTTAAACACTCATACGATGACTGGAATTGTTCCGATTTGTTCACGCAGTGCCTTACAACGCGCAGAATTTCTTCCCGGCGGTACGAAATATATTTCAAATTAAAAAAAGTGTTTTTTTCGAAAAACGCTTTTGCGGTCGGTAAAAACGCACCAAAATCGTTTACACCGTACTCAACAAAAGTACTTAACGTTTTACAAAAAAAAATAATGTTCGCCCGGTAATATTTCGTTTGGCAATTTCTTCTAGATTCCCAACAGTTTGGAAAAAAAAAAAAAAAACAATGACAACGAACACCGGTGTAAATTGTTCAATCTACATATATGTTTTTTTTTTTTTTTTTTTGCTTTAATCCAATTGGACTTTTGACGAACGACGGTTTTTTTTTTTTTTTTATTGCGGTACATATGATATTTCGAATCGTCCGTACAATCGCACGGACACAATTTATTATCTTGTAAACGAATAAAACGTTCGGACGGTTTACAACGCGTCCCCTAGACAAGTCTGGGCTTTGCCGGCTAATAAATAATCGCGGTCAAAACGAAAAATAAATATGTTGTTTTCGGCGGGGGGGGGGAGGGAGGGGGGCCATAATTTTCCCGGCGACGATCATCGTAACACAATAATCGTCGTCGAACCGCGGGCGTCCGTTAGGTGGGCGGCAGGCCCCGCCGGCGGTCCGCGCCGAGTGCGCGTCCCCTCTCCCCCGTATACTGTTATTAATCCTCGTGCTTATGAATTACGGTTGCCGTGACTACGCCCGACGACGCCGCGGCGGCGGCGGCTTTCGAAAAGCCAAAAAGGGCAACGGCGGCTGGCGTGCGAATATCATATACCCCGGACGGGGTCGTGCGGCCCGTGTATTTATATATATATATATATATATATGGTTTTTTTTTTTTATATTTTATATGGTTTTTTTTTTTTTTTTACACAAGAGGAATCGTCGTCGCGGCCGGGCGTATAACACGCGCCCGGGTGAACGCACGCTTATAATAAATGACCGTCACGTGATCGCCGTCGGCTAAAACGGTAACGACGGTACGACGCCGGGCACCACCACGTTCACCGCGGCGCGTCGCGCGCCATAACAATTCCTACCGTTTTCATCTTCAATAATCCGGACAATACGAAAACGGTTTTCCGATTATCCCCGGATAATTTCACCCGGTGTTTTCCGTATTCCTATAAAACCGCTATGTGCGAATCGTATTAATTCCGTCTGTATACCGTGTACAATACAATGGAAACACGCGCGTACGCGTTATGATTGATGGCCTAACGCGATGTTGCGTTATTCGTTTTTTACCGAATACACATTTATCGCGATGACTCCGAGACAGACACGTATTAATTGTGTACCATTCATAATCAAACGCTCGAAATAGTCAAAAAGTGATTTTCGCCAGGCATCTCGAAACATCTTTAACATATTAATCGTATTCTATACGTAATAATAGTTATTCGGATTATACCTGTACCGGATGTATGATATCGAATATCTTTCACAATTTTATCGTTATTCCGCAAAATCGTTTTACGTATTTAAATAATATTCTTGGCGGACCGCCGAAGCCAAATAATATACATCTAAATAATAAGAGATTACCATACGACGTGGTCGAATTATATACATTTTTGAAATATTTTATTAGGCGTTCATAAACTTTAGCCCTCTAGAAATATGCAAATTTCGTTTTATAGGCGTTGGGTGTTCTAAATTTCGTCGGTCTCGTAAGTAAAAACAACGCCACTGCATAAACCCGCGGGATAGCACCGCTACACCCCCGGGTGTCCTTTCTGAATCAGTTAAAATTACTATTAATCAGTGTATACGCAATAAAAACCACACACTAGCACATCGGTAAAAAAAAAAAAAAAACATTAACGTAGTATATTTTATTTATTATGCAGTTTTGTTTGTCTTTACTTCTGAAAAACGATAAATAACCGTGCTCTGAAATAAACAACTGACCATATTTTGATATCAAAGCTCTACAGATATAAAACTTATTACAAATCAGATAACACATTTTATAATTACAAAAATTTTATTTACAATTCGAGACAATATCTACCATATATATATATTTAAATCGAGTCTGTTTGTGTCCAACTAATTTGATCAATTATATCTAAATTCGTTTTTTCGGATCGATAACAGATAGGTACAATCGTAAACCGTTTGTAGTTGCACCGCTGCAATAGTGCAACCAATAATTTTTTCGATAAAAACGTCAGGTTAAAAAACGGTACGCTATTACTTCGAAATGCTAAGGCTAACTAAATCATCCAGATTAATTCTACTTTCCAGACTATTTTTATCAACTGAAAATCGTCCACGGTTTCGCGTGATACATTTTATTATAATAATGTTCGTATTTGCCCCATCGCGTTATCGTAGGCGATCCCGCACAAAAATATCTCGAACGGAACACAATCGCAAGTACATAGATTCGACATGCTGTTGGGTTTTCAACACTTTTCCGATGTAATTTATTGCATTCCGTATTGTCGCATCCGTGACGAAGACACGAGCACCCACGCGTCAATTGCAATTATTAGTGCCGGGCGCCCGACGGCGGCGTTTCGGGCGACCAATAAGTCGCGGTACCCGTTGTTTAACGGCGCACGACCTGTTGAATTCGGTAAAATCGAACGAAAGCCATTCGGAGATACACACACATATAGGTTTTTTTTTTTCTCTTTTTTTTTTTTCTCCCCTTCGCTTTTCTCCCACGGTAATTCGATTTGGAATGTTTAAAGTCGTGTGATGTACGACGTCCGCGCGTTGGCCGTACTCCGTTATACGTGCAATTTGTCGCGGGGGTTGTGCGGTGTCGAAATTGGATTTTTTTTTTTTTTTAACCGGGTCCGAAATGCGAGGGTTGAAAGGCGGTGACGGGAAATCACGGATATTTGTATTTCTTTTATCGGAAACCCTCGGTGCCGACCCCCCGAAACCGTTCTGCGACCGCCGGTGTGTGGTTACGGTCTCCGTGCACGATACGGATATATTTATCAGCGACGAAACCGAGAGAGGGCCGACTCGGGGTCCGGACGACTCACTTCAGGCGTTATAATTTCCGTTTTATATAATATATTAAAAATGATATCATTGATATACTATACGATCGTTTATAACGGTTAACATCGCGGCCATATTTACGTGTAAAAATACATTTTCTCCAACAATGGCCATCGCTTTGTGTCTACGAGATTATTAAGGTAATACTAAATTCCTATTAACGTTGTATTTAATATTTGACCGACTAGGTGTGTTACATTATACAAATAAACATCAAATTCGATCGATTTTCGATATTTATATTAACCGGGGTAGATGCGACTTGTACACGTGCGTAATCCCCCTGAATTCGGCCCGTATTTATTTATTCGTACGGTCTACAACCAAGTGGTAACGAAACATAAGACAACTACAACTTACTTATAAACATTTTAAACGTTCAAACAATTAAAAACTATCGGTATAACTCAGCAAGTTTAACATATAAGTAACACACATCTTTTTTTTTTTTAATTCTGACAGCCATCGAGACACGTCCCTTACTAAAACGTGGAAAACTTTCATACATCCCGGGAAAGAATGTACTGTGCATTTTTCAACAAGGTGATTCATTGTTTGTACCATTCCACCAACCTCATACAATATTCCGAATCCACTAAGTTTTATTTGGCAATTGGACCTTCCATGACCGCACCGAAAGCGATTCAGTCTAGACCACTATCTCCTAGGTAGATGGAACTTTGGGAGAATTTTATCTGGTTCTTCGACCAGTACGTAGTTATCCTTGTCCCATTATTCTTTCCACAGCTTCATGATGGTTCTTTATTTGGCCCTGGAATCAGTATGTAGTTTTTTTTTATAAATATCGTAACTTTTTCTCTCAATTTGAATAACATAATAACGAACAGTCTATCCAAGTTAAATTAAACTTATAGTTAACTATTTAGATAACTTGGCAATATTCATCTAGATATGTCTCAACACCAAGTGGCGCGGAGTGGTCCGCAGAGATTGTTTGGAAATACGTGCGAATATCAATAAAGATAAAAGCACGTATTGTATTATGGAATAATATTATGTACGAAACGAGTGTCGATAAAACAGTACGCTTGTATTAAAATCGGTTTTTTTCTTTTTAAATAAATACCTACAAAAAAAAAAAAAAAAAAATACATTATATCGCGATCCTTTTTTAATACAATATTATTCTGCGTTTCGGAGCGTGTATATAATATCGGCTGTATAATATTTTATATTATCGAGGACGCCGAAGTTTTACCGACAGTTGTCATATACGGAGGCCCGGGGACTCACTGACTGACTTTTAGCGATAGCAAAAATCCATCCCCAGTCCGTTCGGAAAACGTTCGTCCGTTTCTATACCCAATGAGTACAGTAATATCAACTTTGTTTGTGTAACATAAAGTTGTACTATATTGCGTTTTACGACGTCCGTTCTGTCATCGTTCCCTATATAAAATTGCAATGTCTCCATGGACGTGACTCTTTTCAATTTTCGTCGTATTGGACCCCCCCGTCCAGGGGGTAGCTCCTCCTATAATGCGTGTACCAATTTATTATTTCGATCAAGCATTGTCCGACCGAACGAGAGTTTTAAAAATATTAACAACGACCAAATCGAGAATTTAGTAGTCATATATTGCCGGGTATTTCATTTATTATCGTACGTATACTGTACAGCGCGTATAATCATTCCGTGCATAAGTCGTGCAAAGGTTTTTCGATGGATTTTAATGGATGGATTTCATCGTAAACCGAAACCGATTAATTTTTTTTTTTTTTTTTTGTTAAATACAAAGTACAACTTACGAGAAACGTTGGATCGAATTTCCGGACGATTTCGCAGGGCCGAAGAAATTTATTTTGAAAATCGGAGCGTGCACTCGTGTGAAACCTTTGCAGCGGCATTTATCAGAGACCGAACGTTTTTTTTATCCGTATAATATCAATACGAAAATACCATTTGCGAATTTCAAATACGGTATAGACAAGAAAACTACGGAATATAATACGAACAAATTGTATCGCGATTAGAAAACGAGTTAACGCCGTCGAGTGTACCGTCGGTAGACAAGGGGGAAAATTTGAAAAAAAAAAAACCTACCACAAACTTTCCCGATTATTAAAGTGTACGCCGTGTTAATTTATATCGTAGTGCACGTTGTACAGTGCCGATAACAATATTAAACGGTATTATCGTATTATTTCGAGCACTGCGACAAATAATGTCGTTTTACGACGCGTAGGGAAAATGGGGGAACATGGGAGTATAGGGGATTCCGCGGGACGAACGCGATATTTACGACCGTCGGCGTTCTCTTCGGATCGCGGAGGAACCGATAAATTCATTATCGTTTTGTGCGTACGACGGACGATTTATCGCCTTTTTAAAATTACTATTTAGGCCCGCCAAACTTTCGACCCCAACGCGATATTAGTACGACGCGTATTCGTTATAATATCGTTCGTGATCTATACGTATAATTTATTTCTGTACATTTTTATGCACGAGGGTGTAGTTTCGACGATAAAACCGGAGGGCAGACGCCTGTGCCTATACCGGCGGCGCACGTATTATTATTATTATTATTATTTTTTTTTTTAACGTTTATCTCGTACATAGCAAGGATCGTCGTAATAATAAAAAAAATTTTTTTTTTTTTTTTTTATTCCTATTTATCACTACTAAAACACTAGTGCGAAATTGATTTTTAGATTCTGGGCGAACCGAAGAATTTATTTTAATGGTTTTACTACGATAATATGATGTGTGTGTGTGTGTGTGTGTTTTTTTCTAAACAATATTCGAATTTTTTTTTGCTCGCGTCTACAAACGACTTTTTTTCGGAGCAATACGTCCCGCTTAGATTTTCGCGCGTACCATGTTTTCCGAAAGCATTTTTGATCCGGTCGCTGCATTGAGGTGGTAATTCTTTGATGTTCGTTGTAGTTTTCTTTATAATCGGGAAAAAACCGGGAACATTTACGGTTTCGTTATTTTCGATTTATTCTATTTATTTGGACCAGACGATTTCACAGACGTGGGCGAATTTTCATGGTGATTTTTGAATTATTTACAGGCATTTGAAATTGTTGAAATGTTTTTAGTTTTTATTTGGATAAATTTAAAATTAAGATATATGGTTATGATGAGTAATAATATAATTTCCATTGTCGAACATTTTTGTTTATTTTTTTTTTTTTTTTTGGAATTTTTTCTCTTTTCGTCGTAATTTATTTAAAATTATCTTATTTATTGTAGATTATTTTATAATTAATTTACAGGCGTGCTTCGGTGTTTCAAAAAATATTTAGAAAAAATCTCTTTATTAGAACTACTTTCGTTCTGAAGGGACATTTCTGAGGAGCCCCACTAACAAAGACAAAAATCCCGGGTTTATCCTTATTATAGCTTTTATAAAATCGAGTGTAAGACGAAGTAGAGAGAAGACATATTTTCCGGACAAACACTGTGACGGGTAAACAAAATAGGTAGAGATTTTACGCGTTTTCGTATTTAATAATACTAATGGTTAAAATCTTACAAAAAAAAGTTTTTGTTCGTAAACGTTTTCCATAATATTATTAGGGGATCGATTTTACCGGATGACTGATGGGACTAATATCATCAGTTGATAATAAATTAATAAATTATGTTTCGGAAAGTACATATTATAATTAGATGCGACGACCCACTCAAAATTATTAAATCATCACTTTGGTAATTGGTACACCGTATATCAGATCCACGTAAAATGTCGTGGGTGGGGTGGGCAATAGCCTTAAGCGAATTTCACGGTGGTTTGGAGGTGCGGAAAATATTTTCTCTTGTAGTCAAGGCAACCGGGAAATCAACAAAAATATAAAACGTACCGTGTATCCGTCATTAGTTGTCAGGTTTGAAAACTTTTTTTAGAAATACTGTTTGGAATCAAATATGATGTGAATAACTTTGAGCATTTTTACTAACCGTATAAGTGTATTCTAAAACACAAAAAATAAAATAAACAATCGTAGTAATACGATTAATAGCGCTTCTCCACTACACTCAGAACTTAAACGAACAATTGTTGAAAATAATCCCAAAACTTGATTCTTTTTATTACTGCTACGAATTCAACGAATGAAAATTGTATTGACTAACATTTAATTTAATTTTCGTACATAAACCAATACAAATATTTATACATTTATATAACAATACATAAATGTACTGTATGAGTATTTGTTCGTTTATTTGTTATTTTTCTAAATAAAATTGTAAGACGATATTTTTAACGTAAAATGAGAAATGAGCCGAGTGCAGGATGGGAAAAAGTATGGAATAGGTGGGTAGGTTTTTCTAATTCTCTAATGATATTTAAAAGGTGCAAACGCAGTAAATAACGACCAATTCATAAAACAATTATATTCGATAATTTACTAGAGAACTATCCCCATGTTGACCGAATTTAATTCGTTTAAAACTTATTTTCTCTGTATATCGTATACAGAAAAGCGTTCCATATAATATAGTGATGATAAACCATAATCATAATATTATAACGAATGTATTAATTATTAAATAAAATACAAATACAAATTAGTTAAGATTCCAAATTTATTAAGATGATTTATTTTGTTCAAAAACCCCTTTTCGGTTATTAAAAAATCATCTGATTGTTATATGCAGTACATTATTTGAAACATTTTTTAACAAATTAATAATATACATTTTGTCCAAAATATACATAAATATAAGTTTTCAATTATATTGTTTACTATTTTATCTACCTCTTTCCCGTAGTTCATTATTACATATAAAAAAAAAAAAAAAATAAAAAAAAATGTAGACTTATAATCCGCGGGCCTTTTTTTTTTTTTTTTTAGACATACCTATAGTATCGTTTTAAAAAAATTACGACTTTCCATTTTGATTGGAACGTCGGTGTTCAAACACACTCAGGAAATAAAATTGCTTTTCTGATTTTCGTGATTTTTTATTTTTTTATACGAGTATAAAAGGAAAAAACAAACGCGTGTCATTCTTTATTTATTTAATTACAATCAGGGCAGATTTTCGGTACGGTTAACGAAATTAAAATTCTGGATACTACACGGTCAGAGAACAATATTGAATTAGTATTGTCGTGTAGTGTTTACTGATTTGTTCTGGAAAACGATGGAATTATGAGTTAAACGTCCGCGTAGGTCCGGTACTACCGTTGATTATGTTTAGTGCGGATCGATGATAGCACATTATTTCGATCGAATCACGCGCCGAATTCCAATGTCGTTGGATTGGCCGCGTTCTGTTGAATTGACGGCGCAAACGCAAATACTTGCGGGGCCGGTGCCCTCTCGCCGCAATGACCGCGGCAAAGAAATCTCGCGGTCGGCCGTCCCGACCGGCAACACGCGTATTATGTTGTTGTTTTACTTTTTGTTCCCGATTATTTTTATATTTTTTTTACGTAAAAAAAAAAAAAAAATTGGGTTTTTCATCTCGGTCGTCGCGAGTGTTTCCGGCACATACGTTATAAACGGCAAAACAATAATAATAATAATAATAATAATAATAATAATAATCGTCCAGACGCGGAAGATAAAACGGGAAAAGTCGCGGAGGATGTAAGCCGGTAAACGCGACTCGCGGTCGTGGGAAATTTCGTCCCGGACGACGGTTTTCGATTCCGAACCGCGCGCACGAATAAAAACAAAAACAACCGAACAATAGGTACCTACCGGAAGATTACGCACACTCGGTGCGCAATTCCTACTCCGCCTCCGCCTCCGCCTCCACCTCCTCCTCCGCCGACGACGACGATCCGGGTGTACCGTATTGTACACGGAGCCGGTCTCCCCTCGCACGCGCCCCGCGTATACTCACTCAGACGCACACATATGCACGTCTTCTTCCGATTGAACGGTCGCGGTCGTGCGAGTGCGTTTTCGGTCTCGCGGCGAGAACGTCTTCCGTATAACCGCGGTCGGTATGACATCGATTTTCATCCGTTCCCCAGTGGCACCAGGTCGACCCCTGGCGTGAAATGTGGCGAGTGCGTGGGGGCGTGTGGGGTGAGTGGCGGGGACAGGCATCTGCTGCAGTTTCGAAAGGATACAAATCCGGTCGAACGGTTCGACGACAGTCGCAAAAATCTCGGCAATTAAAAAAAAAAAAAAAAAAAAAAAAAAAAAAAAAAATACAAAATCAAAAAAACCGACGGTTTTATGTGTAACATACCGCGGGTACATTCCGGACCATGATTTTCAATCCCGAAATACGCCGGAAGAATATATTATTATTTATATTTTTTTATTTGATTTTTTTCGCCGTATTCGTTCGTTAACCGATATGGTCCGTAATGTCTTTGCTCTTCGGATGTGTCCGTTCGGTCGGCGACAAACTCCGACGGCCCGAGGTGATTTCCCGTCTAGGTTTCCCTCCGATTTCTAATATTAGCGACCGCCGGGTGTTGGCGCGCCGCGAGAATTCCTCGGCAAAATCGTACGTTCAATTACGTTTTCCATATACGTAATAATAATATTTTCACGAGTATACAATAAATACTCGTCCCGCGTAACGATCGTTTCCGATTTGATTCGTATTTATTGTGCGTATAATAGACAGTAGGCGGGTGGTAGGTATAGTTTTTGCAGCGAGCCCAGGGCTGACGCGGCTGTGCTCGTACGAGCATTTATTTAACGACGGAGACCCCCCGGCCGCCGAGGTCTGCTGGTTACGAGGGTCGGACAACGGGTCGGAGACAGTTGAGTTCGAACGTGAACGAGTTACTTTATTACGACAACGTTAAACACATATAATAGTAAATCTGATTATACAAATACTTAGGAGTGATTAGAAAGGGACCGCCAGAGGTCCGTCCGCAAGGGCTTGGACGTGGACCAGATGTACGATCGAAGTGCCGACTGTGCGCAGCGTACAAGAGTTTATATACCGCTCTTGTACCGACACTACGTGCTTGCTGAAGGGTTTCAATTAGGGCGAAAAGGAATAAGATATTAGGCAATACGGGAGAGATTCGGGTCAGCGGGTGTCCGGGCCCCTCTCGTAACCAATAGTCATACCGTTGACGTTTTTGGGGTCGTTCTCAACGTGCTTATAATAATAACTCTGATTTGCACACGTAATCGAATCGGTTTACTATATATTTTTTTTTTTTTAATTTTTTTTTATATAAAACTATAACCGCGTAAACAAATTCCACCGGCGGTGGCGATCCAATAAGACCCGGGTCCTTTCTATCGCGCAATCGTCCCGAAAACGGTCGGTTTTTATTGCCGGCCTACGCCGTAATATCTTCTACCCCGGTCCCATTGCCGGGCACCGGTAATCGTTTCGCGCCTGTCCCGCAAACGATTATGACGCTGCCAAGGTAAATCGGCCGTAGTTTAATATATTAGTGTGCACACCGGCCGTGTACACAATCGACACTTGGATTTAGCGACTATTTTTTGGACATTTTTTTAAAAAAATTTGTAGTAGTAGTAGTAGTAGTAGTAGTAGTAGTAGTATTATTATTGTCCAGAGGGACGAGGGTGTTTTAGAAATTCGATTTTCGTATAGACGTATTTATTCAACATAAAGTCCATAAATAGTCGGCGTTACAATACGGCTGTCGTGTACCTGTAATGATGTTCGTGGTATTAAACTTCAATTAACTTACAGACATCTTAAGTAATACCGTGTTTCTTAAAGCTCGTTATTATTTCATTAAACACCGCCCAGACACGTCTCTGATTCGATTTGAATCGATTGCGAATTCACGAGGAGGCCACTCCGGGATTTGCCGTCTCTGTTTATATAACGAGCAAACATACTCCCAATACATAGTGCCCGGGACGGTCTGTTTGGACTCAAAACGAAAGTTTATTTCACCGAATTTTAGACGACGGCGTTTACTATGTTTCCAAAATGGGATTTTCGATATATTCACTATACAATTTTCCGTATTAAAATTAAATAAATAAATACGTTTTTTTTTTCTTCATAAAGTTTATAGTATGAATAGGGTAAGTATGTCTTGGAAATGGACATTAAATTATCCCTGTTTTGAACACACGGTAAATGTTGACATTTTTAATTTGGTAATATAATTTTTGTTTTAAATCTGTTACCGTCTAACAGATCCGAGTTTGGGAAATAATGATTAAATAAAAACTGGCCAGGTGACAGTGTCCACGTACTAAAATGACTAGATGAAAAACTGGGCATTTTTTCCATAGTAATTTTTGCAATATTGGCCATCGATATTTTTTTATTATAATCAACAGAATTTATATACAAGGCAATAATTAAAAATACGTTTAATGTTTAAAATAAAGTACTAGCGAGTAGTAATTTAGCGGTTTTTTATTTACCAAACCGATCGAGTGTTGGAAACGAATTGCGTTGCCCTTTAATAAACCGATGGTAATAATAAAAAAACAATAACCGTTGGAAATAATCGACCAAACACAAAAATGTATAACGTAAAAAATGTTCCATTTTATTCCGGTCGTGTTATCCTCTGGCCATTCTAGTATATGAACGATTTTTATTTGGCCATTATTATCACCGAGTGCCGAAAACACATGTTCGGGTATATTGGCCCGTTAGCCGAACAGAGACGGCGAACGCGAATGCGGTGTGGGTTGGTCTTTCCATCAAACGGGCAATGAAATAGCAAAAAATATGCTTACGCAGTCCGAGTAAACCTCGCTTAATTTCGGTTTTAGAGTAATGAACTTGTTAAAAAATTAAAAAAGAACAATATTGGAGGGGTGGTGGGGCACCACGATGCGTTTTTTTTCCCCCCATTAATCCGCACCCAACGCACAATACATCGTTTGGAAATAACGACTATTTCAACACGTTTTTTTTTTTTTTTTTGTTTAAACGCATCGAATATTCTCTTGTTCTATAATCATAATGCATAATAATAGTATACAGTGTGCGGTGGCCTCGGTGAATTACACAAACTCTGTGGATAGGTGGTGTGGCGTCCCCATAAGCTGTCCGTCCACGCTCCCTCCGTAGTTATTGTTCGCGACAATCACTTTAACCAATTCAGCGCATAATACAGTAAGTATAAAATGAACGATTGCGTGCGTTTTTTTTTTTTTTTTTTTTTTTAGCGTTTCGTTCGATCTACTGCAACTACGGTCTCTGTTTGTCATTATTATTTTGTTTATTTTTTTTTTTTTTCTTTTGTCGCCCGTACCCCAATTACACCGACGCCGGCCGCTGCCGTCGATGTGCTGAGATCGTCGAAACCTTTATTTATTTATATTTTTTTTTTTTTTGGTGTTTTTTTTTTCCTTCCTACCGTGTCGAACTATAAGAATATCCCTCGTTAGTTGGTTTTTTTTTTTTTGTTTTTCTCCCGACAACGGACGGTTGATAATACCGGCAAACGGTTTTGTGTCTGTAGACGAGCCCGGACGCCGGGAACGACGTCAGCTCTTTTCGAGCAAACGGTTATTATCGAGATCTCATAACGTGACAAGTGATCGTATTTTTTATTTAATATTTTTTTTTTTCGCTGCCTGCCAGTTACTCGGTGACTACCGTCGCAAGGGGGTCGCCATTGGACGGTTCGGTGGCTCCGACAAATTAGCGTCCCTAAAGTTGTGCACAGATGTGTTTGTTCGGCTTTTAATACGTTTCCCGACCGCTGACCGCGGGCGTAAGAAAGGCGTTTTCGATATCCGCAATGTTTGCATTCGGCGAACCGGTCGATTATTATTAGTCGGACGTTATTTCGCTGCTACAGTGTACTTACACCGGCGTGCTACCGACGAATTATACTCGCTTTAATTTTCGTTTAACGCCGCCGTCAATGGTCCGTTAATAAATGTGAAAATCCATTTTCCGGCGAGCGGTGGAAAACCGTTTGATTTCGTCCCGTTGATGTTATTCGCGTTACCATAAACGTGGGACGGTACGCGATTTGTACGCGAGCGCTACGGTTTAAACGCAATAATAAAAAATAATTTTAGTGAACTTTGTAAACGCCGGGTGTTTTACGCGTTGCAACAAATTTAGCGACCCGTTGGAAACACGGTAGTTTGGGAGAACGAAAACGACTCGTACGTGATGGGTGGGCACGGTTGTACGTGCGCGAAAAAGCGATTCGGCCCGGGGAAAAAAAAAAAAAAAAAAAAAAGTCAAAGGATAGAGAGAGAAAAAAAAAAACTCTGCCCCGGCGGGTACGTGTTCACTTCAGACGGAAACCTTTTGGACCGACGACGTAATTCCGAAATCGTCTCCGAGCCGCTAAACCGCCGCACGTTTATCGGACTTTTCGTGCGTACGGCAGACAATATAAGTCCCGACGGGAACTTCACGGCCGTATTAATATTGTGTTATTATTGTTACACGTAATATTATTATGATAAAATCTCGCCGTACTCTCTCGGCGGTCCCGAGACAAAATAATATTTCATTCGTCCATATATATATATATATATACGTATACGTATTATATTTTATTTGAATATTATCATTTGTACAGCCGGTGACCATAAAAACGATTTAACCGTCACAAACTTTGTTCGAGTAAATCATTCTTAACGGTCACCGTTCGAAACGTTATACGGAGTTTAACAAAGTTCGTTTATTATAAAACATATTATTGCCGTTCTCTGAATACGCGCCGCGGTTTCAGTATACGAAAACGGCCGTCCGGATATCATTAAACGTGCACTCGGCGGGTAGTATCGTTTAAACGTCTATTTTTTTTTTCTTTTGTTTTTTTAGTGGAAAAAAAATAATAATTATAATTATACGCGATACTCGCTTGCTCGGCCGTCGTCAATGACTTTTTCATTTAATCGACCCGGCGTTTGAAGACGACACCGGAACAGCCAATCGGCCATAACTTGTACGGATTCGAACAAGGCCAGAACCCGTCTAAGACACTTACTCTATCGATCGGTTTCTAATTTTAAAATTCGTTTTCCAATTAAGTTATCGGCAACGTCGCACCGTGTTTTAAAATCAAAAACATCTGGCCGAAAATCCATTTTATTTTTTTACATTATCTACGCACGTACAAACTCATAATGTTTATGATTATATGTTTAATGGTTATGTAAGAACACTGATTGATATACGAATAATTTGTCATAATTATAAAGAAATAATTTTTTTTTTTTTTTTGTCGGTTTGAAACTCTTCTTCTCCATTATTGACGATCACTCGCCATTTGTTTGGGTGCTCTATAGATCCTAGATCCCGCGTTTCACCTAACTTGCACCTATAAATCGAGTTCACCCCGGTGGTCTTTTTCTTTCAACCGTGCCTACTATTATGCCTTATATTACGCAGTTCTTCTGTGCGTCTAAGCGTATTCCCTATCATTTTCCCTTTTCTCCCTCTGTTGTTGTCCATAAATGATCGTTTCTGTCAGACTACTCCGAGTACAACTTGGTTATTTTTCGCTCCATCAGGCTAATTATTTGCATGCGTCTCTAGCAACAAATTTCCAATGCTTCTGGTGCCTTTCGTTCGGTTTCATTTATAACCCAAGTTTCACAACTGTATTATAATAACGCCACGCTCCAGATATACGTTTTGACGAGTCGTTTCTTAATTTTAATGTTCAATTTCTTAGATGTGAATAGTTTGAATTGTTTAACGAATGCCGACTTTGCCAGTCCTATACGTCTCGTAATTTCTCGCGTGTACTTTCCGTCTGCTGTAATCGTGCTGCACAGAATACGAGAAATCGCTAACACTGTCCAGCTAATGGTTGTCGAGTATTAATGTACGACAAATAGATTTTTTAGAAAAGAAATAATAAAAAAAAAAAAAATTAAATTTTTACCAAACGTATTAGCGTATTAGTGTGTTATTATTGTGAACGAGTATTGCTTCAATTCGTTTTGTGCGCGATCGTGTGCGCTTTTTGAAATGCGGTAAAGCCCAATCGCGTTGTGTTTTTTCGCAGATAAATTCGCGTCGGACCGCTGTCGTCGGGACCGTGGAATTCCGTTCGTAAAGTCCCCGTCGGTCATTTGATTTATTCGCAAGTTCGCGGTTTCGCATTATTTATAAGAAACGTGTGTAAAAACGTCGCAGACGCCGCCGTTGGATTCATATCAACGGAATAGTTTAACGACGACGGTTTATAAAGAAGAAGAAGAAGAAGAAGAAGAAGAAGAATGCGCCGTTCGCAAAAAGTGGTCTGCCGGCCCAGAACATTCCGACGCCCACCTCCGTCGCCCACGCGAGGCGCCTCTTTAAGAAAGTTTACAAACTCATACCCTACGGCCCCATACCATCGGTGTGTGCACGCGTTTAATATTTCCGCCCTATACGTACAAAAAAATGTATATTGTAAAAACGACGGTGCCGTAGCCGTTAATAAAATACTGAAATTTCGATAACCGAATCGTTTTACGTTTTAGACGACACGCTTTTGTCGTCCGGAAACCCAACGCTAATCGTATAGCCCGACACCGCTAACGAAACGATTACGACGGCCCGCAGTGTTTTCGTCGGCGTTTCCGAACCGTGTGCCCTCCGTCGCTTTCCGATTATTATCGCAATAATATCAACATTTAAAATAATAAGAAAAAAAAAAAAGAATGACGTAATAATTTATAGGCAAAACGGGGTTTCGGTATTATATTGAACGACGGCTTAACCATACTGTAAGAAAGTGGAGCCACGTGACCCGTTCTTTATTAAAGAAGCCTTTCGAAGTTCTTGAATTTCGTTTCAGTAACTTTGTGAAAATATACGCGTTTTATCGGTGGGTGGGTGGGGGGCGAAATATGTCCATTGTTAACGACAATCGACCGGAATATAATCCTCAAAGTTATTACGTAAATATTATAAATTTGCGCAAATTACGGAAGAATGTTGAAATCCCGTGGACACACAACCCGGTGCAGCGGGGTAGTATCGAATATTTACCGTAGAGAATAACAATGGAATTAAATGTTTACATTTCGAGTTTAAAATTGAAAAAAAAAAAAAGGGGGAATACTACCGATTTAAATAAAACAAATAAAATTTAAAAAAAAAAAAAAACGCAATAATTCAATAAATTCTCCTTTGTTCTGGGACGTTTTCGATTTTGGTCGGTTTTTTTTTTTTAATTATCGGGTGGTTTTTCGATTAATATTGTACACTGACGGCGACTTTCTCCGACTTTGCATAATACATGCCGGTACTCCGTACGGTGTACATTCACCGCCGGTGTCGGTTTCGGAATAAGGGGACGTTTTTTTTTTTTTCGGGAGGGTGCGATTGCGGCCAGCGTTTATAGACGGAATACCCGTTTAGTATAACAATACGAAACCGCCGTTCGTTTTGCCGCACGATTACGATTTTTCAACAATACGATTTTCGGTCCGGGCGGGTTTTCATGTTTTTTTTTTTTTTTTTCTTTTCTTTTCTTCGCATGTTCCGGCGATACGGTCCGAAAGTGACGGACCGCCAGAGATTTTAATCGATCCATTCCGATCACGGCCGGGCCGAGTGTGTCCGGTCGGGACGCGGCAGTTGTCGCTGTATTACACAGTATTTGGAAAACGATTTTTCACGGCGCACGTTTACGTCGGTACGCGCGAAATACGCGTGTTATAAATCCCGGACGTAATAATTATTTGTTTTAGACAACTATACACGAAACCGTAGTATTGTTACTGTCCCGTCGTCGGACTGTATTCGGCATTGCCGGGAGAAAATGTCACGGCGGACGCGCAATAACCGTCGTCATCGTCGTCGTCGTCGTCGTCGTCGTCGTCGTCGTCGTCGGCGGCGGCGGCGGTGTCATCGTCGGTGACAAGACGTGCCCGGGTCTCCCGGGAGGCGTATTAGCGGTCCGAGATCCGTTTCAGCACCCAATCGCTTCGGAATGGTCGGATTCAATTTACCGCCAAATCGCTTTTACCGTATTCACACCGAATCCGCTACGGAAATTCGTGCGCCCGCGTTTTTTCAAATCGATGCGTCCACTATAATATTACACCGACTGTCCGAACCCATAGAACCCGCCACAAACTTTTTTTTATTTAACAATGTTTAAGTTAAACTTATTTAACGTTTTTTTTTTTTTTTTTTTGTTATAAAATGATCGGCTATTTGTGAGAGGCTACTTCTCGGGGCTAAAAATTACAATCAAATAGTTATTCGAAAACCTTGAATACCTTTTCTATTTATATTCTCGACGAAAAATAAAACATTCAAACAAATACGTCTGAACTCCGGGGCTAAATATAATCAAAGGCCAGTTTTGCCGGCATAAAAATATGAACTCTCGAACCCGCTAGACCCGCCACTTGAGAGTTAATAAAATAAAATTGCAAACAGTGTTTTAAATTTTACTGCGGACCACGAACGGTGTACGGATCGCCGCCTGTTAAAAGTGTAAACCCTAAAATCTAATCAACGAAGGTGTGACGCAGAACAGTAAAAATAACCTAACCTAACCTAACCTTTTTCTTTTTTTTTTTTATTTTGGTACCGGCAATACCCCACTTGCTGCCCATACACTAGTAGGGGGGGACACTTCCTGCCGGCCCCGCGGCCGGCGGTCCGGCGCCTGCGGGGCCGCGATCAACGACGGCGGCGATGCGCTTGAAGGCGCGCGCCGGCCGCGTCGAGGGCTCGGCGTTGCCGTACGGCCGACTCCTTTTCCGCGACTTCCGTCTCTGCGAAGTCGACCTTTCGACCTGAACGGCTTTCCGTCGATCTGGGGATTCCAACACGAGCGACACCAAGTCGCCCGTTTCAAAAGGACCTATCCTCCTGGACCAGGCGCTCCCCGTCCCCGTCAAACGCCTCGCAGCGCACGAGGGTATGGAGAGCGTCGTCATCCAAATCGTTCTGCTAATCTAACCTAACCTAACCTGACCATGAAAATAGAGAAAAAAAAAAATACGCAAAATATTTGATCTGCGATCGCCGGATCCGAAACCGATAATATTTTCGTCGTGTTTCGGCACGACGACGACGCACGTCGGTCGTTCCGATAGACCCGATACCGAACGCCCAGGATTGCGTATCGGCGAATTTTAACCTATTCTAATCAGAATAAACGACCCGGTGCCGAAACGGATGCCGTAACGCTAATGTGCCACCCGGGCGGGACGACTGCTCGTTTTAACTCGTACGACTTTGATAATCGGAGCGTCGGCATTATGATATATTATATAATATATTATTATTATAATACTCGTATAGTGCCCCGCCGAATCGAATCCATTAGCGGTGCCCGTAAATCCGCTGTAATTATCGTCCCGGGGACGCGAAACTACGATATTACGTGTGTGTGTGTGTGTGGGCACGTGTGACGTGTGTACAGCCCTAATGCCTAGACAATATTCTCATGTAACAGAACGAGAAATAGCGAACGGGCTAATATGATAAAAGATTATCAACGAGGGCTCGTGTGATAAGATAGTGGCCAACTCTTCTCCGATCGGGTATCCCGTCATCAGCCGCCGTGGACGGCGATTCCGTCGTATTATTTCCGAATATAAACGCTAGAAGAATTGTTTAGCGGGTATATATATATATATATATATATATATATATATATATATATATATTAGTTTTTTAATATTTAACACGGTCACATCGTGTAAATATCGAATGCATCGTCAATATCCTAGCGTTCGGAAATGTTGACGATTTTAATACAATAAACGAAATGGACGTCAGTGCACCACTGCGTCGTGTTCATTGTTCGGTTTCCAATGTTTACAGTTTTCCAATTACCGTTTGTCACATCACTAAATGCACAAAAATCACTTCTGATCGTCTGGTGATCACGGAAAGTGTACAAGGCGATATTCGGGTTCTTTCCGACGTCCCTTCGACCCATCCGAATACCTATGTTGAATTTCAAGCCCATTATCCCTTTTGTTCGTCCATTAAAATGCAAAAGATTCATTCGAATTCTGTAACAAATAAGAGAAATTTGACACGTGTCACCCTGCTTCCCCCTTATAATAACAGTTTTCATTTTTATTTTTTTAATTTTATTTTTATTATTATATAGACAATTTTATAGATTGAAAACATATTACTACACTATAGTCAATTTTAATAATTAGATTATTTTACGTTGGGCGGATTGTGGACGTATTTTATATCTTATACTTGAGATATTAACGAAATTGCAATAAAATTGGATAAGTTGCACTAAAAATGATTAGATTTCCACCGGGACTCGGCTGGAACAGATTGAAAACATACTCGGCAATAAATTCGAGCAGTAGAAGAAATGTTGCACATCCGAACCCCAACCGTTACATAAATATTCGTCCGTAATAAACGTCAAGTCGGCGGCGGTGCGTGGTCATAAACGGACCGACGGGAAAGATAAAATTCGCTCGCGAATATCCGTACTGTGTTTCGAACGAGCCGCTATTTCGAAAATGTACCGGGCCTGTTCGAATAGTACCAGGATATCATATTTAATAATTACAAAAATGAAGTAACACATTATTTAAAGTTATCTCCTTCGAAATACTCGCCTCCGGACGATACGCGGTAAACCGGCGATCGTGCAATTTTTCAAAAGTCCATTGGAACTGTTCCAAAGTTACAGCTATGAGTTGTGTTGCCGCGTTCGCATTAATTCCACCTACAGTGTAGATTTTCGTCTTGGGAATAGAAAAAAAAAAAAAAAAACACGGTGCCTGATCAGGAGAACAGGGAGAGTCCGCCGGACCATAGAAATTTTTTTATGAGCTAAAAACGCAATAAATGTGCCGTTACATTGTCGTGGTGAACAGTCACCGAACGAATTTTTCAGCGCGACCCTTCTCATCTGTACATTTTCCTGTAAAATTGCACGAAGAGACTGAATTAAGATTCGATTTGTTAATCGGCTGTCGTTTTGCATTTTTCCGCAAATTGTCGCCACACCATCGTTTCTGGAGGACATGGACTTGGATCGTCTTCAGGTGACCACCGACTGTCCTTGTATCGTTTAAAACACTCGAAAAATACGGAACCACTTAAGGGATCGTTCCCATAAGCGGTTTTTAGTAATTTCCGTACGTTTCCGTTGCATCATTTTTTACCAAGTTTCAAGAAAGACTTGATGCACACCGCGTTGTGTGTTAATTTCAGACATGTCGAAAACGGCGAACGAAACAAACTGACCGGATTTAACCACGTGTAATAGTAAACTGAGATAAGATAGCTACTTTTTGTTTAAAATATTCACTAATTCACCGGGAATACATCTATTTACAATTTGAAACGTTATCGTCTGTAGATTAGTCGTAATTACATTTGTCGTGGTCCTTTTTGAACAGACCTCGTAAACGGTTTGTTTTTTAACCGGTAGACAGATACCTGGGGGACCCGGACATTTATCCCGAAGAAAACATCAGAAGTAATTATGATTTTTTGATCATAAAATTATGATATATTCCGATCGCAGATTTAGTTTAGTTATTTTTCTTTTTTTTTTTTTTTTTTTTTTTTCTTTTAAGGCAAGCATTAGTTGTTTTGTTCATATTTGATAATTTAATCGTCACAATAAAATATTAAACGCCAAATGATTAAGTAGTAATTCCATCAATTTATAAAACACGAACAATCAAGTGGACTCTGTTTGTCAGATTAAAACAGCGGGGTTTTTTTTTTTTTTTTTGAAAAATTGTTCATGCCGTTTAAATCAATTATTTTTAAACGCAATTAGTTTAATTGTTTCTGAAATGTGTTGAACATTTTAACTCGGCAAACGGCCATACGATATTATTTCACGATAATCTACACATCGTGTGGAAATGTGATTGGAAATGTAATGGGATTGCCGAAAATCGTCGTGTTATATATTGCGCACGTGTATATAATACGATATATGTATTGTTTGTTTTGTTTTGTATTTTTGTATTTTTGTATTTATTTTTTTTCATATTTTCGCGCTGTCATCTCGAGGGATTTGCGAACGTCATCTCCGAAATGTTTAGCGTTGTATTCCGTTTTATTTTTATTTATTTATTTATTTATTTTCGTCTTTCTTGTTCATTCACTGCTCGTAAACGATGTACAGTTGGTATAGTTGTATATTGGTGTTTCGCACACTCGAGAACAACGGAAACTCGAAAAAAAAAAAAAAAAAAAAAACGACCGGAGAGTCGAGATCGCGCGCGCCGCCACGCAGAGAGCGTACGATAATATTATCACGTTTCCTTATTATTATTGTTATGATCGTTATTTTTGTATTTTTGTATTATTATTATTTTTTTATTTTTTTTCCCCCCCCCCCGTTTATTTTTGTCGCTGTTGTATTAATACGTACACGACAATAATATTATAATACCATTAGTGCGCGTGACGTGCACGACGAATTAAACGCCCGAACCACGCGGAAAGCCGGGGAAACGTACGGAAAAACGCTCGCGCTCGAGTACGCGCGGGCTCGCTCCGCACAAACACGCCGGCTCGACGGCTCGTAAAAGTTATTATTTTTATTATTTACAATCCTTTTGGCAAACGTAGGCCGACTTTACGTACTTCTTTATTGCGAAATGTTTAAATATATATATATTCGTTTTTTTTTTTTTTTTTTCGTAACATATTGTCTCGAACGCGATACGTTACGGCCGGATTTTGGATTTTTGTTCGGTAAAACTATCGGTGACGGTGTACTCACAACAAAACAAAAACAATAAAAATACGTGTGGGCGGATTTTCTAATCGGTTAAAACAAGTACGAAATGAGTACGAATCGGTATAAATTCAAGGTAACAAACACTTTGCACAGCCCCACCGAAAACTATTACGTTTATTAGACGTTATTTTTCATAGTTTACTAGCATTTAAAAAAAAAAAAAAAAAAAAATAAGAAAAAAACCACGTCGGCCGGCATTTAAACATAGTGTTAAAATATTAATATTCATAATCCTCTTTGGGGCAAAGCCACTGTTTATCGTTACATTAAGATATTTAAAAAACGTACCCCTGTTAATCAAATTTGTTTACTTTTTGACTTGTCGCGTTTTGTTGTCGACTTTCGGGATGCTGTGCTTAAAAGTTGCACTGCGAAAAATCCGCGCTGTTACATTGTATCAATCCAATTTGAATGAGAAAATGTCAGAATCGAAAAGAAAATTTTATGGCGAATTTGTATTGCTTTATGTTTATCTATACAGGACACTTACCTACAGGGAAATTTTGAACGAGCGAAGGTGTCATTTTGCCACCGTCCCCCTCAGTCATAATAACAGTACGAATCCCTGAGTGTTTTCAATAAAGAATGTTTTTTTTTTTTTTTTTTTTTTTATTCTCCTCGAGTGATTACATAAAAGACTTTATATATTTCGCGTTTCGGCTGTTTTATAATACGCTGTCACTGTATTGTCAACGTTTTCACGAAAATAAGATAACCATTATTATAATAATGAAGTACACTTTCGTTTGTTGTTTGAGTTTAGTTTAATTTAGTCAGCAGGTAATTAAATAAGTCTTCGATTATTCCGTATACACGGAATAAAAATACAATTTACACTGCCCCCGGTGTTTTTTTTTTTTTTTTTTTATCCGCTGTTAATCAGCATCGTCTGTTCGAGTGATCGCCGGACAATGTAGTGATTTTTTTTTAACGTTTACGAAGCGTATGCCACAAAATCGAGAAATCCTCTGCATCCGCTTCCCGCCTCGCAGGTGTCCAGGGCAAATAATAAATTATTTTAAGTGGTAGGTCACTATTGTTTGCGAGCTCGGCGTGCTCTTTCTCGCGACCGGGGTCATTTTGTAAATTCGATGTCATTTTTTTTTTTTTTTTTTTTAAATCGGTTTTTTTTTTTTAAAGTTGTCAACCCTAATCACTGCACTTGGGCATGCGCGTTCACTTCCCGGGCGTTTTCTTTGCAATTGGCCGACTTATAATCGTAGCCCGCAGCAGTCGCCAATAGCTACGGGCTGTGTGTTTGTAACTGACAAAACATTTGTCAACGTTTTCCCGGGTTTTATTACAATTTTATCGCGAAAATAATTTTATCCGAAGACTATAGAGTCGCAATGTTAATTTGTTAATTACACGAGCGCGCCGTTCGCACGAAACAGCGTTTAATTTAAAGTAGACAGGTACTGTTTTTTTCATTTTTTTTTTTCTCTGTTTCTTTTGTTCTTATTCTATATTTATTTGTGTTGAAATTAATTCGCAGAATGAACGTTTATTGACACAATAAACATCAAACGTTTTTTTTTTTTTCTTTTTTTTGTTTCGCTTGTCTGAATGGCAGTTCAAAAACACGTCTTTTCGTTCGGATGTTTACCGTGAGAACACGAACAAAAGCGAATCAAAACGTTCACATTTCGATCTGTACGTTATAACATAATAAAAACAATATGCCGAGTAATTGTTTTAATCACGATCCGGCGATTTTCTCGGGGGATTTTATGTAAATTTGAATTCGGTACGTTTTCGTTTTCTTCCGATGTTATTCATTGAGCATTAGTTTAAAAATTTTAACCTCCCCTCCCTTACCACTATTTATATCTCGAACGAGTATTCAATTTCGATTTTCAAACGGCAACACTCCACTTCAACGCATCGCCCAAAAAATAATACTTTTTTTTTTAACATGTATCGATATGCAGAAAATTTATTTCGAGTTTACCGTCCACGAGCAATAACAGATTACAATTTAAACCGAAACAGTAGAGAAACGGCGATCGGGTTTTATCGGACGATCATATCTAATCCATCAACTGAAGTCCATAAAATGATCCTTATTTGAAAATCGTAAATTCGATATGCGTGCACGGTGCAAGTACGAAATAATGGTAATAATTTGAAAATATTATAAACAAGATCATAAAACGATTATAGAATAATGACCGAAATAATCCGAAATCGATTTTACTTAAAACCCCCGTGAATAATGGCTGGGTCGCGATGAAGAAAAAAAAAAATAAAAAAAACTCGTAGTGATGACGAATACCATTATTACTGAAATAAATTGCCGTGTAATCCGAAAACGATGGTTCGGATATTATAGTCTGAGCCCATTTTTTTAAATATAAAGATAAATATTTTACAATGGAATTTTTCTTTACCGACTTATATAACGAACTAACATTTTAATATAATATTAAACCTATCTATATTATATTGTGTTCATATTGAATGAATTAATAAGAGGAGAGTATGACTAAGTCGCGAAACTTCAAACTTTGAGTTATACAAAGTTGAATATATTTTCGGACGGAATATAACAACGTTTCGTTTATGGTTTATTATTATTTTATTATCTTTCATATTTCGCGTATACGTTCACTCTATAACTTTTTAATGTTCACCATAGTAAACCGTTAAAAAAAAAAAAAAAAAAAAAAAAAAAAAAAAAAAAAAAAAAAAAAAAAAAAGCAAATTTACATATTTCTAAGCCGTTAAAGTTTTAAAACAAATAAACGTTTATAGCGGCGTTCAAGGATTACATCATTTGGTAAGTAGTTTTTTTTTTTTTTTTTTTTTTAAATACACGAAATTATTTCGGCAATATTTTCGTTAGGCGCAGTTTTTAAACGGACATTCCTGGTTGGCGTGGATGAAATGAGATCGTCGATGAAATCGTGAAAAGACACACGTGGGCGCCCTTATCGTGAATCATTTTATTGTAAAAAATTTAAAATATTTTCGTAAACGCCAGTGTTGACTCACGGCAAATAACTCCGTTTACCATTTAATATACGAACGTTAGTTTTTTAGTAGAGAACAAACATTCACGTTGCCGGTAACGGGGACCGGAACCGGAACCGATTTTTATATCGTCCTCGTCGGGTTAACATTATTTTATCGAAAAAAATTATTATCATATCAAAAATACCGCCAAGACATTCGGTATCGACAATAATGTATTTTTTTAACCCCCCGGTCGATACTAATAATAATAATAAAATAAATAAATAAATATTATTTCTGATAATCGTTCAATATTATTGCGTAAAAGCGTTCGGCGCGTATAAATAATAATAATAATAATAATAGAAAAAATCTATTTATTTATTTATTTTTTTTTTTTTTTGTTACTCTATGATGCGTAGAGGGCTTTACATAAAAAAAAAAAAATACTACTTTAACGGCGTACAACTAAACTATGCGAAATGGGATTGGAATTATTATACGGGCCGAGTGTCGGATAAACAAACCGTACATTTTAATATGCAAATATTATTGTGCTAACAGTGACCGCATAAATCGTCTGCAATTAATATCGTCTTGTCCGACGGAACCGGCTGAGCCATATTATTATTATTATTATAATCATAACGATAGTCGCGTTTGCTATATATTATTAACCGGGAATTGTGGGATTTTTTTAAAAAAAATTATCGAGTAAATACGCGCTATAATTTCTTCAAGTTTCTACAACAAGTACCAAGATATTTTTTACGTAACAATTACAAAAACAAAGTTAGGCATTATTTCAAGGTATCCCCTTCGGAATACTCTCCTCCGGACGATACACGGTATACCGGCGATCTTGCAATTTTTCAAAAGTTACAGCTATAAGTTCTGTTGCCGCGTTCGCATTAATTCCCTCTGCATCTTGAAATCGTTGTCCTTTAAGCGCAGATTTTAGTCGTGGGAATAGAAATAAAAATCACATGGGGCCTGATCAGGAGAGTAGGAAATGTCCGCCGGACCCGAACAATATTTTTATCAGCTAAAAATGCGCTAATTTTGCCGGTGCATTGTCGTGGTGAACAGTCGTCGAACGAATTTGACAGCGCGACCCCTCCAATGTGTATATTTTCCTTTAAAATTGCTTAATATGACTCAACTGAGATTCTCTTTGTTAACTCACGAACGGTTAATCGACGGGTATTTCTCAATTTTTCGCAAATTGTCGCCACAACATCGTTTCTGGTTGACTTGGACGGTTTACCAGACCGTAGATCGTCTTAAGGTGACCGCCGACTGTCCTTGTATCGTTTAAAACACTCGAAAGTCACGGAACCACTTAACGAATCATCCCCAAAAGCGGTTTTAATCATTTCCTTACGTTTCCGTTACATCATTTTTACCATGTTTCAAGCAAAACTTGATGCACACGCGTCGTTCGGGTATTTCGGACATGTCGAAAACGGCGAACCAAAAAAAAACAGACTGGATTTGACCACGCATAATATTAAACTGAGATAAGATGGCGACTTCGGGTTTTGTTTAAAATACTCACTAATTTACAAGGAATACATCCGTTTACAATTTGAAACGTTATCGTGTACAGATTAGCCGTTATAACATTTGTCCTGATACTTTTTGATCAGACCTCGTATATATATAGCGTTAAATATTTTAATAAAAATATCGGGATTTAATGATAAAATTATTGCCCACTATTATAGCTGGCGCTGGTGATAATCGACCGAGTGGTGTGATCAGATACTGGAACCTGTTCCCGAAGAAAATTTCAGAAAGTACTGAACCTCTATCGAAACGTATATTTCTCAATTGATGATATCGGGAACCGGAATCGGAACCTTTTAAATAAAATACAATCTTTATCGGTTCTTTTAGGTTCTTATCGGTCCTATGGAATTACTGAAACTTTTACATAAACTGTATTTTACTTACACCAAGTAATCAGAAAGGTTTTTATTCCATAGAATATTTTTATTTTTTTTTATTTATAATTTATTTATCATTAGTCATCTATACTCGAAATAATCGTAGAACCGTGAGCGATTTATGTCTAACCATAGTACAAATACTCTCGTCAAACTACGGTTATGAAATGCCTACGAATTTTAATATTCAGATGTTTATAGTAGTTATGAACATTCGATTCCGGTTGTGTTTTCTATCAAAATCTAGACTATTATTGTTGCCAATTGTACCGACTGTTCTAGTAACCGGATAAAACTTCTGACAACTAGTTTATCCGTCATGACGCTTACACGAATAAAATTATGTAATTAATTAAAATGTAAACTGGTCTATATGTTATTAAAAGTAATTCTGTTGGTGGTTTAATTGTTATTAAAAAAAAAATTCCTTATCAGCAATAAGTGTTGGTACTAACTGAAACTACGAATTTTTAGGAACCGGCACCAATATTTTTATTGTCTTAACAACCCAACCGGAACCAGAACCGAAAAAATTATTAAGGTTCCAGTCCCTGGGTGTGATTACGAAATTCGCAGACCCCGGATATACCTAATACAATATATGTTTATACCCCCCCCCCTCCTCACAGAATTCGGTCAATTTGATAATAAATTACTGCGTGTCGGCACATACGCGAAAAACACAAAAGGTATATTTTTGTTAGATTTGCCGACTTTCAAACGGAATTCCCGTTGAACCGCCGCCCACTCGGTAGTCAAAACTGCATTATTTGCCGGGTGGGTCGCCCCGTTTCCCCGGGCCTCGGTCGCCGTCCCGTCCAAGTTCATCAACCGGGGCCGGCGAACGCGGCCCCGGGTATCGCGGGACGCCTGCCGGTTCCGCGTGACTCCCCGGGCCATGGTATCATGGCGGTAACGAGCAGATTAACTGGTAACCAAGTCGATACCTGAGTGCATTGAATACCTATTTATACGTCACGCGAACCGTAAAATTAATCGTTTGACAAACGCGACAAGTGTGTGCGTGCGTAAAATCACGTGTGGTGCCCGCGCACACGGTTTTTGGCGGCGGCGTCACGCCGGGACGTTTTAACGGCCGGGCGCGCGGGTCACGCGGCGAAACCGACCGCGGGTGTGGCTCAAATCGGACGGAAACCAAAACGCGCCGCGCCGACCGCACTAAAAAAAAAAAAAAAAAAAAAAAAAAAAAACACACGTTCGTACACCTCGTAGGGAATATATTTTTTTTTTTTTTTTATATTGCGTCCGGAACACGCGTTTTTTTTTTTTTTTTGTGTAAAATGTATCCGAATACTTTTAATAAATATATACATTTTCTCACGGCCGGGTATTAGACAGATTTTTTTATTTCTGTCTATCGATATATTATTTTAATATCATACACGAAATTATGTTCATAATTGTTTGTTAATTTTCCTAACGTCGATGAAATTGTTTTTTTATTGTAAATATATATCAAAATGTATCCGAATACTTTAAAAAAAATATATACATTTTCTCACGGCCGGGTATTAGACAGATTTTTTAATTTCTGTCCATCGATATATTATTTTAATATCATACACGAAATTATGTTCATAATTGTTTGTTAATTTTACTAACGCCGATTAAATTCTTTGCTTTTTTTTTTTTTTTTGTAAATATATATCAAAAATGTATAATTTATTTTTCGGAAAAAATCAATTGTTTAGGGAATACGAAAAAATTACATTTTAATACTATTTTACAACACAACGGATGTTTTGTCGCGTGACGAAATAAATCTTACCGAATCGTATAAACACCGCGGAATGCGTTTTTCGTTCCGGTCGCGTTTTATCTGCGTTACGTTTGAAATTCTATGGTTTTTTTTGTTTTTTTTATTTTTTTTTTTCATATAGTTTTCTCGGGGAAACCGTAAAAAAACGGCGGCTGCGGCGGCGGCGGACAGTTTTCGTCTTTCGTCTGCCGACACAAATACTGCTGTTATTACGTATAATAATATTATTATTACCTACCGTTGTTACGACCGTTTCGCGTATATTTCCCGTCTCCGTGTATCGTATATTTTAGGAAATCCGTTTGCCGTCGGTGCGGAAGACCGACAACAAAAATAAAAAAACAAAAAAAACAACGCGCGGGCACATAAAAAAAAAAAAAAAAAAAAAAAAAAAAAAAAAAAAAAAAAAAAAACGCCACGGGACCGCGGGGCCGTGGCCGCACACGACTTGAACAAAGCCAAAACTCGCGTTATCACGACCCCTCGTCGTTACTGCACAATCGCGGGCCGTGTGCTCGCCCCCTCGTGTCGATAAATCGGTACAAATAATACCTACTGTGTGTTTATAACGGCATAAAAACAACAACAACAACAACAACGTTTTTTATTTTATTTTTTTTTTTTTTTTTAATAAAACCGCCGAAATCAATAGCAGTAACCGTCACCGTTGCAACACTATAACACCCGACCCGAGGTGTCGCTCTTATCTTTTACGAAGGCGATGGGTTTACCATCGCGATGTGCGTGTGCGCTTTTGATTCATTTTCTTTTTTTTTTATATATAACAATTTTTCTACCTACACCAATCGAAAAAACGACAAGGGCAGTTGTTTTTGTTTTTTTTGGTTTTTTTTTTTGTAGAATTTCGGATATAATTCGCGTTCGTTGATGTGATTTCCGAACAAGTGCGGAAAATGGCATAGGTTTCTAATGGTTATTTACGATTTTGTTTTAATTCGGCTAAAAAAAAAAAAAAAATCCTTGATAACTAAAATTTCGATTTCAATACACGTATTAGCCGGTTCTACAGATGGCCCAATTTACATTCTGGTGTCTTCCGAGTTATTTTAAATTTTCTAGTTTTTTTTTTTTTTTTTTTTTTACCGTTTATTTGGTTTTATGCTGATGAAATGTGTCTGGTTTTTTTTTTTTTTTTAGAAACTGTCGTACGTCTATCGAAAGTGTCCAAAACAAAATTATCGAAAATCCAAAGTGATGAATTTTGTTTTAAAGCGTTCGTATCGCGCATATTTGATTAATATCGTTGAAAAAATAGCGACAACCCGCGCACTATTTTTCCGATTCGTCTGGATAAAACATTTTTCGTCCCGCAGGAAAGGCTCGAGAAACTTTGCAACGTAAAAAAACACGGACAGTTGTAATTCGTCCCGCCGTTATAAACTAATACAATTATTTTTAAAGCTCTTTTATAATTGAACTTTGCTCGGAACGGTTTTCCGTCAGCGACGATATTTTGTCGTTGTTTGGTACGGATTTTATGAACAAACCGAAGCCCCGTATGCGGTTTCGATAATAACGAAAAAAACACACTGGGGGGGGGGGTTGGGGGGCATGTCGACGAAAGTCGAAGTGTTTGGCATGGGCAAACCGATCGACAAAAATAAAAAAAATCCACAGTCGTCGACGTGTTAACGGAAAATAATTGAAATTTTCAATTGTTGACCGTTTCGCGAATAATTGCCAGCATACACACCCGCTATAATTCAAATTTATGTACATACGAATGCCGGGCCCACACTGAAATTAATTTATTTGACGCACGTCGTATATTTGATTTACACTGATTTAAATATTAAATTATGATCATACACAGAGTCATACAGGTATGGTAAAAAAAAAAAAAAAAACCAAAAAAAAAAAAATGCTCGCCGGTAAGATATTTCGCTCGAATGAAGCAAAAGACAAATCATTCTACAAGAACGGCAATGAAATGTTAGAGCGGCGCCGGAGCGATTGGATTGCGTTGATTTTTAATAAAAGAACCGGAGTGGGATTTTTTTTGTTAGGCCCGAGACTTTTCGGCCCACCTGTTTATTATTTTCCGCGACTTGTGGGCGCACGAGTGGCGGCCGACGATCCACGTCGCCCGGGGGGCCGCCGAGTCGCCCGCGCACACCGCACGTAATATTATTATTATTATTTTTTTTTAATTCCGATTTTAGTCACTACTTGTTGAACGGCGCCGAAATTATGTAATTTTTGTTTTTTTTTTTAAAATTCAAAAAAAAAAAAAAAAAAAACGTAATATACGACTTAATAGTTTGAGGATTACAATTTGATTTGTTTGCATTATGACGGATTCGACGGGAGATTCCATTAATAACCATTGGAAAAATCGTATATTTTGTTTTTTTTTTTTTTTTAATTACACAATTCATTATATTAAGACAACCGTATTTTATTTTCGCGTTTCGGTTTATTTCAAAACGTCTACCGGACGTGATATTTTTATGTTTACCGTTGTCATGATGAAATCGTTGCCGGCATATCTCGTGCTTATTCCGTGTAAAATGAGTTATGGGGTTTTTTTTTTTTTTTTCTTTTTCTTAGATATATTTGTTTAACGTTGTGTTTTGTTTTTTATTTCCTAGACATTTTCCGTCGGGTACATCGGCCCGTCGTTAATATCAATACGCTTAGAATTGGATTCTGACATAAACGCAATTGAGACTCGGCAATGTCGACCGGACCCCCCATATATTATTGTCTACCGTACGGTTTTTTTTTTCCTTTTGTTTTTTACTTTTTTACATTTACCCGCGTTAAATCATCGTCCCGATAATATATTATATACGTTTCCTCCCGTAAAACAGTACCGCCGGATTTATAATACGACGGGCATTTTGCGCTCGTCGTATAATATTTTTTACGCCGCGGGCACGTTATTAATGGCATTACGTGTTGGACGCCCGCGGTAAAAACGGCGCCGTTTCGGCCGAGCATTTTCGATCGCCGCCGTCGTCGCAGTCGAATTTTGAATTTAAAAAAAAAAAAAAAAAAAAAAAAAAAAAAAACAAAAATTACATATTTCGGCGCCGTACAATAAGCCATAAATAAAATCGAAACTAAAAAAAAAAAATAATATTATGTGCGGTGTGCGTAGGCGTTCCGGCCCCGGGCTCGTCGGCCGCCACTCGTGCCCACAAATCGCAAATATAATAAACACGTGGGCTGAAAAGTCTCGGGCCTAACAAAAAAAAAATCCCACTCCGGTTCTTTCATTAAAAATTAACTTTATCCATCAACGTAATCCCCGTCAAGAGCAACACGATCACTCCAACGCCGCTCTAACATTTCAATACCGTTCTTGTACAATGATTTATCTTTTGCTTCGAAACCGAGGCCTCGGGTTCGCCGATAACCACTTCATTCGAGCGAAATTTCTTACCGTTTATTTTTTCGAGATCTGCCAACAGCCAGTAGCCGCTAGGAGCAAAATCCGGAGAATTCGGTACATTCGCAAGCAATTCGATGTTTGATTATTCACGTGGTTTCTCCGTGGTTTAGAATCATCAACACGTCGTTGTTTTTGCTCGAAAGTGAGCAAACGCGGACACCCACTTTAAACAGAGTTTTCTCGTGTAGAAATGATCGTGCAATATAAAACCAACACGTTCTATTGATATCATTACGATGTCAGCTAACTCACGTAACTTAATTTTGCTGATTTACCAAATTCGATTCGGACTGGTTATAGGTATAGTAACATACGCGGAACTAAAGATTTAGAGAAAGATTTTTGTTTTAATAGAATCGCAAATTATCGTCTCGAACAGTCTAACGGTGTCGATTTGAAGAAATTATGAAACAACTAGATTATTTTTGTACACACGAGTATTGTGCATTTAATAATAATATTTTCTAATAATAAATGTAATCTTTAAATTTTGAAGAATTAAAACGTTTAAAAAAAAAAAATACGTATGTATATATATATATAATGTAATTTGCGTAATGTGAATCCGTTTCTATTATTGGGTTTAGTTGCCCAAGCGAATGTCCGCTGTGCAAATACTATTATAGTTTTAAATTGAAAAACTAATTTTATTCGTTTTCTCAACAAAATTAAATATTAAAAGATATTTGTATCGTGCAATTTTAGAACCCTACGTAGTCAATCTTTTTTTATTATTCATGTCGCCTTTAACCGTCAGGAGAATGCAACACTGCGTCACCATACCGTCGATACATGCTAATGCGCATTGAATACTTGCGGTTTTTAAACTGTAAATATCAGATGTATAACACGAGCGATTTTCGTTGAATAAAAAAAAAAAGAGGAAAAAAAGGAAATTAAATGAATAAATAAATAACCACGTTCGGTCGGTAATCGCATAGACTCGGTTAACAATCAACTTTTACGCCGATAAAAACGGCCCTTGGACATCATTCACAACAAACATGGCCAATAATATGACCCAGATGTTCGGGGTTCCAATCGATTCGGTTGCCAATTTATTAAATAATTTATTTGTGGCGCTTGAATTACGCTGAAATCAAAAAATAAAACGCTAAAAATCGAGCGGTTTCGTTTATAATTTAATAGTATTGTTATTACATTGTATGGATGACGGTAATCGAGGACCGCGTATTATATACGTAATATTATTCGCCTTGGACACAGTCTGTACGGCTTTAACACCGATATCGAGTTGAAAAAAAAAAAAATCATAAACGGCTCTAAAACCGGGTTTCACTTTTCAGGAATCGTTTTTAAATATTTGAAATGTGACATAGTCAAATATTTCACTGTAAGAACCCGGCTTAACTATTGACATAAGCGATACTGAATTTGCCGCCTACGCCACTCTACCGTGTCGTTTACAGCTTTACGTTCTCGACAAAAATTTAACAACCCTTGTCGTCTACGAAATCGGCGTGTTAATGGAAAAAAAAAAAAAAAAAAAAAAAAAAAAACGTTACATTCATACCGAAGTAGACTTTATACAGCAGTCGCATACGCCCCTTTAACTGCACCTTTTGTAACATATAATTTAATATATATTTATATCGATGTGCTTTCTATTTATAGGAGAAGTAAAAAACGTTAAATATTTCGAACACGGGATTTTTTGTTAAATATCTTATGATAGCAATTCTCGAACGATTTTGATGGCGACGACTCGACGCCTATCTGGTATCGCATCAGCGTTTGAAAATGGCCGAAATTGGTAGTTTTATGGTTTTTATCAAATATAAATCAAAAAAATAATGGCACCGGGCGTAATAATGTGTTTTGGCTTTATCGTAGATCGTTTATTCTACAATAAAAATTTTCTTACAATATTTCCCGAAAATCTATTATTTCGCGTAAAATGCAAAACATTTCCAATAAAATAAAATTGAATTTTCCGTGTGCGTATATATTAGGTAGAAATGTAACCGGACACCCGTTTCGTTGGAATACTTGGATTTCATGTAATTTTTTGGCAAAAAAAAAATAGTTTAAATATATATATACACGTATATGAATGATATTTTGTCAAAAAATGTCTCGTCACGCCATCCTGCCCAGGCACAATACTATTATGGTATAGTCAAGCCCGGCGTGTAGACCGGACGAGAAGAAAAAAACATTTTACGGGCGGTAAAAAAAAAAAAAAAAAAAAAAAAAAAAAAAAAAAAAAAAAAAAAAAAAATCGGTCGATCGTTACGAAACGGTTTTACAGGCAGGGCAGGCAGGCCGTGTTTACGAGGTTCCCGAACTATAATTCCTAAAAGTAGAAAATTTTTAGTATCGTAAATGTTGTTAGATTGAAATAAAATAGAGATAAGCAGCTATCTTTTCAATTACATCTCAAATGTGTATTGCTGTCTGACCATTAACTGTGCGCGTTCAAAGTAGACGAGTGTATTGTGCGATTTTTAAGATGAATAACATTCACGAACAGCGTATTAATGTTAAATTTTGTGTTAAACTTTGTAAATCATTTACCGAGACACGTAAAATGTTGCGAAATGCTTATGGTTTAAACGTTTTAAGGACGGTCGGGAATCAGTTGATTACGACAGTCCGCGGGAACACAGCAATTTTTTTATCAGCCAAAAATTCACGAATCGACAGCGCTTAATGTGCCGGTGCATTGTCGTGGGGAACAATCGCGGATCGTATTTGGCAGAGCGACCCTACCCATCGGTAATTTTTCCTGTAAAATTGCACGGAAATACTCGATTGAGATTCCCTTGGTTCACCGAGGAACGGTTAATCGGATTTCGCCGATTTTTACGCAAATTGTCGCCACACCATCGTTTCTGGATGACGTCCACGGTCTTCCAAAACGTCTTCAGATAACCGCCGACTGTCCTTGAAACGTGTAAAACACTCGAAAGTCACGGGACCACTTAACGAAACATCCCCGAGAGCGGTGTTAGTCATTTCCGTTGCATCGTTTTTTTACCAAGTTTCAAGCAAAACTTAATGCACACCGCGGGTGTTGTTCATTGATTTCGGGCATGTCGAAAACGGTGAACCAAAAAAAAAACAAAAAAAACTGACTGGATAGTGTAACCACGCATAAGATTAAACTGAGATAAGATAGCGACTTCTGGTTTTGTTAAAAATATTCACTAATTCACGGGGAATACATCACTTTACAATTTGAAACGTTATCGTGTACAGATTGGCCGTTATAACATTTGGTCCTGGTACTATTTGAACAGACCTCGTAATTCGGAATGTATTCATTGTACTCTAATGCGTTTATAGATGATAATTGAATTCAATAAAAATATACATTTGTGTTGACTACTTAAATCAATAAATCATAATTCACAGTCAAATAGGTTATACATAGACAAAAAAAAAAAATATATTTTACTATTTCACGGGTATTACGTCTTGTGAGAGTCATTAAAAATCAAAAGACTAAAGAATTATCTATTTATATTTTTTTTTTTTTGTCTAGATAAAAACGATTTTGTCTTATATTTTATGTAGATAATTTGAATGTTATCTGCGCGCAATACTGTTCGCGATAAATGACCAGAATACGAATAAAATTACCGGAGTTACGCGTAATACAATTAATAATAACTTATGAAAAACAAACACACTAAAAAGAGGTTAGGTCATGATGTGCTATGATCGTCGATTACACACCCCTAGACCGGACAATGTCCGTTGGATTATGAATTTTGATATTATATTTGTTTTTTTTTTTTTCCGTGTCTTTTTTTTTAATATCACTGTATTTTTTTAATTTTTTTTTTTTTTTACAGGCCGACATTACATGCAGCAGCACCAAACAGTCCGTCGGCGTGATATTTACGCGTACGAATTTCGTCACGCTCAAGTACGTGACAGATTCATGGGGCACGCGTATCAACGGGTTTAGATTAATTATAACCGCCTTCAAAGATTCGTGTAAGTAAATTTTAGTCTTATAAACTCTCACGCCATAACTCTTGATGCCACTACTCTGTCCGTCAATGGCGGATCAGTGGTGGACTTTAGGGTTAGGGAAGGGAGCTCTAAAAAAAAAAAAAAAAAAATACAAAAGAAACTAGGCACACACAATCTTATCGATTTTTTTGTAGTGTTGTGTGTGGTGTTACATTATACATTAAATCGTTCTTGTTTATTTATTTGTCTAATATTTTTATACAAATGATTATTTAAAGAATGATATTTATTATATTATGGTTGGATTAGAAATCGTTTAATCCAACGATTTGGGTATATTAGTGATTTTAATGTAAAACAACCGTGATAATGATATAATTCTTCTTCTCAATTGTTTCCGAAAAAGTTGAAATACATGGGTTAGTATTGTTTTTTTTTTTTTTGTTCTCTTTATCTCAAAGGAAGGTATCCGTCTTAGAGGTTGAGGCCACTAGGCCCCCTAGACCCGCCACTGCCGCCACCTAACCTGTAAGCCGTCCCGAAATATCCACGGGATTTTTTATTCTACGTGCGTGTGATGTTTTGTGTGTCCGAAACGTCTCAGAAACCATTAAAAACCCGTACACATTTTCTCCCGTGCCGAACAAATACGAAACATTTTGGACGTTGAAAACGAGAAAAATCATAATATCAGTCCAACCTCCCCCGTGGGTACATTTTCACTTTTCGTTCTCTTCTTATCAGATCGAAAACCAGATCAGTTTTTCTATAGACGAACGACCGATTAAAAAACCTTTACAAATAGCATTGACGAAGTTCCACCGGTGGCCTCTTCGATCGGGACCATCGCCTCGTGCTATCAATTTAGTTCTGTTTCTACTCTCATACGTTCCGCACTTGTGCTTATTGTTAAAACAAGCACATTACAGATCGTGAACTTTTTATGTAATAATAATGGAAATGTTTAAATAAACAATTTAAAAAAAAAAACACACACACACACACACAATACTACAACGGTATTCGCGAACATTTTATAATTATTCCCTATAGTAATAAGCCAACGTCTATCATAAAGTTCAATAAATCCACGTTCAAAACGTGCTTTATGTATACTGTTTCAGTCCACAATTGCCGAGAATTCAAATGCCAGACCTTGTCGCATTGCATATCTGCCGACTTGGTCTGCGACAACATCAACCACTGTCCCGACGGTACGGATGAAGAATCTTCGCCAACTTGTCAAGGTTCGAATAACGTATTATTATTATTATTATTTTTATAGTAATCGAGAATCGTTGAGTGAAAAAAAAAAAAAAAAAAAAAAAAAAAAGAACAAACAGAAAAACTAGAAAAATAAACATCAAACCCAGGGAAACCGGCAGATGTCCGTAAAATAATTAGGGCCCGAGAAATGATTAGGGATCCGAAAACGAAATAGCACCGCCAACGGAATGACCAACGAGTCCCCGTAACACTTTGCAACCCATTTCTTCGCTCGAACGGTTTTTTTTCCCATCAAGAAGCTTTGTGAAATTAAAACACGAAATTGTTTTTGTTCCATTATTTTGAAAATAACAAAAGTAGCGTCACTCTGAGCACAAATATACTCACGCACTGACGAACAGACTGTCATGGGATTTTAACAGCTGTCTTTTGCTTAGTTAGTACCAACTAAAAACGAGGTGAATTCCATAACACACACCTTGCCCGTCTACGTGTTAGGCCCGGGAATTTTCAGGCCCACGTGTTAAACAATTGATAAATGTTGTCTACAAGGTCCCTGCTATAATCACGTACATTAACACGTCGCCTGTTGTTCAACTCGTTTGACGCTATCGCCACGCCGTTCTCCGTGCAAATTGCTCAATGATATTTATCACGTTCGTTTAAACAGTGTGTGCCAATACGTTAACGACGGAAAACGTAATAATTTCCATAGAATGATTGACAATTTTAGGCGGCGCGGCATAATAATTGTAAGACCGACGCCGCTGTTTTTCGTAGATCGGCACTTATCGTTTTTGGCCAACAACTGCCCCCGACGTATTACTCACATGATAAACGCGTACGTACAGGGACACCGAAAGAAACCGTGAAAAAACGGATCGTTTCGTTGAACCAATCGGTCACTAGAGAAACACCACTGTGGTGGGGGTGTAACTTTTTTTCTTTTCTTTTTTTTTTTTGAATGGGGTTGGGAGGAAATGTTTAAATTTTTTATTAATTTTACACGCGCGAGAGTATTTCAATTTTTATTCGTACGGCCCGCTACGCATTAGGAATCGGTTTCAAAGGGCCGTACTAATTGTGACTAAACGTTTTTTTCGTTTTTTTTTTTTTTCCTGACCTTTGGCGAATTACACAACTCTAACCTACCCTTAACCCGTCCACCCGGTTTTAGATATTTTTTTTTTATTCTACGATTCGTTTGCCGTACATGATAAAAATTATAATTATTATAATCGACGGAGTTTGCGTACGCAGAATTATTGTTAACCGTTGACAATGTTCGTATCGCAAAACGTTCTCGACACAAGCAATATCGGTGGTAAAAAGAAATTTATCTAGATAAATTCCGCCGTAGAAGGTACTTTAATCACGTGTTATATTTTTATCTGTGTCTAGATGGTTTTAGAACGATTATCAGATATATAGATCAATTTAAAATGTCCGTTTTTTGACCCCGTTCAACAGAGGCCCGCCGCTTTTTTGGCACGCCCGCCACCGCGAATTATTTTCAATAATATTAAACTGTGCACCGTGTCCATACTAGCGATGGGGAAAATCCGGATTTGCCGAAGTTCGAGAAGCACAATTGTGGGATTTTACATTGTTCGATTTATTTTTCGTAAAACCATTGTCTTGTTATCTTACCATCAATAGCATAAAACGTGCGAAACATTAAATACGTTTTTTGGCAGTTAATAAAAAATATCGAAAATAGAAATTTACATTTAAAAAAAAACCATACATAATTACACTGTTATTTATTTTACTTTATAATAACTACTGGCCCGATTTCGGATAATCCTCGGGATTTATGTGTCGCATCACTAATTCGTCTCGTCTAATATTATTATTATAATTACCGTTTTTTTTTTTTTTACATTATCGCACAGGCGCCTCGTCTCTCAATGTGTGGGGCATCAACGTCACTATACTTTTGGTCACCTCGCTCGTCTTCGTCTCCATTCTGGGCGTGTGCGTCATCTTCTTGACCGTCTACTGTATCTGCTACCGGACGTCCAACGACGCGGTCCAAACTTCCCGGCGCAGCACCTCGTTGCACGACACGTCCAACAATTTCCAAAGTAAGTACGGGCGGTATTTCCGCTTGATTTTAACACTAGCCGTTTACGTTTTTTACCGGTTTAGAAAAAAAAAAAAAACAATTATATTCGCCACGCCCCCATATTACCATAAGATGTTACGACCCGACCTGCATGTTTATTTATTGGTTGTCGTTTTATATTACACTAATGACGCGGGATTTCGGCCAAAAGTATTTGTTTTTTTTTTTTTTTTTCTCGAAATATTCGTCTAGATGGACAACACAAATTTACTAGAGGGCCAATTTTTGAAATCTTTAAAATCTACCGGGCCAGAGCATAGCAAAAAAAAAAAAAAAATCATTCAATATATATATATATATATATATTTAAATCGGCATTTATTTTGTTTATAATTTGAATTAACAGTGTATTCAAAGAAAAAATGCTAATGAAAATAATTTAATTCAATTAAATATAATTAATACTATTACTACATGTTCAATTTGAGATTTGAGGATTAGTGACTGCTAATGAAAACGCAGCAAAATCGAAGTGGAAACACGATGTAGGTGACTTAATGTTTCATCAGTAAGACGATTTCTTTTCTATGATTTTATATGTTTCAAATTGTACATTCACAAATGTAGACAGTTCCAAACATGGATAACACATTTTTTACGCAAACTCTCGTAAAAGTGGATATTCACCTTAACAGGTGATTTTTTCCAAATGCTTACGTCAATCTCTTACGTATTTTTCATATTTGGACAAATGATTTGTCGTGCAATGTCTTTTTAAATAATATTCATTATGCACTGCAATAATGTTTAAACAAACTAAACATTGAGGTTTTTGTTTGTTTGTTAATAATAAATAAACACTCATTTTCCCATAAACTGTTAAAAGTTCTATTTACATCGTCGATCTTTCGCTTTTTACCGGACATTTTTGAAACACTACAAAACACGAGATTAATAAAACCAACGCAATCGGCCAGCGTGACACAACGGTTACGACTAAACCGATAAAATAAATACCTATTAGCTATGACTAAAAATATTATACATTTAGACATTTCACGACAAACATTATATGGATTTGTATAAATATAATAAATAAAATACAGATAAATCCTAACATTTTATAAAGTAATTTTAAAAAGTAGCGCGGGCCAGTGAAAAATGGTGCGCAGGCCGGATGCCGCCATCCCTGGTATAGATTCTCAATAGTAGATTTTCAATACAATTTCAAAAACGGAAAACAAATCTAAGATTCTTTGATTCAATTAATCAAAAAAATACATAAATCGTGCGAATTATACTACGTAAACCAGGGATTGGAACCTTAATGTTATTTAAGGTCCTAATTCCGGTCCGGATCTTAAAGTTATAAAATAAGGGTACCGGTTAATAGCGGTTCTTAAAAATGCATAGTCTCAAATACCATTACCTATTGCTTATTGGGATTTTTTTTTTTTAAATAATAAAACTACGAACAAAATAATGTAGAAATAAAAATACAATGTATGAAACGAGTGACACGGTTAATCGTACGCGTGACTGTGCCTGTGTGCCTTCTGTATTTTTTTTTTTTTTTGTTTTTTTTCTTGAACCGAGTATAACCTAAAAGAACCGAGTATACTTGTAATTTATTTAAAAGGTTCCGATTCCGGATCTTGTTTTTTGAATTGAAAAATATATGGTAAAATATGAGTAAAGGTTCATGGTTTTCAAATTTTCTCCAGGAACCGGTTCGTTCGGTTCCGGTCCCAGTCCCCGACATAGGCACATGTTGCATATTGTCGTCGTATATATTATCTAGTTTCCTATAGTCATAACTTCATAAATTTTTTTTTTTTTTTTAGATCGTATTGTTTTGAATACTAAAATTGTATCGAACACATATATTATTCGTAACACAATACTTTGTGTGCATGCAATCGGAATAGTTTATTCAAAAATACTATTCAAATGTAGTATTTCACCCGGGTCTGAGCGAGTGTTCGGGGGGACAATTCGTATTGCGCGATATCGTTATACGGCCAGAGTAAAATCATGATACCGACTGCCCGTTTCTGAAACTAATAAAAAAAAAAAAAAAAAAAAAAATTAATAAATGCATAAACGATTTCCATGACACGTTACACTGCTATATATAATTGACCATCTGTGCCGTCGTCGAATATTACGATAACTGCAGCGGGACAGCGAACGATTCTGTACGGTTTTTAATCATATTTTAGCCGTATTGGTATATATATAAAAAAAAAAAAAAAAAAAAAAAAAAAAAAACACGAGTTAAAATAACAATAAAATATCGAAAATTAATTTTCTAACAATACGAGTACGTGTGTTCATATTATTAATTCGCACAAAACGAGATTAATAATATTCAGAATCCTATTCGCGTATTATTATTACGCATATCGCATTTGCATCAACCGCGGCTTTGTGTAGCGTATTCATTTGATCTAAAAATTAATTACCGTTATGTCAGTATCTACTGTAAAAGGTTCGTACTTTGATCGATATAAAAAATATATATATATATATATATATATATTAAATACACCGTTGAAAAATTTTTTTTTTTTATTTACGTTCGGAAAAGTATTTTTAAATACTAGAACTAAAATGTTGATGCACGTTTTTTTCTCGCCGTTTTTTAAAATTGCTCGCAATTTCCAGAGAATCAAAGTACGCAAAGTACCGTTCATGTTCAATTACCCTTCTATATTATAAGTTTGTCGGGTGAACGATTTTTTGTATATACATTTTTTTTTTTTTTTTTTTTTTTTTTTTTTTTTATTAGTACATTATTAAACGCTCGAAACAGAATTCCCGGGAACGAGGGGTAAAAAAGAAGAAAATATCATTACTAAAACTAATATACAATCCTCGCCGTGTTCGCGGTTCGCATTTCGGATTTCGAATTTTATTTTAATCGTCCAACCGTAAAAGTCGTTTAACTGGAGCGGCTATACTATAACATAATCAAAGCTATACGAGTTCACCGGGGTTTTATTTTTTATTTTTTTTTTTTTTTAGCTCGGGTTAGCCGAAAAATATAAAAACAAAAAAACTAAGCTACGTTAATGTTTAAAATATAGAAATTAATTTTAGTAACCATATCGAATAACAAATTTTCAGGAAAATCCTTAAGTCATGTTCAATATTTAACGTTACTCACTTTAAATTACTCTTAACTACGCCCATACGCGTATTTTTTAATCAAATATTTAGACTTAATATACGAAATCCGTGCGAGTGTCCCGTAAAAAAAAAAAAAAAAAATAGTATTCATGCCCGTCGTGTTTATGCGTTAGTTGATATTCAAGTAAAAATACATAATTATTGTAAAACGCCCTTTAGAAATAATATAAATTTTAACAAAATGACTGATTTTGAATGTTAAAATTAATCAATAATACACATTGTATTGCAATTTCACGGGTTTTGAATTTCGCGAAACTCAATAATAACAATTAAAACTAAATCGTTGTTCATTTTTTGCCCAGATAAAATTTTTTTTCTGTTATCCGTTATCTTATGTAGATAATTATAAAGTTATCTGTGCGCGTCGTTGTTCACAGCGGATCGCCTACCATGTTATAATTTTTATTATGATAGTAAAAACGATTATAAGACCGCACGATAACACCGTAAAAAAAAACATTTTTTGTTTTTTCTTTTCGTTTTAAATTGAATTAAATTAAAACTTAAAACTTAAAAGTAGGTACTTATCTATATTAAAATATGTTATATTATTACCGCCGTGAAATTAAAACAATTCGCCGTTAATGAAATTTAAAAAGTTTCCCAGAAAAAGTTGCCAGTCCAGATTTATTAGATATTTAGGATGTATAAAGTATAGCTGTGTAGTTTCGTGTTATAAGTATAAGTAAGTACAAGGTTTTTTTTTTTTTTTTTTTTTTTTTTTTTAATAGATAGTTTTCTACGAATCGCATCAAAAAAAAAAATATATAAAACGATTTTATTATACTTTCGTGTAGTCGCTCGGTCTTTAAGATTAATAAATATAGGGTTTTTAAATTATAAAGAAGAAATAAAAAAAAAACTAAGAGAAAATTTATCGGTAGACATTATATTTTTTTTATGCCATAAAGTTGTACGGACTATAACACCATTACAAATGCGGAAAATTGCAAGAAATCAACTTCAGGATATCCTACGCGCTCGAGTATAAAATTGGTTTGCTGTTCATGATCGTGAAAATAATCGATATCGCTGATATTCAAACTAAGTGAAATTTCCACGTTTTCAAAATATTTTTACACGGCAGTGTTTAATATTGTCTGAAAAAAAAAAAAAATATATATATAATAATAATACAAAAAGCCTTATCAATATTTTAGTAAAAAATAATATACCGTGGCATTTTCCGTTTCTCGCGATGTTAACAACGTCTAGAAAGTCTAGACAGACGTTAAAAATATTTATACTTTCACCCTTGCAATACAATCATGGGACACATTTTTCATTCCGGGCGGAATAATCTCAAATAAGTAATGTATCTATACCACCATAACTTTAAATAAAATAGACAGACGGTATTTTTTAGCTTTTTTTTCTTTTTTTCTTTTTTTTTCGATACATCCGTTAGTTTATGAGAGTAGCTTAAGTTTACGAGTATATCGTTGTAGTACTCGCGTATATAATATTCTAACGATTTACGGCATTTTTTTATTATTTTTTTTTTTTTCAAATAACTTTTGACGATATTCAGCGAACGAAGTTTGAGTTACAAGTACGCGTTGGAAATCTAAAAACCCAATACCGTCATATTTCGCATTGTGAGTAGGCCACTGTTGCAAGTGAGATGTTCGGATGGTAGTTTAGATATAAGTTAATTTAATTTATTCCTGAGCGATGTCCGGTTAAACTTGTTTCGATGATTTTAAATTAAAAATAGTATTAATTCGCAAGTAGGAAAAAATTGTTCGTCTTTTGGACGTATTTCAACGTTTATTCGCACTAATAAAATGCTGAAAACAATAAATTACAAAATGTGTCATCCGCACAAAACCAAAAAAAAAAAAATTAAATCATTACAGACAGCTATAAAAATATTAGAAAAAACGCCGAAACACGGTGAAAATTGCCCGACGTCTAGAAAGTGCAAATGTTAATGTAGAAAAAAAAAAGTTTGAAGTCCCTAATAAGACTATTTTTACCTGAACCACAACAAAATATACAAAATTGGAATAAAAGAAAATAACATAAACCGTCGTTGCGTGGATATTTTCGTTAATCTACGAGTTTTCCCGGTTTCTCCATACCGTAGTAAAGAATACTCGATGGAAAATCAAAAAATCACCTCCCCAAAACGAATCGTCCAGACGGAATTTTAGCTACCGAAAACCACCGTTGAGTTTGAACGAAACCGGATCAAGATTTCCGGTAGAAAAGTTATTCGCGGACAAAACAAAAAAAAAAATAAAAAAATTATTTACACACATATCATAGTGAAGCCAACACGCTTTTCGCTACGCTTAGAATCTACAATATATATAATATGTTTTTTTTTTTTTGTTTTTTTTTTCATTTATATAAGTTATAACTGTGTTACTTGCGAAAACAAAGTACACACGATTCGTACGGAAATTGTATTTACGATACTTTCGGTCTCGATTAATAATTGCCAACGGTTAGGGGTACCGTGTGCTTTTCGGAAACGTATACCTAACGAACTCCGTGCAAAAACTTTATAGTTTTCACGATAATTTACGTGGGCAGTAAAAACGTGAAAACAAATAAAATCGTTTTGATAAAAAAAAAAAAGTTCGTACCCAAGAGAGTAAATTATAGCTATACCTTCGTTTTTGTAAAATCACCGGAACGGTGTACACAGCTCGTGTATATTAGAGTTTTCAAAGCTGCGTGTATACCTACCGAGAACGCATATCAATAATATTTTTTAGTGTTTTGCGTTTTCTAGACAAATGCATTGATCACCCTATCCTATCTAGATAAATACAATTGTTATCTGTTTATAAACAGATAACCGGATTATTTTATTTCACGCTTTCGTTATTAAATAACCGTTAAAAAATTTGAAAATTCATTAATTCAATCTATAGTGTAAGTCTATCAATATTTATCTATCTATCGAGATATCCGTATGCATGCATGTTCTTGTAGACTACATGTCCGGCTTACTTGAACTTTAACATAAATATTCAAGTGGGTCCGAGGATGGCCAGTATCATCATCGGGATCGCCCCGGATACTCACCCAGATCACCAGGCCGTCACAGAAAGACCGGGTAAAAAAATGCTAGTAATATAATATAATGCAGTGCACTGTGTCTTGATTATTCGTGTCCAATGTCAAATAAATACATAAATAAATAAATTGACATCAGGAGACGTAAATCCATAAGTCACAATCGAATACGTGGTAATTGCACATAAAACAAATACTATTTTGACTAATTCACAGCTTTCGCGTTCTGCGATAGCCATTAAAACCCTGTAAACTAAATAATTATCTTGTTATCTTGTATCTAGATATATCATTTTTTTTTTTTATTGATATCTGTTGGTATCTTATCTAAATACATACTCGACGCATTTTCTAAAATCTCGTGTAGATAATGTTAACGTTATCTGAGCACAACGCTGATATTATAATAATATTTCAAACCGTTTTGTTCTCTCGTCGGATATAGTTGGCCCGGAAATGTACACGATAAATATATATATATACTGCGTTAAATGTCCCGAGGAGTTTTTTTTTTTTTTGTTCCGGTCAACGCGGCTATTTTTTTTTTTTTTTTTTTTTTTTTTGTTCGCAGGCCGTGAATATACCCTTTTCTCGTTTTGTTACGCGGAATAAATGTGGAAAAAAAAAATATTTTAAAAAATAATTCGCATACAATTTATACAAAAAAAAAAAAAAAGTTACCCTTATAACAGGGAATTCGTTGTCGTCGTCGCCGCCGTGGTCTTGTGTATGTATTTTCACAGAATGTCTTTATGCCGTCGTCGTCTTTTTAAATAGGTCGTCCCTTTTGAACTTTCGGCAGCAACTCGTGGTATAAGCACAGACCCGTCTCCGAATCCGGGTGTTTTTTAATTTTTTTTTTTTTTTCTGTAACGTCGACAATATTGTTTACAAGCCCAAGGCCAAAAATCCTAAAAGAGAAAAAATAAATAGTTAGTCAAGTTAATTTTAAAACTTAAACGAATTCGCGTACTTGCGTTATGTTAACAATGTTCAGGAAATATAATAACTTAAATTTTCCAGTTACTTATTTTAAATTACTATTAACTACACTCGTGTACGCATTGTGTGCTCCGACATTGAGAATTTTATAGATTTACCATTCAAGATTCGAGTAAACATCGCATAAGCCAAATTGCCTATCGTGTCATCATGTGTTGATGATAATCAAATAGAAATCCGTAACTTTTATCGACAAATAAAATGCAAAAACCATTATGTACGCAGTTGTTTTTTTTTTTTTTAACAATTAATTCAATAATAACTTAACTGTTGACAAAATAATTAAGTCGAGTAAAAATAATTTATTAAAATACACGACTATGTTATTTTATAATATTCGTTGTTTTTTTTTTTTCTAACTGTTTAATTGGATAGTTATCAAAAAAAGTAACTTTTTTTTTTTACTAGTTACTGCCCAACCTAGTATATGAACCTTCATAAGCCTCTCTAATCCTAGTCACGTATTAAAATAAAAAACTTAAAAAATATATTGCAAGCAGTGTCGAGACTTGTATAAATAAAATTGAATTTCAGCTGGATTTTAATTAATTTAAAAAAAACAATTATCTACATAAAATAATCAATAGTTTTACCGTTAAATGTGTAATTTTCTTGTATTGCTTTTAGTTGAAAATTCGATGTTACCGGGTTAGGTAGTGATTCCGGTAATTACAAAATTAATTTAACCGTTTACACTTTTTTTCTCCTGGATATAATGCTCTCGACTGTAGACAGTTAAAAAGACAAAAGAAAAGAAATATTTTTTTTGTCTAGATACATTCGTATGCGGGGAATCACTTATCTATTATTATGTTATTTTGGATTATTCAACAGCTTGTTGTTTATCTTTGTTCGGTTAAATAATACTTATTCGTGGGTCTTAACGCCAAGTACAAGACAGTAAAAACATCGTCGACGATCGAAATATTTTACACGAAAAACACCGAATTTATCTCTCGGAGAAATGTTTTCTCATTGTTCTCGAGTAGCGTATTCATTTTTATCTCTTATTTTACACCGACCGTTTTACGACGTGTCCAGAGTGCGTACGCCCGGAGGAAGTTTCCTATTTTCTGCAATTAAGCGTACTGCCGTCAACTCGGAGGGGCGCACGGGGTTTTATTGCCGATCGGCATCGTCCTGCATACTTTATACATATTAGAGATGTGATATAAATTTGGATTATCCGAAAATCCAATAAATCCCGTTTTTAAAATCAGAAAATTTATGTTTCGAATTCCAAAAATCCGAAATTTTATATTTTCAAAATTAAACATTTGGGTTTGACCGTACGGATATATGGTTTTTTTAAATTTTAAATCCCAAAATCAAATCCTCGGGTAATTTGCGTTTAATTATGAGGTAAAATAATTTTTACATATTTATTCTAAAATATTCGATTGTTGGTTAAACATTTGTTGTTGAATGGAGTTCTGTTAGTAAACAGTACACATTTTTTTTTTTTTTTTTTTTTATAACAGAAAAATCGTATAAAAATAATAAATCAATTTTTCTATAAAACACAATTATCGGTGTTCGGGTTCGAGCAGTTTAAAATACCCAGTGATATTATTTAGTCTTATCAGAAATGAATTGAAGAATATAAAATTACACTTTTAAAAACCGATAATCCGGATTTTTCGAATCCGGACTATTTCCCACGGTTAAATAAACAATCGGGAACCGTTTTCCGAGCTTAACAATACGTATACGTTATCCGATACTTTCGGCGACTTTCTTGGTCCTTTTTTCGTCGCGACTCGCCGGAATTGACAACTAAAAAAAAAAAAAAAAAAAAAAATAACAGCGTCGGCGTTTTTCGCGGGTAAACACGGCGGTTCCGGACCAATACAAATAAAAACGCTGGCGATAATATTATTATTATTATTATTATTATTATAATTATTCGTCGTATTAATAATATCGCATTACCATTTGGGAACGCAAACACGCCGGGCCGCCACCTGTTCGTCCCGCAGTTAGATCGCGTCCATTCGGCCATTGTGTTGCCGCCGCCCCCCCCCCCTCCCCCCCGTACTCGACCGCGAAGTTTCGAACCCCTTTTACCCCGGGTATTCAAATTTATTACGCCATCAGGTGTACTGTATATTAAAATATTATACGGACACGCCGTCGGTACGGAATTATACGCAAAATTGTATACAAAACGGTTTGTTCGCGGGACTTTTTGCGCCCGAACAGCGGTGCAAGTAAATTTCGACTTTGTCCGGGCCGAGGCGCGAGCGCGGCCGGCGGCCCGCAGGACAACACCGCGGACGACACGCCGCGCGATACGGTTTAACATTATTTAGTCCGGCCAACCGATTGTTCGACTTTCGATTTTTCGTCCGCCGTAGGTTTTTTTATATTATAAAATATTACATTGCCTAACCTGACCACACGGGCGGACATTTCGGTTACGCGACCGGATGTGTAATAATTTGTCGTGGTTCGCGTGGACCACATAAAAACCAATAAAAAAAAAATAAACCCTAAGAAATATTTTTAAAATTATGTCTAGTACGTAATAATGTGTGAGTGTTCGACGACGGTTCAATTATTCACTGAATTACGAAAGAAAGAAAGAAAAAAACAACACGATTTTCGTGAAAATCTGAACTTTATACGGTTATAAAAAAAAAAAAAATAAGAAAATCGTTAAATCCTAATGCAGCTAACTTGAGAAATTTTCCTACAAGAGATCACATTTAAAGTTCATGATTGGAGCAAGATTTCTAGTAGAAAAAAAATAGAACACATAGATTTCTCGCTAGTCGTTCGGTATGGAAACAAAAATTAAAACGATAACACACATCTTGGAAAAACGAATACGTTTATCTTCGGTCAGAATTTAAAAGTCGAAGAAATAGCCGAATACTTGCGAATAACGATAAAATAAATTATACTATTATCCGGGCGATTCCGGCCATCGTCACAGTGGTACCCGGTCAGTGGGTATAGTAAGGATTTCGGTGGCCCGCGGCAGTTTTTTTTTATTTTTTTTGTTGATGCACCTCTATACCGAAAACACACCGAACGAACAGTATCAACAATGTATTTAGACGATTTATAGTAATCCTATAGTCACTTTTTTGTAGCTTTTTAATTCGTTATAGTATAATATTGAAATGAACCAATTCCGATGCTACAATGTTTAGAATGACATGGTCGTTTAAGGTTTCCCCCGGTAACTATGGATTTTAAACATTACGCCGTTGTTTATTCAATGCGGAGAAACACCTTTCTAACTACTATATTCCTCGAGAGTTGTACAATATCGGGTTAGGTGTAATTTATTTAATATATCCGCACTGTTAGTATGTTGTTGGTGATATTCTGACGCTCCCCCGGAGCAGTCGCCACTGATTGCCCCGTATACAAACACGCCACTGTTAAACAAACGAAATTGCCTTTTACTATGGATTTTCGAGACAAAACACCGAATACAAAAAGTTTTTAGACGACAACGTTGCGAACGAAACTTCATCGGCGTCATATATACGTACATACGATAAAGGATCGCGCAGAAATGTCGCCGCGGGGGGGTACACTGCATTTTATCAGTCAAACGCAGCCCAGCACCTACACGCTGACAGTCGGTTACCCTTTTTACCGGACTTAAAAAAAAAAAAAAAAAAAAAATGTCGTTAACATTCGTAGGCCCCGTGAGCCCGTTAACGTTATCGCTTTCCGCCGTCTTATCCGGCAATTAAAATGTCACTCGTCACTTATACTATATTTGGTCAGTCAGATTCGGTGTTGCGTCTGACCGTATTCGTCTGACGGGACAATCGCGGCAAAATTGTTTGATATTAATTTATGGCAACGATTTTCCGACGGGCTCCTGGTATAGGGTCAAACGGAGCGTTTCCGGCGCGACGACTGTCGTCAACCTTCCGGTCAAAAACAATGCGCGTACCCCGGACTCTGGGAAAAAGAAATAATAAAAAATATATTTATATATATAATAATAATAATAATAATAAAATCTTTTGACCCACCACGTGTCTGAAAATGGTACGTCTCCGAACGATATAATATAATATTAAGTTTATATTCCGTCGTCGCCCGGGACAAGTATTTCCAAACGCCCTCGCCATCGTCGTTATAAACGGGCTACAAACAGACGTTTTCAGAATATTATTTACCGACAAAAAAAAAGACATTGAAGTTACTTTTTTTCTTAAAATTACCATGTCAACACTCGACGAGTGATTTTACATTTAAAATTCTGGTATATTATAGTAACCGATTATTAACGTTTATTTTTCAAAATTACCTTCTTAGATTATTAGTGTTGAACATTAGTCAAAAGATGATTTTTTTTTTTTTTTTTTTTGTTGTTTAAGCCGGGTAGATGTTCAGACATGGAGGACATCATTCCAAAACACGCCACTGCATACCCGCGTTTCCTAAATGTACATATTTTTTTTTTTTATTTCTGCCGAGTCGCCGTTAATTCGGAAATTAACGAGTATAATCATAGGTGGATTTGGCATTAATACGTCGTTTTTTATAAAACAATTTTTTTTATGATTTAGATCATATTTCTATCATTGGACTATACAATATGCAAGACGTCTACGTTTATAATTTCTAATTTATATTGAATTCAAACAGAAACGTCTTAATTATAACTAGCGTTGGGCATTGCCTACATAGACCATCTACATAAATTATTTATTATATTTTACCTTATTTGGGCAATAGACAAAATTAACTATCCTATCTTAATCTAAGACGAATAATTTAATTATCTAAACATAATTGTCCGGATAAATTTTTTTTATGCACCAGTACGAAACAGTATATCTACCGGAAATCTTAATCAGATTTTCAAGTGGTAGCATCACAATTTCAATAATGTTAGATCTAATTAATGTACCGTGGTCGGTTTTAATATTTCCGTTGTATTTTTCGTAATATTGGAGTAAAAACGTATTTTTAAAAATTGACAAAAAAATTATACATAAAAAAAAAAAAAACAAAAAAATTGTAAATGTAAATTGTTATATATTTAGTTTTCCGTATTCATAGAGTATTATAATCTTAATACAGATAATTTACACTTTTAACTATCTTTAATCTCAATTAAGATACATGTTTAGTAATCTATGTCTACCGCCGTTAATTATGCGTTAAAACGGTATTTATAATTTAATTTATCTCAAATGTTGCAAAAACTAGCGCAACGTATCGGAAATTCAACGGTTTCTCAATATGAAATTTTATAATTATTGTATTAATTACGTTGATGCCCAAGGACATTAAAAATGTGTAAAATAATTGTGTTTGCGAACACGGATATCGTAAAGTTAGTAATTATTATTATCTTGTATGTGTGTAAACGTATAAACCTACGGGAAAACTTCCGGAATGCAGTGAAATTTTATATTCCGGAATACAATAATAATTATTATTTAAATAGTTTAACGTTGAGTTTAACGCAACGCAGATGTGTTGTTTTTATTTGTTTATTTCCCTCATACTTTTTATAGTCAGTTATCAAATATGCCGTTTTTTTTTTAATAATAATAATAGTAATAATAATGAGAATCGTTAACAGTAAAAAAAAAAAAAAAAAAAAAAAACCGGTATGAAAACTGTTTATGATTATTGTTAAAACGATGTATTTACGTTGTTGTTTGTTAGTATTTTTTTTTTTTTTTTATGTGAGGCCACCAGCAGTGTTTTGTAAAATACATTTCTTTATTGTTTTGTTCTGTTTCAGTGATTGGCGTAAACGGAATCGGGAGGTCGGGAAACTGGCAGCACCCTGCGGGCCAACAACTAGGGTACAGCTCGGCACGGGTCCGTCTCTACTGCCAGGCAAAGTGAAATATACTGGCTCTGACAGGTAAAAAAAAAAAAAAAAAATATAATCATAAAAATAAAAACGGAACGAAAAATTATAATGATAATCTCATTGCCTCGGCTCGGCGTCACTCTGGTAAGGGCGAGTCTTTGCGCTTTTCCCGCCGCCGCCGCCACCGCCGCCACCGCCGTCGAAGGCGCCGTAGTTCTGTTAATAAACCGACCGCTTCCGATAACAATAATTATAATAATTATTACTGCGGTAATCGGCCACCGCCGGTAAATACTTCCGGGCACAGTTCTCCATCGGCGCGTTTTATCACTTCGCAGTTAATAATTTTTAATACACCGGAAACGCGTACCGTCCGACCAGCCCCCGCGTCCAGGACCCGGACGGTGGTTGGCCCGGTGTTCGAGAACCGACCCGATGGAAAATCGGCCGCGACAATTTACCGGCACAAAATCTATACGTACGTCCGTAGCGTGACCGTATCGAGTCACCGTCGAAAAATTACGGCCGTCGTCATTTTATTGTCTCACGAAAATCGCATTGGGCGTGGGCCTGGGATGCCGTGTGTTCGCGTTTCTGTCCTCCGCGGTTTACACGTCACCGTGAAAAACTACGCGAGTTACGCATCGACAAATTTGTTGGCCGGGACGTGGAGTGATACAATTAAATTCGAGGTGTGTTCAATAAGTACCCGGTCTTGATATTTAATAATTACAAAAATGACGTTACATATTATTATTTAATGATATATCCATCGATATATCCACTCCTCCGGACGATACGCAGCGATCCCGGCGATCTTGCCGTTTTTCAAAAGTCCTTTGGAACTGTTCCAAAGTGACGGCTATGAGGTGTGTTGCCGCTTTTGCATTTAGTTTCCTCTACACTTCCAAATCGTTGTCCTTTAAGCGCAGATTTTGGGGAAAAAAAAAAATCACACGGGGCCTGTTCTGGAGAATAGGAAGAGTCCGCGGGACCAGAGCATTTTTTATTATCAGCCAAAAATTCACGAATCGACAGCGCTAAATGTACCGGTGCATTGTCGTGGTGAACAATCGCCGAACGAATTTGACAGCGCGACCCTTCCCCAATCCGTACATTTTTTTTTTGTAAAATTGCTGGATAAGACTCAATTGAGATTTTCTTTGTCAACTCACGAACGGTTAATCGGCGGGTGGTATTTCGCATTTTTCCGCAAATTGTCGCCACACCATCGTTTCTGGATGACTTGGACGGTCTTTCAGAACGTGGATCGTCTTCAGGTGACCGCCGACTGTCCTTGTATCGTTTAAAACACTCGAAAGTCACGAAGCCATTTAACGAATCATTCCCATAAGCGGTTTTTAGTAATTTCCGTACGTTTCCGTTGCAACATTTTTTACCAAGTTTCAAGTAATACTTGATGCACACCGCGTTGTGTGTTAATTTCGGAAAACGGCGAACCAAAAAAAACTGACTGGATGTGACCACGTGTAATGATAAACCGAAATAAGATATATCCACTTATTCGCGGGGAATATATCTATTGATAATTTGAAACGTTATCGTGTGTAGATTAGCCGTAATAACATTTGTCCTAGTACTTTTTGAACAGACCTCGTATACAGTAGAGCCTTAATAGTCCAGACCGCCGATAATCGGGTGAACACAGTAATCCGGACGGCATACAAATCTATTTGTTCGTAAATATACGTATTTACAGAATATTATATTGTAGAATATATTGTGTACAGAATTCCCGGTACCTACAATTTATAATGTATTTTTATCGACAAAAACAATTTCGTCATTTTCATTTTCTACTGTTCCTACTAAATACTGACAGTAATAAATCGCAAACCTCTCTCTAAGTCAATGTTCTATCTGATCCGGTAGATGACCAGAACCTTGTTGTTGCTCCCAAAGGCCGTCAATATAAAAGACGCAGTTTTTGGTTTGCAAATTTCTGGAAATTAGTCCCGCCAATGCTCATAAAGAATTCTTGGCTTCCTTTCCAAATGATTGATAATTTTCTTTTCTAATGAACATCAGAACATGGACGGCACTGATATTTTGTTGGTGCGTCGATTAAGAGAACGAGCTTTTGAAATTAAAATTAAAACTATTATTTTAAAAAAAAAATACTGACTAGGTTGGTACCTAGTCCTAATCTAACCTAACTGACTATTCATTATGTTAAAGTTATTTATTATTTATGTAATTTTAAGTGATTAAGTATGTATCTATATATGTATAAAAGTGGTGGAAATAAAAATAAAAATCGTAGTCATTTGAGTAGGTAATTTTGAAAAATCCAAACGATGTTCGTTCTGAGTTCGTCCGGGCTATCGAGGTTCTATTTTTTTGTAATTTTATGTCCACAAGTCTCACGGACAAACGTTAATTTTCATATATAGGATTACTATAATGTAGAGAATTTGAGTCTAGTAACGGGCGATAAAAAGAATACGAAATAATAGTGACTCGTGTAAGGGGCAAGAGGGGAAGGTAAGAAGAGTTGTATTTTCTCCGTTGGCTTAAAGATACAACAATTATGAATATTTTTTATTTTTGTACTTCTATCTTGCAATAATGTATACATATTTCAGCCGAGGTCGATTTATAGAGAAAAAAAAAAATTGGCTATTCTGGATCTTATATTGCCGCCACAATCCCGGTAGAAAAAAAAAAAACAAAGAGTTAGAAAAATTACAAAACAAATTACAGCCGTTCGCGTTTATTCGTCTCGCGGTGATTATAGCCCGGCGTATAGTGCGAAGGAATAGCTGTCACGAAAAATCCGTTTACATTGAAATTCGATTCGAACCGTGTATTTTTTTTAAATTTTTTTTTTTTTTTCGTTGTTGTTTTCCGCGTGATTTCGTACGGGCACGCCGGTTTGTTCGGCGATTATTGTTCAGTAGCGGCTACCGTATATAATACTACACGTTAATCTCTCGTTGATAACTGCCGGGCACGCCACGCGGCGAAACGTTACCCGGACCGCACGCAATATTATAATATTACGAGTATTACGGGCGTGCAATTGTATGCGCCCGGCGGGCACCCAGCGGCATAAAAAGTATCCCCCGGGTGTTGTTCGCCTACAGTCGGACATCGGGTGACCGGGATCAGATCGTTATTCGGACGGCACGTGACGCGGCGCCGTACAGGTGTCCGGGACACGGCGATTTGCGGTCGTTAAACGTGCGGATATGTGCTTAATAGTAGTTATAATCCCGGCGATACGATAAAATACGCCCCGTAACGGTAAACGCCGCCAAGAGTACGGGGAACCGCGTAGTTAAAAACGGCGTGTCGTACACCTCAAATTCGGAGACGTTCCCGTTCGCTTCCCGTGTGTAAAATTGCCGGTAAATGCATTGCTATTGCTCGGCAGTGCTGTCTCGCATTATGACCGTTATGACTATTATTCCCGTGCCCGTGTCACCATTTTTTTTAAAAAAAAAAAGAAAAAAGTAGACGAAAAGATCCACTTTATCGTTTCGACCGCCGATTTAAGTCACGATTACTCGTCGAACAAATATGTATATATCGTTTTTTTTTTTCGTGCATTGCCAATATGCTTTATGATATACGGACATTTTGTTGTGTGGCTCGTAGACAAACAAAGCTGACGGTTTCACGTGTTTTCTCTTCTCGCCACAGTTGTTATAGTCATTATCAAGGTAACTACATAAATCAAAAAAATCGATTAAAAACAATTTTTGTTCTCAAAATACCCTTAAAAAAAAAAAAAAAAAAAAACCTAATTTTAGGTGGCAGTGTTCATTAAGGAGTGAAATTCTATAGTTATAAACCTTCTCCGGACAACCCGGAACATTTCGCAAAAGATCGTGTAAACATCGGCTCTAGTAGTTTTTGATGCTATTAATCTTATACAGACAGACAGACATCCATTTTCGTATATAATGACTGTGCTGTATACAAAAAAAAAAAAAAAAAAAACTCAAGTCTTCTCGTTTTTAAAATTATAAAATTTATACAATAACAAATAAGAATAAGACTACACTATTGCTATATTAGACACTTTTATCCGTCAATTATCAGTTTTTCCGTGCAATTTAGTCATTGATATTTATCATAAAGTACCTTGCCATTATCGTACTTTACATTTAGCCTCAACTTGAAAACCGTCGTCACAACGACACGACTGCAATATTATATAAAATGTCTGTACTCGTCAGTCATAACTTACTTATTCCGCAGGAACGTTCATTTTTTTTTTTTTTTTTTCGATTACGACCCGTAGTAAATGCACTACACAATCCGAATGTCTATTACAAGATGGGAATTCGTCTCGTTTCCCCGGCGGGTACAAGAATTTTCGGCTACTCTATCTCATTTCTATTGAAAACTCACGCAGTGCCATCTCGCACACAATGTGTCTTTATGTTTATTGCGTAAAAAATAAAAATGAATTTAATATACGGTTATCGCGTATCGCATAACCGCGAGGATACAACCGCGGACAAATGTCTGGGGTTCGGATGTCCCGGGTCTTGGACGACGAGCTCGTCTCCGGCAGCGTTCCGCTTAATTGGACGAAAATGTTTGAAATATAGCCGCAATAAAAACGATCGTAAACACCGGTGTGTAATACTAAAAAAAATCTCAACGGCGATAATAAATAACTAACATCACGTCGGCCGTACGTGTAAGCCGATCGGCGGTTAAAAACAGTATAACGGTACGTACACGTGTTGTTTTTTTTTTTTTTTATTAATATTATTATTATTATTATTTTTTTTTTTTTTTTTTTTACGACGGGCTTTACACACTCAATTCGGGTTGTTAAATTTTTATTGTCCGTAATACGAATGCGTGCCAGTAAATGTTTTTTTTTTTTTTTTTATATTAAATCACTCGGCGTACCGTGATAATGGCGTACAGTAGCGACAACTTATCATCTTGCCGGGAGACGCAACCGCACCGGTGCAGCCGAACGGCAGATGACTCTGAGATATTATGCGCGTTCGCCATTGAACACGAGTAATCGGAATAGATAAAATAAATAAATCGGTGACTTTTATGCGCGTCTAGGCCTAATAGATTGGGTAGTTGTAATAACAGATTACAGACATACACATAACTATTGCCACTAACTCGGGTTCAGTGTCGGGTCCCGGGTCTCGATTTCCACCGGAACCAAAAAAATAATAAAAAAATATGACTTACCAAATATAATTATAATAACATTTCGTTATAAGTCTCGAATGGTTGCTAGCCCCTCGACGTTTGAGAAACATTACGGAAATATACCGCCGGTAGTTTGTTAAATACGAGGTGCGACAATAAAATAACGAGACTTTTTGAATAAAACCTAAACTATTAACGTTATCTATAAAACGATTATTGAAATATTATTAGAAAACACTTATCTAAAAGTACTATGAACACTGATGGCATCGATTCATTTTCTTATACGTTAGTAGCCTTGTTATTAGTGCGAGTTCGACTATACTGCCGAAAAATGTTAGATATAAAAATCGAACAACATGTGTTAACATTAAATTTCTTGTTAAATTAAAAAAAAACTGCCGCGGAATCGTTTCGTATGTTATGTGAAGTTCATGGTGAAGAATGTTTATCAAGAGCTCGTGTTTTTGAATGGCACAAACGGTTTTGTAGTGGAAGGGAGGACGTCGAAGACGATGATCGTTCTGTACGTCCTACCACGTCTTCAACAAACGAAAACGTTGAAAAAATCGACAAAATTAATTAATCAATATTATTATAAAGAGGTATTAATTAAATTAAGAGAACGTGTCAGAAAGAAGCGACCAGATCTATGGAAAAATGGCTGGGTTCTTCACCAAGACAATACTCCAGCTCACAGTGCATTTTCAAATCAACGTTTTTTAACTGAAAAAAAAATTTCTGTACTTCATCATCCCCCGTACTCGCCAGACCTTGCTCCTTGTGACTTCTTCTTATTTCCTTCTTATTTCTTTTCCCATTTTCAAACAGTTGATGACATAAAAATGAAAACGGCAGAACTTCTGAAAGGGCTGAATGAAAGCAATTGGCAACACTGTTTTCAAGAATGGCAGCGACGTATGCAACAGTGTATTGATGCTGAGGGAAGGTACTTTGAAGGTGATAATCATTAAATTATAACATTTTTTAAATAAACAACTTTTATTCAAAAAGTCTCGTTACTTTATTGTCGCACCTCGTACCGCGCTGGCTTTTGAAAAACCTCTGGACGCCGCTGACGGTGTCTCCGTAACGCGGTCGACGGATATTTTAGACCGGATGGTTTTTTTGCCGGTTGTCCGTGAACAAAGAATGTGTTTCCCGTCAAAATTCAAAAATTTTGTTCATAAATAAACGCAATTTAAAATGTTTAAACTTTTATCGATTTAATCAAACGCAATAGTACAAGAGATGTATACGACCTTGGTACAATCATTTTACGTTATTTTGCCGGTTCAATTTTGTGTGCTATATATTAGTGTTTTTTTTTTTTTTTTTACGGTTGTGTTCCGCAAAAATCGTTTTAGGTCATTCGATAAAACTTAAGAACCACTAGGTATAGAACGTAATATATAATACAATGGTAATAAACACAATACAGTTTTCTTCGGATCGGACTTAAAAATAATAACGATAGCGATACGGCTATACGGCAAACGATCTGGCCACGAGCCAAAAAGACATAAGGCCAAGGGTTTTTGTTAATGGAAGTTCTCATCGATGGTCCGTGAAATCCGACGGCCGAAAAGTATTCCGTCCGCCGGCAATGAACATTATATCCGCCAAAAATAGGTATTAATTGCACAAGCCTATTTATTATACTTTAAACGTTGAGGGGTTTTTTTTTTTTTTTTTTTTTTTAAAGCGTCGTTAAAAGGATATCCGACCAATCTCGGTCGGTTATCAACCACAATAAACTCAGTCTAAAAGTCGTATGAAACGCGAGAGCGGCATTCTTGTAACGGTATAATGAACATATTGTTCTTTATCGAGTTTTCATCGCACGTCATATCGGATTCAATTTAAAAAGGGGAAAACAATGTCTATAGTGCCCGCAGACTAATCAATAATATTTTTTCACTTATAATTGGGTGTGCATCTCATTGTCGGCGGTATAAAATGATCCCGAGCCAATTATTAAAACAATTGTTATCACAAGACACCGCAGTAGTATGGCTTGTAAAAAAAAAAAAAAGTACTTCATTTTACACGCGATCGATTTCATTTTAAATTCCAGACCGCGGTGACGGAATTGAACGACGCCTTCTTAAAGAAAAAATAACCGATACCTCTAGATATTCGTGATGCACCGAACTAACCCATAGACATATTGAATAGTTAGACGTCCGCACAAGTCCCGTAAAAGATACGATATCGGCAAATACTCGGGGAAAATCGGTGACGATTAACCTATGGAAATATATTATAGTTTATGCCGCGGATCACGCGGCGGTATAAAAACGTGGACATATTATTATTTGTAATTAATTTAAATTAATTTTCAACAAAATTATATAATTCAAAAAAAAAAACGACAAATATTTCATAGGCATTTGCCCTAGCGGTTCCCGAAATGTGATAGATCTCGTCTGTAATATGTTTTACTAGTATATGATCAAAAGGATTAAGAATTTCAAACCTCCCTGGGAGCGTACGGTATTGCTATTACGAATTTAGGGGGATATATAAATCCTAGAATTTCGGTTCTGCCGAGTATGATAATCCTACTATAAGTATACCCCCGGCATATGAAATAAGAGGGTATATATATATATATATTCGAGCATATTCGTACCGGTGATGGGGGGAGGGCTATAGTTATCGCGGGGGGTCAGGGATTTGGACCGTCTTAACGTAAACGGTCCGGTATGATATTAGATCCTATTATTGCGTCGATATATCCCAGAAAAATGATATTAAGCGGACGCTATGGCAAAAAAAATACCAAGGCGAACGGTTAGAGGGCGATAAAGACGATTGTATTGGGCGTTGAGGGCCCGCGGCGGCGGGCCTAGCCGTTGCCAATAGTGCGTTTAAAACGCAATTAACCGACGGCGGCGAATTATTTTTTTTTTGGGGCCAAAGTACGCCGTGAGCGCGACGTTTGACGTCTATTGTTTTGCCGGAAATGCGCATTATAAAACGACTCGTGTGCGTTTTTTTTCTCACCGGCCGGTTATAGTAATATTTGCGTTGCCGAACACCGAAAGAAGAACGATTTGCCGTCGGCGGCCGCGGGACCAACTCCGGATACCGTATTGTGTGTGTTTTTTTTTTTTTTTTTTTACCGCACGCGCAAACGTATACGGTTTTAAAATTAAATATTCAAATCCGACAGGGACCGTAGTCTCCGGGACCCCGTCGAAAAATAACGTTGTTAGGTGGTGGGTTCGCACCGGACCGTGTGATTTGTGAACTTTCGGCCGGACAGTTGGTCCGGTCGATTCTGGGCGCGCGTATCCAAAACCTCACCCGGTTCTGGAACAGTCGCAAAGGTTATGCGCCACCCGAAACCCACGTAAAGTGGGGGTATTTTCAATGTAAAAAAAAAAATGATTTTTCTAGAGGGGTTATACGTAACTGTTAAAAACTACGAGAGTTTTTTTACGGTTACGTACCAAACCTAACCGTTCGGACGGGGTTCGATTGAATGAAAATGTAATCACTGGCAGCTGTCATCGTCCAGGCCTCGATCGGATCAACTTTTTTATTCTATATAACATAACAATTGTATGATTTGACTTGCGCGTTAAAAACTTCTGGATACACCACCGGTCTCGCTTACCTAAGGCCAGCACAAATGGATTTTGTTTGCACGAAACACCCGACAGTGCCACGTGCAATGGCAAAACCCTGGTAAAAAAAAAGGCAAAAACAACACCTGTGTCTTGTTTGTGGTTATTGAAAAGCATAATTCTACAGGAAATCGGAGCCGTCTAATTTGGATCGGTATAGATTGTCCGGTCCGCATATGTATCGACCAGACTGGAACTGTTTCGCTTAGTTTCGAGAGTATAAACTAAACGTAAATAGCATTATTTGTATATTTTTCTGGGGAGGATTACCGATTTAGCGTTACGCTTTCGGTCCTCGCGGTTACCAAACTCACGGTTTTATTTTGTATTATTACTTTTTACTATACTAGCCGTCCCGTACGGCGTTGCTCGTGAAAAAAATTTAAATTGCTCGTGGATTAAACCTCATAGCCCTCGCACAACTTTATCGGTCATATCGCGGTTTTTTTTTTTTTTTTTTTTCTTGTCGCTTATCTCTTTACCGGCGTTGATCAGCCAATGTGTGAGCGTGGTATTTGGATTTTATCTATACATATAAATATGGATGTCTGTATGAATAAGATTAATAGACTCAAAAAACTACTGGAGCGATCTATACGCGTTTTTTTGTTTTTTATTTTTTTTTGCAAAATGTTCCGCATTGTCCTGAGGAGGTTTATTTAGCTATTGATATTGTGTACCCTCTATTCAGTTTTTAGGTATTATCAATTTTTTTTTTTTTTTTTTTGAATGCAGACTGCAGAGTCTACACTGTAATTTAAATTGTAATTAAGTTCCGTATAATTGATATCTATTATCATATTTATCGTATGTTGGGTGAAATCATATAATCATATTAACTGCAAAATTTGCGTTCATTTTTTAATTTTTTTTTTTTTATAAAATATAAATTACACAAATCTTATATAATTAAACCGGGTGTAATTTCTTTTCTTTTTTCGTAAACATTTTTAAAATTAATTTCGTTTTAATGTTTTGCGGTCCCTGTAACACGACTCGCCGGTCGTGTGCCCACCATTCCATTAATTCGTCCCTGCCTCGGGGGGGCAAACGATCCGTTTAAAGTTAAGAAATTTAATTTAACAATGTCATTTTCACTCCGACTCGTCTACGGCACGGACGTCGGACTTAACGGAAAAAAGGAGAAAAAAAAAAAACGCATTTACAAGGCTCGTGATGTATCTGCACCAGCCGTCCGAGTGCCGGCGGCGGCGGCCAAACCTTTTACGTTTTTTTTTTTTTTTTTTTTTCCGAGCGGTAGGTCGGCGGACCGCAGTCTGAGTGTACCGCACGAATTTAATAAGACGGCGCGAATCGGATCTGGTCAGGGACACTGCGGTACAAAACTATTATATTATACCAGGGCACTCTGGACGAGCCCCTCGGTCGAAATTATATTATTTCGTACGTTTCGTATGGCTCGACGAAATTTTACAGTACTGCTCGGTTAAAAAAAACCCCACCGAAAGGTGAACATTTCGTCCAATACTCAAATTATAGTATTTTTTTTTTTTTTTTAATGTTATACCGTATCGAATAGCGTTGTTAAGATGTGTTTTTGTCGGTATATTTACACAGAAAAATCAACTCGAATGCGTTGTACAATATATTAATACGACGCGCGAATTTCCTAAAAACTTATTTAATTGTATGTGTTTTTTTTTTTTTGTTTCAGCGATATTTCCTCAGCACATAGAGAGGAATGGTTCGTGTAGGTAAGTGTATATTGTACATTGATTAATCTATCACCGGAGTTCTATAGTTTTAAACACGTGAAATGAATTGCGTTATCGGTACATTTGCTCGTAAATACCGTAACGGCAATATCGCTCCGGTATCGGACACGCTAGTCATTCGATATCGTTAATTCGTAGACGATTTCGATTTTCGGTATTTAAACGGCGTGGCACGGAATTATAAGGTAAACTTCACGGCCGTGTTCAATGAAATTACGACCGCGGTAAACAGCGATCGAATTGCCCGCGGATTTATCAAAAATACAAGCACACAGTTCGTATCTACGGGGGTTTAAACCTCCCGTATCACGCGGATCATCGCGGAAAATATGCAAATTTTATCGTATTATCACGAATCGATCGACGTCCAGTGTGAATTGGCTCCCAACATCAGCCGTGTACCCCATCGATCATTCAATAATTGGCACCCCAATAATATTTCCGTCAAGTGTTTCTCCAAAGTGTAAAAGTTTAAAAACTAGGCGAAATCAATATTATTATTTTTTTTTTTTTTTTTAGCCGGATTACTGCTGGGAATTATCTAGTCGTTAAACCGATAACGCGTTCAACGGTCACGATTTGACTATCTGAGGTTTTACAATACGGTAATTTTATTCACCGCACCCGGTAAACATTTCTTTGATGTATTTTACGGTGATTTTAAGCTGATGATAAAAAATTACCACTCTAAACAAAATATTCACGATAAAATACGATTTATAGGTAATATCATATTCGAAAATGTGACAATGGTGTAATACCCAGATATAGATACCGACACTAGCTAACAAATTAACACCTAAAAAATAATATTATTTATACACATTACATTTTACTCGTAACAATTATTTATGAAATAAATGTCCAGGGAGCCAATTCAATAGGTAAAACTACGGACTACGTAATTTCGGGAGTCGATTCAATAACTTCGGGATCAATAATGCCTATCCGTACCATAACTGCGTACGTTATTTTTTACGAGTAATACGTTTTCGGTGCTAATAGTATACAGTGGCGGAATCGGCCGATCGTCCGCCCGCCAGGTGCCCGCGACTAGCGTGTACCAGTGATGGGAATAATCCGCATGTGCCAAAGTTCGTGAATCCGGATATTCCGATTCCGAATTTTCAAATCCGTCATTTATCGTAAATTCGGATTTCAAATTTGACAATTGTGATTTTATATTATCTTTAATTAGTTAGTTTTACATAAAACTATTGTTAACAGCATTAAATGTTTAAACATTAAAATACGTTTTAACAATTCAATAAAATATCACAAATGGAAATGTATTTTGAAAAAAAAATCGTACATATTATACTATACTTTATACAATACGTCTAGCGGACCCAGCAAACGATGTAAAATACTTGTAAAATTATCAATTTTCGAATTTTAAAATCCTAGATCCTAGATATTTATTGGACTTTCGGATAATACGGATTCGTGTCGCATCACTTGTGCGAACACGACGGCGGTGTCGTGTGTTATAAAATTATAGTGTTGCCGATTCTGATTATATTATTATTTTTATTTTTTTTTGTTTTTTTACAGGGATGGCCCAAACCGTAGCCCAGCAGGGTGTCACCGGTAGTACCTCGCCACACCGGCACAAATGCAACATTCGGATTGTTGCACTTTCCTATTAATAAAAAACAAACAAAAAAAACAAACAAAAACTAAACAAAACAAAAAAAATTTGGTCTTATATTTGTGTTAAAAAAGGAAAAAAAACTACATCTGTTTTATATACTACTTTTATTTCTATTTCTTTTCTAAAAATTAATAATAATCATTATTATTAATAAAAAAAAAAAAAAAAAAAAAAACGTTTCTTAACATTAAAAATTATAACAATAACAATTAACTGTAGACTTATAGTGGTTTTATCTAATTTGAGTAAGGGAAATGAAAAAAATTTCAACTAGAAAGTCTATCCGTAGGAAAATAAAACGAATATTAAACTAACGTATCGTAGTAATGTATAATAATAATATAATTTTAATAATCGAAAACCGAACGGTTTGGAGTAGCCAATTCCGTAGGTCTAGCGTGTGCATCTACATTAAATTGCATATTTTATAGCGTATAATTATATTGTATAAATAAGAAAATTACATAGTTAGTTGTAATACGATAGGAGATTGCGATTGAACAACTAACACGTCCGCGGTGTTTGTATTAATATAATTTATTTAGCATTCAGCGGTTAATTTTTTTTTTTTTTTCACGTTCTCAATCAAGGGGGGGAAAACAAAAAATGTCGATTAAATTTTTTCCACTCCGTTACACCAGTTTCGCTTCACTCGCCCGCCGTGGGACGCCTGCAGTAAATTACCGTCCGGGATAAGTGTTTCGACCCAGGAGTCGGCGGTGTTATCGTAACGATCGTATAATAATACCTATTATAGGTTATGTTTCCACCCGTGCTGCAGATTTGTTTTCCGACCGTCCGTTTGTAGTCGTTGCGATAAAAAAAAAAAAAAAAAAAATATTACAATTACCACAAGAGTATTTGGACGCGCCAAACGAAAAACCTTATTATTCTAAAAAGACGCGGACAAAACCAAAAAAAAAAAAAAAACCACCCCACCCCCGAATACGACGACTCGAATTGCGTTTGAATAACGTCAAAAAAAAAAAAAAAAAAAAAACCACAAAATAAATATACCGCCTGTAATCAATTATCTATGACCTACGACATATCCTCGAGCGGTGTGTGCCGCTCGTCCCCAACCTATTGCATATCCTTATCCGCGTCCGCGGGACGTTTGTTATCTTCTTTTTTTTTTTTTTCTTTCCATATCGTCTATAGTGTGACGCGACTAAAAAAAAAATGAAAAATCTTATTTTATATTCTCGACCAACAATCCGTAATAATAAAACAATATTAATATCGTTATTAAATATATATATATATATATATATATACACACGCTTCGTTTACTTGTCCTCCTTGCCGCTCTCCGACACGGGTTTCCTCTGGCCCCTTATCCGTCTTGACGCCCACCCACCGCCTCCCCGAAACAGCGCCCGTCGGCGTATTATATTATAATAATTTTTTTTTTTTTTTTTTTTTATCGTACAATAATCATAATAATATTACCGCATAACGCCCGAGCGGTTTTTTATTTTACTTTTTTTTTTTTTTTTTTTCGTTTTTGTTCCTACATATCGTTTCCCGTCCGCCGTGATGGCGTCGCTGTATACCTATAATCCCGCACACTACTATACCACTCGACTCTTCGGCGGCCCGCCGGCGATTTTGCATAATATCGTTTTATTATTCCGGTACGGCGAGTGTAGTGTACAGGCTCCAGGACAGATAAATTTACGTATACACGCGGACAGGTATTTTCGCCCGTGTTCCCCCCGCGCGCGCGAATTGTTTCAATCGTTTAATAAAGCCGACTTTCCGCGCCGGCAGTCGATACGGAAATTCGTTTAGCCGTGAAAATTCTATCGGTTTTCGATCGGGTCGCCGGAGTCGGTCTCCTCCGCCGCGGTCACCGCCACCGCCGCCGCCGTCGCCGTCGTCGTCGTCGTCGTCGTCGTCGTCGTCGCTGACCCGCGCGGTTATTACCTCGAAATACCGGACCCGGGGAATAATAGATAAATAATATTATTATTGCGAATGTATACGTCCGTGGAAAAAAAAAAATGAAAAAAAATACTAAAATACCACATCCGTACCTCTTTCCACTTACCGCGCATATCTCGACTTTCCAATATCACTCTGTTTACCCGTATATTATTATTACTTTTTATATACATATTTGTTGTAGTTTTGCAATTTATTTTTTTTTTTTATTTTCCTATCGTCGACGTCCGTTCCGAATCCCGTTCGCGAATCCGTGCGCTCGGGTAAATACTCCGCGAGCACATTATTATGCATATCTCGATTGATTATTATTTTTATTTTTTTTTCTTCTTTCATTTTTTTTTTTTTTTCCCCCCGTGTACACAATATCCACCTGCGTTGAATAATATTTACATTGAACTCGTATCGACGGTCATGCCGGACATTAACAACGAAAACAATCGATTCAGAGAAAAAGAAAGAGAGCGAGAAACGGAGAGACCGAGTGAGGGGGAAAAAAAAACGATTAGCCCGTGTTAGACTTTACCGGCGAGCGATTTACTTTTTTCCGAATTCGACGTTAATGTCCGTATTGTCGTCTTTCGGTTTTTTGTGGGATATTATTTTCGCTGTTCATTATACTTAATTAAATATTATTCGTTACCAAAACATAAAAATATCGCAATTATTTAATACTTGTTGTCCTTTTATAAAAAAAAATTATCGTAGGAGACCACCATTGAGTGTAATACGTACCACGCGACATTCGTTTCTTGTTAGTTTAATTAAAACGAAAAAACATAAAAAAATACCAAAAAAAAAAAAAAAAAAATTATTTATTCTATTAATTAGTTAATAATATTATTATATTAGTGTTACGAAAAACTTTATCGGGCAAAAAAGTCTATGCGTGTGATTATTTACTAGTCAAATAAATAGATATTAGTTTAAGTTTTAGAATTAAGTACGTTATTATAATATTTAAACACACGATTATTTATTCAGTAATTTTATTCGAAACGTCCAAACCAACTGACCTGTCCGTTATAATTTTAGTCCGTTTAATCATTAATAAACAAACAAACAGATAAATAAACATTAACAGAACGTACAACAATATTGTTAACAATAATATACTATGCATTTATTTACGACCCGATAATAACTCGATTTTTTTTTGCTGTTGTTCTATTCTACCGTTTTGTAAAAGGTCATAATTTATTATAACAGTGTAATTATAGTATCATTGTTTTATGGAAAATAATATAGAAAATCGCGCAATGTTCCGAACGTCTTGCATATAGTTTGTAGATTTATACATTATACGTCAGCTAATGTAATCAATATAACCGCGCGACAATAGATATTCACATTATATCGTTTAGAACATAAATATATTATGTATAATTTTTTTTTTCTCCGCAATCAATAATAATAATAATAATGCTTTTTTATTATGTTTTTTTGTTTTCGCCGTTTACAAACCGGTGGAAATTACTATAGCAGTTTAATAACCAATATTGTATATCGAGTAAAATATAACCTAACAAATTGTATTTTTATCATTATTGTATAACTAATATTCTTGTAGATACTACGCCGTACATTAAACAATATTATAATCGTATGTATTATTTACTAAGCAAACGCATTATTATCATTATCGATATTATTATTATTATTATTATAATACTTGTTTTTGTATATGAATACATTTTAGACAATTACTAATATTATATTTCGTTCCCCGCAATTACTATACAATAATATTATATGAATAAATAATAATAACAATAATAATAAAATACTATTTCGAAAACTATCAATATTGTCGGTTTATTGTATTCATTATTATTTTTCGTTCGTTTGCAGGTGTGCCTAATACAAAGACGGTACGGTATTTACAAATATAGGCATACGAATAATTCTACCTCCGTATGCCTAATATGTGTGGAAAAAATCATAAAACATAACCTCGAATACTGCTTAGCACGTAATATCTATAAAAAAAAATAAAAAAAACACCTTCGGTTTTCTAACGTAGGTCAGCGGGAATACATTTTTTCACATGGTCCGTGGATATTCACGTGTCTGTTATCGCGGCGGAAGAACTAAACACAACGTTTGCGGTAGGCGCAATTGGATTTTCTTCAGTGCGGTGCACAGATAACTTTAAAATTATCTAGATAACGGATTATGGATTTAAAACTGATCTACTAGATTTACAGATAACACTAAACAAATTATCTAGATAAATTTAAAAAATAAACAAATAAATAAACGTCGATATTGTCTAAGACATAAAATATAGATGGTAACAGTTGTATCCGTCGAGATACGACAATAAAATACCATACATTTATCCTATCTAGATAAGATAGAAAAGATGAATATGTTTATCTGGATAACGCACAACATTGCTTTTATCTCACGGAATACTGTGCTATTGTATTGATCCTATTGATTATCTGCATCTCGCACCTCCCCCCCCCCCTCCAATCACAACAAAAAATCGTTACATCATTTAAGAACAGGACTGCCCGCAAAAATTAAAATTGATCATATTTCGATATTCCAATCCACTATTGCAGCGGTTCTCAACCTTTTTATAGTCGCGTACCACCTAGACAATTTGAAAGTTTTTACGTAAACCACCTGACCATTTTTTTTTTTTTTTTGCTTATCAATAATGTATACGTTTATGTTATATGTATAGAATTTTATTTTATTCGTAATTACAAAACGAGATAATAGTAAATAAATAAATAAATCTAATAGTAAAAAAAAATTAAATTTAATATGTAAAATTATTATAATTGTTATGGTTTACTTTTTACATCAACGAGTGTTGTTCTGAACGGACGGTGACGTCAATATCGGGCTCCAAATCGGTAACATTAATTGGTTTATATTCTGTTTCTGGACGCTTCGATAATCGGTGGCTCTTCGGTAGCGATGGTTTCATGCTTTAAATCGAATGCGTTTCTTGACCAATTGCACATTGAGGTAACGGAGGAGAATTTCCAAAAGCTAATTTTACAACGAATGCGAATCGTAAGTAACTATTGTCATTCGCCTGTGTTTTCTTTTTTTTTTTTTTTTTTCAGTATTTGAGCTTCCGCTTTCTAAAAATCTTTTCGTTTTACTTAATTTTATATCACACAAAAGTACGGAAAAACTACGTAAAAATATAAAATATACTTGATGCAAACAACTCGTATGACACTCGCGAAACTAATGTAAAAACGCATTATTTTGGAATAAGAATACGCTTTATCGGTTTATATTATATTAAAGAGAATATCGTTATCTTAATTGCTACGATTACAAACGACCTACAAATAAACCAAATGATATTTAATGTTGATTCATTCCAAATTTTTATTTTTTTACGAAGGGAGATTTTCTTCGCGTACTACTAATGGTATACGTACCGCAGGTTGAGAACCGCTGTACTATTGATATTGCCCGAGAACCGGTTGCCCAGCGATTTTACCTATTGAGCGTTTGTGTTTTTTTTATTACCGACGTAATATCGGAATTTTATTACCAGATAATTCGTCCGATTCGTTTTGTTCGGTAAAGCCGGGAGAACGTACCTACAGCGTTCTAGTCGTACAACGAACGATAATAATGTACGAGCCACGAGCGTCACGGTACGTGCGGAAAAACCGACGACGGCTAAGTATAATATTATAATATCATTAATATTTTTTTTTTTTTCTACTGCACGGTGACTACTCGACAACATCGCGAAACATATCAAATATAGACGTTAACCCTCTTATCGTCTTATTCTCCCGTTGGTTCCGGACGATTGTGCGCGGTAACCTAACGGCACAGCCCCGAGAGTCTTGCTTGGGTCGGCTCGTCCACGCAAACGTTTGTTCTGGAGGGTACGAATCCGTTCCCGTTACGTTACGAATTCGTGTTGTCTCAACATCAGTCGAAATGGTTACGTAGTACGTAACAGGTAACGAGTAATGTAAAATCGCATGAATTATGGATCGATTTGGTAATAGCCAACCGATTATATCATTAGTCGACGGCGAGAATCGGTCGACCGCGATTTCGAAAACGAATCGTACGTAATTTAACGTTTAAAATTCATTTCGTATAGCCGAATCGCCTGGCCTATACCTACAACAATTCAACGTTGTACGACTTGTTGTAATTTTCAAATATCATCGAGTCTACAAAATGCGTTCTCTATATTGGTTAGTTACAAAATCGAAAATCGAATAAAAAATAATTATAAAATTATTGTGAATACAGACATAATTCTATTATTATTATTATTATTTTTTTTTTTTAATCAATTCCTTTGCAATCGATGACGATAATAAATGTTGTTGTTCACAATAACGCAGGCCCGGATGTTTAAAAGCTGAACGAAAAACGACTCTCGTTGATTTATTATTATTGAGGTGTGACAATGCAAAGCGTACTATTGCCATTTTTTGTACTGTTTTCCAGAAATAACGATAGTTCGTTGTGGCATACTGGAATGTCATAGCTGCATTCTAAAAATGTATAAAAAAAAAAAAAAAAAAACAACACCACTGAAACTGCTATTTATGATATTTCGTATAGACAGTCGAGTTTCGATAATTCGAATTCCGGGGGAGATTTAACTGATGTGCATTTCGAGTAATATAACTCGAATTTATTGAAACTACGAATGAATTCTAGTTGGCTAACATTATATCATTATTTATTTATTGCAATTATGAGATTAAAAGTTTCAAACACACGGATATAATTTTTAAAATTTAGAAAAACATGAGTCGTCGAGGTGTTCGAGCTGTCGATGACTTAATTTAGAAAAATTAAAACAGCATTTTGTAAAGCGGATCGTTCCAAATTATTTCCGACGTACGATTAATATACGTTTAGGCTATATTTTTTTAATAACGTACTATATCAAACCCATAGTAAATGTTTACATAATTTAATGAAAATATTGTGTTTCGCTTTATTTATTATTTGGTTGACGCTAAATAATCAATGTTGAGACGTAGACAAGTCAAATTTATCTAGATAAAAGATAATTGCTACAAAATCATCGAAATACAGATAAATATAAGACGTATATCAATTTATCTCAGATAAGATAATATATATATATATATATATATATATGTATGTGTGTGTGAATATACCTAAAAAGAAAAAGGGAATATTTTTTTTTTTTTTTTATATTAATTGTCTATTGTTGAGAACATTTAAGCAGGGAGATATAAATTTAAACAGTTAAAATTATTATTAGGTAACTTGGAATTTTTAACTGAAATTAAAATATTACAGTTAGGTTTATAATATTTTCTACTGTGGGTAAGATATTTACTTTTTTTTTTTTTTTTAATGTATTTTCTGTCTAGATGGATAATTATTTTTTATCATGTGTAAGCTTTAGATCGGTGTTTCCCAACCTTTTTACCACCACGGACCACTTCGACAATATTTTATAGGTCGCGGACCACCTCAATTTTACGAAAACTAGGAATACCTTTTGTTTGCTCATTAACACGAATACACAAAATTTATCGAAAAATGTTAATTTGTATTATTTTACATTACATTTTATTACTATACTTCACTAATATATAATAACACATTACTTTACTAAATAATTTACTTAGTGTGATTTTTGTGTCTGATACCTACACACTTATAAAAGTGGAAAATACTTATCGGTCTACAGCAGCAACAACGATAAAATAATAATATGATACGGTTACTCAATAAATCGTAATTTTTTTCGCTATTTAAAAAAAAAAAAATAATAACAATAAATTTGCAATAGAAATCGAAGAAAAAATCTACGGGACCGCGGACCGCCGGTCGGGAAACAACGGCTTTAGATGGATTCCGTAAATTGTCATTTAGAATAGTTAAAAAAAAAAAAAAAAAATAAATAACTATATATTATCTCTACGAATTATGTAGACGGTTCGCAACGTTGTAAATGACTATTATAGAGCGCCCGGTAAATAGTGCGTTTCGGCGCGATTCGGAGGTAACAGTATTTGTTTTTTCAACGTGATTTTTGGCAATGGAAAAACGGCGGAGAAACTATCGACGATCAATTGAACCGGGCCGATTGTAATAGGATTCGGCGTACGCATAATCCGACCGCGCCGTTCGATTCGCCGGCGTTTCGCGTTATCGGGGTCGGCGTGTATATTTACTCGGTTATGATAATTCGGGCGATAATACGTTTTGCATTGTCGCCCCTCAAACCGTACGGCGACCAGCCGAGTAAAACTCGGTACATACACGTGTGCGTGCACCCGTTAATTATTTATAACGTTTTGGAAATGCCGAAAAAACTCGTAATAAACGATATTAAAAAATGATTTAGCGCCACCATCTGGTCACGGTCCCATCGGTTCGCACCGGTCTCCCGTGAGCCCCGCTCATCCGTCCGCTAAACCGTTATTGGAATCCTCTCGCGGGGGGCATGTGGAGGACAATTGCAATGCGTTAGGCATTCCTATTACTATTATAGTTTCGATATTATTTGGAATAATAAATCATCGCGTCGGGTAAACGATTCCGAACCGAGCTCGGTGTTATTTTAGGTTTCGATCAAATAACCGAATTCCGTTTCGAAAGCAGAACGAAAGAAAGAAAAATAAAAAATAAACCGGTACCTCGTTTTTTTATTATATATTTTTTTTTTTTTGTCGTTCGTTGTTTTCCGGGAAAACTATTGAGAATATTGAAAAATTGCATTTTGAATGGAACGTCCCCAATTCAATTATTTCTCGTCGGTGTGGCGTGCGACTTCCCGGGTATATTTACTACTTCGGAAAGCGTTTACCGCGAAAGAAAAAAAAAAAGCGCATAATATATCATTGTAATTCACTCGGAAAAATGAACAAATATACGCATAAAAAAAAAAAAAAATATATATATATCCATACGGGTAATAGAAACTTGTACGGTGTTTCGTTGTCGGAACGAGACGTTTGGTAAAAATCGCGTACGCATACAGGGGTGAAAACAAAATTAAAAATTTTAACGATTCACGTGGAATATATAACAATACGCTCATGCACGTTACGAGTCACTTGAATTTTCGCTTTTGAAATATATTGAAAAATACATAATTTTCTTTCCACCTTTAAATTATTTGATTATCGGTTTTTTTTTTTTTATTTTATTTTTTTTTACAGTCACAAACCGCGAATAGTTGTCGTCATATCGGACACACTAAAAATATTGTATTCTTTTCTTATTCTATTCTTCATTCGCGTTGGCTGTTCGCCGTAACAAACAAATCAATGTAAATATAATAGTTTATACAATTCGTACGTGTACATTTTTTTTCCCCCTAGACGGAATAATTGTGGTAATTACAGGGCGGGGCGTGGTTACTTCTTTATTATAAAAAATCGTAACACCAAAAAGTATTGGCAATATTGGTTTCATTAATTTTTCTGTGTATAGGGGTACATTTAAAGTTTTATTTGATTTGGTTTTAAATACTACATCTCGAAGTTGGCCACCGTTCTCGTCAACGCACTGAGATAGTCGGAATTTGAAATTTCTGTCCACTTTTTCCAGCACATGTGTGGGCTAAATCTGGTGATCGTGCTGGCCACTGAAGTTCACCTCTAAGAGAGATGAGTTGTTCGGGGAAGTATTCAGGCAAGATATTTATTGACCTTCTTGTCGTGCGAGCCGTGGCACCATCCTGTTGAAACCACACTTCCCCTACATTCATTTTTTTTAAGTTTGGACCGAAAAAAATCCATAATCATTATGTTGACATAACGTTCAGAATTGACCGTAACTGTTCTTTCGTTCTCTTCAAAGAACCACGGGCCAATGATGCCGATTCTGGATATTGCACACCAAACAGTCACACGTTCCGCATGCAGAGGCTGCTCATGGAGTTCTCTCGGATTAGCGGGGCTCCAATATCGCATGATTTGTTTGTTCGCACATCGTGAAATATGGAAATGTGCCTCGTCACTAATGAAAACAAGGGCGTCCTGTGGCAGGTTTTCGAGGAAGGCCTCACGCGCATTTTTTCGCGCAACATAATAGCGCGGATTAAATTGTTGCACCACTGCCGATTTTTATGGGTGAAAGTTAAGTTCCTCGTGATGACTTCGTCTCATTGTGCGACTAGACATCCCTAAAGCAGCCGAATGTTTGTGTGCAGATCGCCTAGGGTATTCGGCAAAATCGCCGCCCTTACCCTTTCGGCGTTTACTGGCGTCCTGACGGTTCTGGAATGGTCCATTGTGTTTCTTCTGCACACTACCGGCATCCCCGAACGTGTCCACCCGCAAACAAATCGATTTCCGATCAGGCACACGACCTGCAGGTGCGATATTGAAATGGTTTCTGAAAGCACGGCGAGACGGTAGAACGGCTGAACGAAAAGTAGGCCTCCACTGCACCTCCCTTGTCCACTGCATTGATTACACTGAACTTGTTCTAACAAAAACCTTAGATATCGAGCTTTCGAACAAGCCATACACCAATAAGTCTACTATCAACAGCCGATCAGTTGCGAGAGTTTCGGATAAGGCAGTAACCACGCCCCACCCTGTATAACAGTAAATAATTGTAGGCAATCACGAGACAATAATTTATATATATATATGGACGGAAACGGACGATTTACATAGACGGGAGAGAAATAAAACGAATAATTGTCCGGCGATTCCCGCGGGGTGTTTTCCGTTTCCACCGGCGTTTTATCGAAATCCGACGTGGTTTTTCGACGACCGTTTTTGGATATTCGACCCGGGGACACTATTAACTTGCGCCGGGCGGTATCAGGTCCGGTCCAACAGGTTAGGTTAGGTTTTTCGTGCCGAGCGGATGGCCCGGATAATACGGAAGTACCGTACCGCGTTTACATTATACTATTTTGAATAAAACGCGCACGACTGGCCCTATGGTAATTTTATGATAAAAAGGGTGCCCGTCCTATTGAAACGGCCGTGTCGGGATAAAAATAAGGTATTCGCGCGCAGATGGGCGACGCCCAAAATAAAATAAAAAAAAAAAATCATCGTCGGGTAATACGTACGACAAAGCCGAACAAACGAAACGCGATTGCATACAAAATCAAAATGAGGAATACATAAAAAAAATAAAAAAATAAAATAATATATTACCATTTTTTACATTGTGAGTAAACTCATTTCAATTGTAGAGATTCTAAAAGAGAAACGACGGCACGGATTTTAAAAGACGTTTTGTTTATTATTCACCTGCGCAGAACTAATGTAAACTAATAATGTCGTCTGGGCTATTCAATATCTCCGAATTGTTGTTTTTTTTTTTTTTTTATCAAAATCTTTTCTATGATTATTATTATTTTTTTTTTTTTAACTCGCCAAACAATATTAGGAAAATATAGGGAAATAGTCGTTTGGAATAAAACCACTTTAGCCGAGTTCAAATTTCCAATGCAGTGTTTACCGTATTTTGTGCCTAGTTGGAAAAGTTGCATATTTCCAATGAGGAAAATAGGATAAGGAAAATATTACTGTAAACACACGAAAATGCACGGAAAGTGTTTAAATCAGATTTATAATATTCTATATCAGTACACATTGGATAATAAATAAAAATGTATATCGTTTTACAGTATTTTTTTTATAAAAAAACGTGTTTGTTCGCTATGTTGTAAACGGTAATATTTTCTATGTGTACCCCGGTGTTTTTTTTTATAGTTTTATTTTCTCGCCTTTGTCGCCCAATTACGCGATGATTATATATATATATATATATATATATATATATTTTTTTTTTTTAATCGAAACCGGTCGTAAATAACACGAATCCAATAAATTATGATACTCCGCCGGGATAAGTATTGCCGTCGTATTAATTTTGTATAATTATTTATCGTAATAATTTTATACGATAAACAACGCGAATTAAAACGGTTTTTGTTTTTTTACTTTTTTGTGACCCATTAAAGAAAAAAAAAAAAAAAAAAACGTAATAGCCCCAGTTGTGGGGTCCCGAGCCTTGTAAGGAGGACGGTAGGTGAAAAACGATACACATACAACATTACAATATACAGGCTGTAGTTTACGGTTATTATTATTTTTTTTTTTTTCCGAAAGTTCGATACGATTTTGTCCACGAGCGCAGACTATTTTTTGTACCGCAATCGGTGCAATCGGTTCACCCGTCGTAGTCGTTCGACCATAATCGTCTTGTCGAATTATAATAATAATACGATCTCTGAGAGATTTTACAGGCTGTAAAAAAGGTTTTGCCTTCTGCATACCTCTGGAATTGAATAAATGGAGTAGTGTGTTTGTGGTTTCGGATAAAACAGTCGAAGAATGTTGGTACTCAACTCTAATATCGTCGGTGTATTTATCGATACCAATGTTCAGTAGTGTAAATGGAAAGAAAAAAAAAAAAGAAAAAAAAATCGTATAAAGACGTCGGGAACGTAACTACTCGAATAAAATTAAAATTATGTACAAAGACCCGAGAAAATCAAATATACGCATTTATAAAAAAAAAAAAAAAAAAATTAAACGCCTAATAAATTCATTTTTACGATAAAAATTAATGAGAAACCTTTTGATACGAAATTCGGCACCACGGGGATTACAGTCTTGGACGGTTTTTAATCCTTAGGAGGCGCTAATGACGTTGTAGAATTATTAAAATATCGTATTGAATTATTATTATTACGAATTACGAGCCACACTTAAAAAAAAAAAAAAAAATATACGATGGCTTTACATTATCGTCGACTGTTAAATACGATCATTGTGTTTTATCGAAATGTACGAACGGCCACGATTTAGCCGTTTCACTTGCGCAACACGCGTTTTAATAATATTTTTTCATTATTGCACCGTTAATGGTATTTTATATCGTAATACCTACACAATAAACCGCGTTTATTGATATCAAAAAAAAAATGTAATTTACTTTTTAATTATGGATTCGAAAGTTTTACATTTAATCATTCCGATCAATATTTGTAAAGTTAAAATAATTCAGTCGAAGAATAAACAAGTCTGTATAGTTGAATATTTTTTTTTTTTTTTTTTTTATGTACACCCGCAGGCGGGATAAGTTAGTTGTTTTTTTATTATTTTTTTTTTTAGGTTTAACCGATTTCTAAATAAACATTAAGGCTATAATTAAAATTAAGTAGATACGTGCCAAAACATTTTGCTAAATACATTTGTTTAGTTTGTGCTGTAATGCGTAACTGCGAACTATCCAAACCCGACGATTAAAATACAAACGCAATGGTAGTACAAGCAGTAGTTAAGTCTAGAATAGATTAGGTCCTGGACTATGGGTTTTTTTTTTTTTTTGTTTTTTTGTTTTTCACTTCTTGTGGTTTAATCGATGACGGGCCGGGAACTCGCGTTGCGGCATTACTTCCGGTCCGCCACCGTCGTTTATCCAACGCAACAATTAATCGCACCAAAAGTCCCGTTCACCCCTGCGAGCCCTCACAATATCACTAAACCAAACTTGTTACTAACACGCGTCAACTTTATGCCGGATCGCTAAACGGTACGAGGATATTTACAAGACGTTATTTACACGGTTTACAACTATTTACTAGGCGGCGGTGGCGGGGTATCCGAGTCGTTCCTTTGCCGGTCTTACGCATCTGGCGATACGCCGCTGTCCGGGCGTCGCTGCCCCGGACCGTCACGGCTCCCGTTAGCGCATCGGACTAAACGCTCCTGAGGCGGCGGACAGCGTCGGTCGTTCCGCTTCCTAAGTTCGACATTCCATTACCGTGTGGCGGGTGGGGCGGGAGCGCCGTCATTGTCGGCTCCTCAGTGTGCACACCAGGCAGTGATGCTCTTCCCGGTTCGGTGCAGGTAACTTCCGAAGCGCCAGCGGCCCCCGTCGGGATCTGCGCGACACCGAGTTCTTAGGTTAGATGCGGGTCCGTCTTAATTTCGAGTAGGCGGTACCTTAATAAAACAAAAAAAAAAAAAAAATAAATAAAAATATACTCCTACGTTTCGTATTTATAAAGTAAATAACAACCGTCTAACGAAATAGATTTTATACGCCATTATTGCCGAAAGAATCTCTCGGAGAATAAATAGTATTATAGGCGACTCCACTCGTCCGGATTCCCTCGTTGTCTCCGATTGTTGGCCTCTTTATGAATTCGTCTCCTTTCTTCGCCCGTAGTCCCCTTTATTATTTTCTAAGGTCTTTCATTGTTCGTTTCTCTCTCTCTTTCTCTCTCTCTAATTTTGGCTCAATTATAAGTGACTAAATTAAACGACGGCAACGATACCGCCGAGACATCCTTTGATATACCAACCAATACAGAACTGTTTATATTTCATTTTCTCATTAAAATTCTTCTCTATCCCTTCAACCCTTCACCCCGGGACCCGAAGTAGAACAATTTACCGTGTAATTTCACATGCTTTTATTATTCAATCCGCTCGCCGAGCTAAATAAACCATGGCTTCATAACCGTCCTACTTTACGGAATTTAATTATTATTTTCTTTTATCACCGGGTCGGGTTACAACGGTAGGTAACTTTCCGTCACATGTCTTTTATTTATTCCTTTATAATTCGCATTATTGTTTCCGACACGCTACCGACTCCCGTTCCTTATTTTAACTCACGCTAAAATGCCATATACTTCCTATCGCCGTACAGTTATTCTGTGTTTAGTTTACTTTGCCCCGCGGAATTCCTTTTAGTACTCGTACATCGCTGTATTTGCGCTTTCTACATCTTTTGTAAAAAAAAAAAATATATATATATATATGTATTTCTCGTCCCGGTCATTTTATTGCGATATAATTCGCTTATATATTTTTTTTATTTTATTACTTCCGTTCTCGTAAAACATTAGCATTATAATCGAGATAGATTTAAAATAATTGGTGTTCGTGTTCGTCAAACGACGATTGTTTGAAAACACCCGTATTGCATGACGGTTTCTCTCGTGCAATTGCATTGTATTTTTTTTTACTTGTAAAATGTTCACTGAAATAAAATTTTATTGCATTGTTTATAGTCAAACATATATATGACTTGTTCTCGCCATTTTTGGACACGTCCAGCAGCTATATCTGAACGAAATTAACGTGGAAATTACAGTCGTTTATAGGCCGACCGAAGCGATAAATGTGCAGTTGAATTTAAATTTGAAAATATGTACATTTGTACGATATTTCGAGCTCTAAAATTCAAAAATGTGTCTTTTGGTGGTACCAACATTCAATGTCTACCACCCGCGTTTACACTATTACATTTAGTGTTATTTTATTACGCTAGGCAATCGGTTTTTCACAATTTTTCCCAAAGATTAATTCTACAATACAAAATTCTACTCACGGTGACTCTGCAACTCTGCTGCTTGCCGACGTTTAATCCGTCAAAATCTAGAATAATCCAAAACAACACAATAGCCTTTAACATTGTAATATTGTGTAATAACTGTGCGATTTATAATAGAAATATTTCAAATCAGTCATGCACACAATTGCATTAAAAAAATAATAATAATAATAATAAAAAATTAAAAAAAACCGCTAGGTTTTTGTATCATATTAAAGAATGTCTGCATATTGTTTAATTTTATTACTAAAACGATTTATAATCCTCGAGCGAAATTCTAGTATGCCCGTATCTTGGCATATCTACCTTTTTGTTTATTATTTATTAGACCAGTAGAATACATCAATAATGTTAATATATTAAATTCACGTATAAAAAAAAATCGAATAATACAAATATATTTGCAAACCGATGGCGGGTTACCCGTAGCAGGAAATAATAAATAAATGTGCAAGTTTTGCATTCAGTTAGATTAAATTAGAACGTACTAGTCATATTACGTACTCTGCATTACATTTACAGAAATGTTTTTACCGTTTACGTTTTTATTTTCCCGCTATAATATTATCAACAAAACATTTATTATTTTTTTTTTTTTAAAAATCATCAATTTTTTCTTAAAAATTTCCAGTTAACTTTTATCTCTTCTGAGACAATTTAAATATTTATACCAAGGAGTACATTCCCTCTCAACCAGATACATTCTATACGTCTTTATGCCAATCTCTTAACAGAATATAATTTATTGATAAACTATTCGTATTAGAATTTCCAACAAAAAACAATTTTGTTATGCCCAAAAATTAAAAAAAAAGTTCTAGAACCTAGTCATTCATTTACATTTAAATTAAATTTTTTCCGGTAACTTTTATACATTTTGTGAAAACAACAATTAAGCGCGGGTTATTATCACATATTTATCATTTATATTGCCTCTCTTAGAGGCTCGCGTATAAATGAATATTTTAAAGCATCCATTGGGCAATCGAATTGCTGTCCAGTTTGCTCGGTAGTTTTTTTTTTTTTTTTTTTTGTTTCGCGTTTTTTAATAATACGTATATACGTCTTGTTTAAAACATATTTTTTTGTCGAAAATAATATTTCTGACGCATCGTAACACGATAACACGACGTGGCGATGACGACAACAGCCGGATTCGATATGATCGATAACGAATACGTTTATTCTATCTTTTTTTTTTTTTTTTATAACCAATTCAATTTGTTCGCAAAAGCTGTTTTAATTTTTTTTTTTATCGGAAAATCGTTTTTGACAAATACGATATTTCCTGAGAAACGAACAAACATTCGGAAAATAAAAAAAAAAAACTATTAATATTATAGTAATTGATTGAGAGAATATATTTTTTAACAGATTATTTAACGCGAATTGAATTCAATCTATTCGCGTAAGTTTATTAAAAATACAATATTAATATTAACTGTCAAATTAAAACGGATCGTATTGACCCGTATGGTTACCGGTTCGTTATTCGGGAGATTTTTTTTTAAAGGAAATAATTTTATCTCGACCTTGTTCGCGTGTCTGTTATCACATTTTGTGCGTCGCGATCACAGGATTTTTATCCCGACATTAACAGGGTGAGGGGGGAGAAGAAAAAATAATTATTATTACTATTTTAACAAACGGTTCAAATAAAGCGTACAAAGAGGTGAGCGTCGATATCGGAACGAATCGGCGCTGGTATAATTTTAATAGCGCTAAAAGTGTATACCTGTATCGATAAAAATAAAAAAATAAATATACTGTATGCCGATACAAAGTAAATAGGCAGTGTAACGGCAATAGAAATGCGCTTTTTTTTTTTTTTTTAGGGTAAAACGTATTGGGAACCACTACCAACTACCACCCATGTGTACATAACGTATTACCCGCGTACACGAATCGCGTGCGACGAATAAAAATCGCAAAACTATTGCGGTACGTATTATTAAAATATTATATTTTTTTTTTTTTTTACACTATCGTGTTGATCTCGTGTCGTCGGCTCACGAAACGACCGTTAGCCGTTTTGACGGCAAAGAAGGTAAAACAAACCGTTTTAATATACTAAAAATTTTGAGTAAATTCGTAATGTACAAAATCCGTTCGGACACCTGTACACTCGAAACGTGGCGTCGTATTAACCGTCTACCGGACAATTCAGCGAACGATTGATCACGAAAGAAAAAAAAAAGACAAAAAACGGATGAAAATTCATTTAAAATTCAAATTTTGAAGATATAAAATAATATTCCAATTATTGTTGTTGTTACTGTTACTATGTTTCGAAAACAACTTCAACGATAATTTTCTAATTGTACGGGCCCGACGCGTCGGTACGCAAAATCGTATTTTTTTTATTTAACAACTGAACATTTGTTTAATAATTAATAACTCAACAGGAAAATAAACCGATAAGAATTTCAACAAAATATTGTAATTTCCAAGCAGCTTTTCGTTTCTAAAATCTATATTGAACGTTTTTTTTGTTTTTGGATTTCGATAATACTTTTTTGCTATATTTCCCGGTGTCGAATGCCATCGTGGCGGCCACTCGATTTTATTTTCCGATATCAGCACAATATTACATCGACATTCGTGAGTTTTGAACTACTGTTTCTTATCGTTAGATTCAGGACGAAACGATGAAATGAGTTTTACTACAATGTATGCTTTTTTTTTTTTATCAATCTATAAACAACTTTTAGACCAGATATCATTTCCTAATCATCAACGTCAGAGGATATTTTTTTTACACTATCGTGTTGATCTCGTGTCGTCGGCCCACGAAACGACCGTTAGCCGTTTTGACGGCAAAGAAGGTAAAACAAACCGTTTTAATATACTAAAAATTTTGAGTAAATTCGTAATGTACAAAATCCGTTCGGACACCTGTACACTCGAAACGTGGCGTCGTATTAACCGTCTACCGGACAATTCAGCGAACGATTGATCACGAAAGAAAAAAAAAGACAAAAAACGGATGAAAATTCATTTAAAATTCAAATTTTGAAGATATAAAATAATATTCCAATTATTGTTGTTGTTACTGTTACTATATTTCGAAGACAACTTCAACGATAATTTTCTAATTGTACGGGCCCGACGCGTCGGTACGCAAAATCGTATTTTTTTTATTTAACAACTGAACATTTGTTTAATAATTAATAACTCAACAGGAAAATAAACCGATGAGAATTTCAACAAAATATTGTAATTTCCAAGCAGCTTTTCGTTTCTAAAATCTATATTGAATGTTTTTTCGTTTTTGGATTTCGATAATACTTTTTTGCTATATTTCCCGGTGTCGAATGCCATCGTGGCGGCCACTCGATTTTATTTTCCGATATCAGCACAATATTACATCGACATTCGTGAGTTTTGAACTACTGTTTCTTATCGTTAGATTCTGGACGAAACGATGAAATGAGTTTTACTACAATGTATGCTTTTTTTTTTTTTATCAATCTATAAACAACTTTTAGACCAGAAATTATTTCCTAATCATCAACGTCAGGGCATATTTTCGGTAGAAACTTTTGTCTAGTGGACGCACCGAAGAGGAACTTTTTTTTTTTTTTCGTCATACTTTTACTGTAATAATAATGAGAGAAAACTCAAATATAAACTGTCGGATTTTCACATAAAGTTTTATTACGGTTTGTAATAAAACTCACGTTTTCTTATATAAACACCAAATTTTAACACTAGATTAGAATGTTAAATATTTTTATTAAAGGATAGTTTTAGAATTTTTATTTATCTGTAAAATTTACCGAGACACAGCCATCAAAGTTTAAGTTTACTAATGAATATGATTTTCTCTCGACTTTTTAAAAAAATATATTTTAATGGTTTTATACTGAAAGTGTATAACAATAGATAAACATGAAATTACACATACGTATGAATATAAGTGTTACATTTTTTTTTTGAAAAATCGAGAAAAAAAATCACATATTTAATAAACTGTATTTCGGGTAATTTTTGGGATAGAAAAAAATACCGTTTAAGTCAAAGCCGATTAAGACGAACGTAATTGCATTGCACATATATGAACCACAAATTGCTTTGAAATAATATTCGTTTAAACAAAAAAAAAAAAAAAACCTCTCTTTCAATCTGGGATCATCAAAATATTATGTGTGTTTCCATATTTGTGAAACGCAGTGTATAATATTGTCTATTATTTTTGGAGAATCGGTTTTAGTATAAAATAATGTAGAACAAGATATATGCAAATTCTACCGAATGTCGAATGTTTTACTAAAGGTTTATTATATTTTTTACAGTTCATAAAACCGAGCGATTCACTGTTTTAATCGTCTTTACTAGCCCAAATGACTTTTATTTAGATACTTTTTATTATGTTCATTCTGTATATTCTGTCATTTTTTTTTGTATATTACAGTCTGTTAGTTTGGTTTCATGTAGATTATTACATTATGTATTGTTCTGAGAGAAAAAACATTATCGAAAAATTATTTATACTATACCATTGTCCTATGAACAATTCAACAAATAGGTGAAAATTAGGGGTTTTGTTTTTTTTTTTATAATAAATCATTAAATAATCTAAAAAAATACGATTTGAAATGGTGAAGTAATTTTACACGTTTATTATAAATTACCACACATTTAAACACTTTACAAATTATCTTAAAAAAAATCTTAAATCATAAATAAAACATTAAATAAATTATTACCACTTGTATATTTAATTGTTTAAGTATTTAGTATGTTCTATGTATCTAGGAGAAACCTTGCAGTCCGGAGTAATAGAAGTTGTTTTATTTAAAAAAAAAAAAAAAAAACAAATAATTATAATACTCAGCATTTTTTAATAGGTATTTAATTATATGTATACAAATATCAGTATAAGATTCATAGACTCAGAAACAATTCAAACGATTGTTACGCGTTTTTTTGCAAAATGTTTTGCGTTGTCCGAAAAAGTTTTATAGCTGTTGAAATTTATCTCCTATTGAACACCGGCCATGAAATTCGGTTTTTTTGGTATTTTTAGTACGAAAATTTAATTATTTTTAGTATCGTTTATGGTTTACCTTGATAACACGGATGACAAAAAAAAAAAAGAACTGTGGTAAATTATTGTGACACAATCCGTGTGCTGTGCGGGAGCATCACTATGCCTCAGCTATGTCAGCAGTACTATGTGAAAACACGTAAAACTATAAGCTTCGGTTTTTTTACGCGCCAGACATAATGAAAAATATAAAATAAAAAAATATATATTAATATATGTTTGACGTGAAATTGTGACTGAAATTGTTTATGTTGATTAGCGATTGCAACGCCAGAGTAGTACATTTTACGTCTGCCGGAGGTGGACTACCAGCTTTCCGACTAAATTTTTTTTTTTATTTTTTTTTTTTTTTATAAAAATAGTGACACGGACAATAAAACATAATAATCTAGCAACAGCAATGTCTAGCGAAAGCGAAACATTGCCGGGTCGGCCGGAATATATTATAATGCCTATGTATTTATATTAATTTTAATCCGATTTACCGAAATTGACGTAAATTTACCGGCAATTGTTCACACGTCAGTGGAACCAACGTCTCTGAATTCCGGTATACGGCGCGGTGTTTTTTTTTTTTTTTTATTATATCGCCAGGATTAAAAATCTTACGCTATCTTATCGCACGTTTAGCCATCGCCAATCGCCGCGTCCGGCCACCTGTACGACACGCATCACGTGCCGTCCAAATAAAGACCAAATCCCTCTCGATTTTAGAGTATCAGTGTACCAGATACTTATAATATCGCTCGTGTCGCCGCATACAATTATACGCATTACCTCGTAATATTATAATATAACGTGCGATTCGAGTAAAATTACGCCGTGTGGCGCCCGTCAACGATGGATATAGTGCCCGCTAAACAATTATCGCGGATAAAACGAAATCCCAACGAAATCCCGTGACATAAAATACAATTTCAATTTAAATTACAATATAAACGGATTTTTCGCGACGACATTCCTTTCGCACTATGCACCTGGCTTAGGTGTTTCGAGACGAAAAAACACGAACGGTTGCAATTTGCTTTGTAGTTTTTGTAACACTTTGATGTGTGTGTGTGTGTGTTTTTTTTTCTTCGGGATTTCGCCCCAATATTTTGTTCGGCGTTCGAATATACTTTAGAATATTTTTCTATGTATACCTAGCTAACAACCTAACAGTAAGAATTTAAAAAATCAACTCCGGACTGGCTAATTTTTTTTCTCGATAAATAACGATTTTACCTGTAACTTGGCAGAAATATATACATTAATGCAAGATCGAAGAACTTAAAATAAATATATTAATTTATAGTTGTGGTAGTTTTATGAAATAACTTCTCACATCCTCTTCCCCCTTGCACGCGCCTCTAATATTTTGTTAATTTTCGTCTAATATATGAAAATGAACGTTCGTCTGTGGGTGTCTACACAACGGCTTTAAAAATTTCGATTAAATTTAGCATGGAGATATTTTGCATTCCGAGGATGAACACGGGCTATATTTTACTACGAAATTTAGCAAAACCAAAGGTTGCCTGGCACAGCGAATTTGGTATTTTGAAATATTTTATTGTTGATTATAGTCAACATAGCAGACACCAATAAAAAATTATTAATATTATTTTATTTTTGTTTAATTATTATTTTTTTAATTTATATGTATAATGCATACGGCATCGAGGAATATTATTTGTTCCATTTTTAGCTAAAATAATGCGGTCTGGATAGTTATTCATCGGTTATACGATAATGTAAAAAAAAAAAATAATAGTTTTCTGTTGCATGTTCACGGCCGGGACTATAGTCGAATAATTTATATATTTATGATGAGGACAGAAAAACCAAATGTATTTTCTAATTTGAATCACTCAAAAAAAGTACATTTATTAACTGTTTATTTATTATATAATTCTTTGTGATATGTACCAATAATAATATAGAATTGCCGGGTCAACTAGGATTTGATAAATATTTTTAACATTATTATTGGTCGCCTTAATCTATCGTTAACAGGATCAATATTTTTCTCCAGCACACATTCATCACTTTTCATCTATTTCACTACACGTGCTCCTATAAAAATTGTAAACGTCATTACAATATGATTCTGAGGTCAGAATGTATGTGAGCTTTACAACGAATCTGTTGTTTTTTTTTTTTTTTTATGTATGTATGTATTTAGCGGTTTTATACACAAAAAACAACCTTCTATGCGTCTCAGGGAGTGAGTAGTAATGACCAAATTTCACCGGAATTACACTCCTACAACAATAAAAAAAACTGAGAGGTTTTAGAATTAAAAATATCGATATTTTTTTTTTCTTTCTTCTTCTATTGAATCCTGTTTCTACCCTATTCTATAGCCACTATTTCGATTTAGTTGAAATCTTTCGAAACTTTCACGCTCTTACGGTAGGTAACTACCGTAAGAAATGCGGTAGATTTTCCGCCCGGCGTTTTACTTTATTTGACATGTTCCTGGGTTCTCAACATATTGCCGCCACTGCTTTTCACACATGTGTTATAAGGTTTTCAATTATATCGTGCTACAAAAAATCGTTGGTACAAACAAAAAAAAAAAAAAAAAAAAAAAAAACAAAAAAAATGTTTAACCGAGTACGATTCAGAATTGCTTCTTTGATCGCATATTTGATTATCAATATTCACTCGGACATTTTTTATTGAATATCTTATACGTGTATAAATGTGTTTATGTCACGATATTCAGTTGAGCCACTAAATTGCATACCTCGTGCGCCGTGTCACGGGAGGAATTATTATTAAAACTGTGTCAATTACAATAATATTATTGTAATCGTGATTTTACACCATCAAAACCATATTTGAATTTTTTTTTTTTTGTTTTTAGATAATCCCGGAACTCCTAAATATTGTGCAACTGAGGATTTTAAATTTCGTCATAATTCCAAAATGTTTATTATAACTTACTTTAGAATATAAGTTAAGCAGAATTTTAACTATAAACAAAACCTTTGATTTTAGGTTGTTTAATTTTGCTCGCGATTAATTGATAAAAAAAAAACAAGTTATTTTTTAATTATGCCACGTTAATTTTTACTTTCAATACAATATTAAACGTACATTGTTATATGTAATCACATATATTTGAGTGAGTACAATTGTATTTATATAATCATCAGTTTTAATGTTTCAGTCGATAATTTATATTGTGTTCCTAGTTGAAAATTACTAAAATCTAAATACTCTTGAAATAAATCGTCTGCAATGAAATAAATAAATAATTTTATAAATTTTTAATACGGCCACTACCCGTATTAAAAAAAACATACTCTAAAGGTTATTAGCGTTTTTAATATGGCGATAACAACATTACAAAAAAAAAAAAAAAATAAATAAATAAATAAATAAATTGATTACATTTTCAAATTGACTTCATTAGATGATAAATGCAAAAAAAAAAAAATAAAAAATAACGCGTTAACACATTAGTTTTTTTTTCCAGTCAACTTAATATGCACGAGTAATCATTAACCCGCCTGGCCTTGTAACATCCTCCCCTCCCCCCCCGAAAAGTGTAATTCGAAAACCGAACGGTAAAATGAATCAAATAAAAGTGCAATACAAAAAAAAAAAAAAAAAAACCATTCAGTATATATTAACCCGGTACACGAACGGCGGTGTACCCAATGGCGAGGGTGAGTAGGCGGAGGGCTAGTGACATAATGCGCAAAATAATAAACCCATCCGGCAAGCATTCGGCATTGAAAACTTATGTAACTTATGAAATGACAATCATAGAACATTTGCGCATCTACGCGCAGAATCGCACTACGCGTTTACGGAGTTCACCGCAACAATTCCGTCGGTAAAACTACGACTTTTCGGGATACTGACGTAGTGGGTGCGCGCAATTTAAACGGTTTTAATTAACTGTACGGGCCGCAGTGCGATACGCGAGGATCGACAATTTCCTGCACAAAAACATTGGGAAATTACCAAACCCTGTAGATAATCTCTGTGATTTTAGCCCGCCCTCCACATCGAATAATCCCAGGCACGCCATTAGTCGATGACCCGGTCGAGTAGGTATTATACACAACAATAACATATTGACTACAAAAGCCCATATATATATATATATATATATATATGTTTTTTAATCAATGAAATATGTATCGTGCGCGTGTTCCGATATTAATAATAATGATAAAATATATTAATGTATCCATTAAACCGCGTACAGAATATTATGTATTTTTTTTTTTTTTTTCAATATTTCGTTCGTGGAAACATTGTATTGGTTTTACTATGATTATTTTGTTTTTTTTTTTTACCGAAAACAATGATTCGGCCATAAACTTCATGTGTGGTTTTTGGCGGCAAAATTTATCTAGTCTGTGTACTGTTCAGATCGATTTTCGATATCCGTTGTCAATCGCTTAATAATTACGATAAACCGAAAATGAAGAAAAACGCCGTCGGAAAATTTATTAAATTACGGTTTCTATATATTTGAATTCGGTAGTTTTGTATTATTTCGGTGGAAAATGATCGTAAAAAATATTCACCGAATAATCATTTCAGCACATTCTGGACGCGATATGTAATTTTCGAATTTTTTATTTTTTTTTTTTATATATAATATAAATAGTTTGAAAAACGGGATTTATGACGGGTACGGTATTAAATATCAGGGAGAATAATACAAAAATAACGTTTTATATATATATATATTTTTTTTTTTTTTTTTTTTTAATACTTTTTCCTTCCGCAGTTATTTTCACGGGAATTTGTATTATTATTCATGGTTTTTTTTTTATTTTTATTTTTTTTTTTTTACATTCATCGACCGTCCGTTATTAGGTCTACTATTATTGTTTAACAAACAGTATTTGAACGATTCCGCGATTGAAAATATAATATAAATATCTGGTTGAAATTCCCAAAGCAAATTGTACGCATACGCTCCCGAATATCAGCATAGGTACGATATTATCGATTACCGTAATCGGTGGCGTTTCCAATCGTTCGGCGGGTAATGTTTTCCTAAAAAAATAAAATGTGTTCTTTGTGTTTGTATGTATTACAGTTGATTATGTGCTGATAAAACTACAACAGTGCGTCTCACTAATCACGGAGTTCGAAAATCGGCCGATTATGACCGGGGCCGGATTATTAGGCGACTATATAGAGGGCAATAGCCCCCCCCCCGGGGCCCCTACAACCGAAAAATAAAAAAAACACGTCGGTATGTCGGCAGAAAAACGCACGTACGTGTATTACAGAAAAACCGCAAACGGCACACGCGTTTAATATCTATGTTAATTTGAAAAGTATTTTTCATATTATCCGCGGGATAATTCGTGGCATAATAAACGGAAAAGTGAAAAAAAAAAAAAATAAATAAATTCCGCCGGTTAACCGACGCGATTCCCCCGCGATTTACACGGCCCGGCATCGAATTTCTGGACACGCTCGTCCGGTCGGCGGGTCTAATAGTCGTTTTTATTTGTTTTTTTTTTTTTTTTTTTTTTTTTCATTTACATTTTCGCCGGACGTTTTAATTCGCGGCGATTGTAATCCGTTGGTCCCGGGCACGGCGAAACGGGATTGCCGATGTGGAACGAAACGCGTAATATGTTTCGCGAAACGCCTATAAAACGGAATCGCCGTACCGTCGAACGCGCCCGCCGAAGATTTCACAGACAATAAAACGGAAACTTTCAGGCGTCCGCGCCAACACCCGGCCGGGTTTCGAACGGCGCGCGGCAGCGTCTCGCCCCGCCGCCGGCTACACGCGACCGGCCGGCGGGCCGCGACCCGGCGAAACTTCAATTAATTCCCGGCGCTGACCGATCGTCCAATAAATTGTATCGTTATCGTAGCAATTACCGGCGTCCGACGTATTCCGTGCACGCGTTTGCGTTTGCGATTATTGTCGCCGCGGAATGCCGCGGGACATCCGGCCGGCAACCGCGTTCCGCGTAACCGGGGACCCGACACCGCGACCGCGTTGTATACACCTAATATTATGCTCGTGCCGCACGGGGCGCGTACATATCCGAACCCCGGCCAACAGCCGCCGATCTACGGTTTATTATTTTGTTTTTTTTTTTCTTCTTCTTGTCGAGAGGGCCGTAAAGTTTTCCATACGTGGTATGAAAACCATACGTTATTAACGTTAAAAAATCGCGCTATTGTAGTACAGTAGAACTCCAATTATCCGAACGCCAATCATCCGGACGTCCAATTAACCGGACGAGAAAAATACGGCACGTGCCGTTATTCATACACGTGTTTCATAATCGTTTTTAGATTAGAATCTAATACAAGAATGTATAAGCCAAGTTCACGTATTTAGTGATTGTGATGAAGAGAATATAAGTGAGTGGTTGCTTATGGATACAAATGATCCTGGATATCAAATACTTTCGGATGATGAAATAGTTCGTAACTTATTTGAAGAAGATGAAACTGAAGAAGAGGAAAATGAAACTGACGATTTGACTGAAGGTGAAAATGGGCCGTCTCATTCTGAAGCTTTTGATGCATTGGATTTGGCGTTTAAATGGTTTGAGAGACAAGAAGAATCAAACACCACTCAATTGTTGCAATTAAGAAGATTGAGAGACCTAGCTGCTCTAAAGAGAAAGTCAACTATGAAGCAAACTAAAATATCATCATTTTTCAAAATAAAATAAATTATGTGCCAAGTCAGCTTTTTTTTTGGTTTTAAATTATGTCACGTATGTACTTTAATTAAAGCTTATTTTGTTTCAGTTGAATATCTAATAAAATTACATATTTGTTTATGGTTACGTGTGTATATAACTTTTGATATATCATATGTCAATCATCCGGATATTTGCTTATCCGGACCACCCTTGACATTAATTAGTCCGGATAATTGGAGTTCTACTGTATTTAAACATCTATAGCAAAACCTAGTAAGGTTTAGTTAAAATTAACAAAATTTTTACCTACGTAAAAGCTGATTGTGACGTATAAACAAATTGTTACATTTTAATTATTTTCAGACGTCACTTGTTTCTTAATCTAGACGTTATGTCAATGGTGGGGATGGGGCCATTTCATCGACCCTTTAAATCCGCCAGAGTAAAAACGGCTTCTTAAACGAAAAACCCCCCCCAAGGGCGACTGTGTATCACTCACAAATTGCGTAGACGTTAATATTATAATGTAATTTTCGCGATACATCGTATTTCTCATTGTTATCGAACGATATCGCACGACGGATTTTGGAATCATGTGGACAGCGATTGGCCGAATCGAATTTTAGATACCTAAACAGACGTTTTAACGGACACCTTGTAACCCCGGTCTGTTGTACTCAACATAACCCTTTTTCGGTTAATCCGGCAATACATCCGCCTGCCGGAACCGCCGGAAGGCATTGCTTCGGGAGGCGGATCGCCATCATTTATTCAATGAACAAGTACAATTATAAAAGTAAAATCCCTTTTTCCCCTAAGCCGGGGCGGGCTCACGTGAAAATAAATTACAAACAACAGATTCATACCCTACGGTGGGGATGGGCAGTGGCCGGACCGAAGCCGCCCTCACAAGTTGTAGGGGGGAAACTTCCTGCCGACCTACCGGCCGGCGGTCTAGCGATTACGGGGCCGCGAACAACGATGGCGGTGATGCGCCTGACGAAGGCGCACGCCGGCGACGTCGAGGGCTTGGCGCTGCCGTTCTGCCGACTCCTTCTCCGCGACGACGGCCTCGGCGGAGTCGACCACAGCTTTCCAACGATCTGGGGGGGATTCCAACACGAGCGACACCATGTCGCCCGGTTCGAAAGGACCTATCCTCCTGGACCAGGCGCTCCCCGTCCCCGTCAAACGCCTCGCAGCGCACGAGGGTATGGAGAGCGTCGTCATCCTCCTCATTCAGCTCCCCCGGGAAAACCGCAGTGAGAACACCCGGGTTGCGGAGCTCGCCCGATCCGGTGAAGGAACGAGTTGAAGCATCCGTGCCCCCGTGACTCAACTTGACCTTGCCCGGTATAAAGGCAGTTACCATTCGGTTGAACAGAAGACCATTAGATTATAATTTGTAACAATCGGCAGCGTGCTCGGGCGACACAAGCTTATAACTCGATGTAGCAAGGACCGTATTTAGGATAATACATTGGTTCCTCCTAGGCTAGTGCTAAAACCGGAAACTTTTTCTAAAAAAAAAAAAAGGTACATTTTTTAATTTTATTATTTTAGACTTTAAGCGGAACGATGCGGAATAATGTTTATTTTTTTTTATTTTTCTACCAGAAGACTTTGTCCGATCTAAACACTCGTATACTGTATCCGGTAGCAAATTTCGTCTAGTTGGTACTGAATAAAAGTAATTTTTTCCATATACTTCTTAGTTTTTTTTAATACGGTAGAAAAAAACCTGCAAAACAATGATGGCAAAAACACGATTTCGTCAAACTCGAATATTATTATTATTTCGTTTTCATTTGTGTTGGTTTAAATGGTTAAATTATAAAACACGACTATAATTACTTTGCTCAGAATCGTTATTCGTTTGCGAACAGCTATGAATTAAATTCCTATCTATTTGCTACTTTACCAACTTTCTACCAACAACAATGACCCGCACATGGCGCGAAGTATGTATGTACGGCTTTTTATTTAAAAAAAAAAAATAAATAAATGCTGATATCCAGCAATTACCTAAATTTAGCCTTAGTAGAGATGGTATGCATGTACAAGTACAATACACTGACATTTAACCCAAGATATCGTTTAATTTAATACGTTATAGACAAACTCAAACTATGTAGTTATTATTTTAACCCAAAACTAATTTCAAACGTAGATTATACGTTCTAAATTTACTGGGTATAGCCGGTAAAGGAACGCCAACAGTTGACCCTTAACCACAAAAAGCAGTTAATCACATTTTATTTGCTTATCGCATTGGGTATTAAAATTGTGTAATGAAAATGTACCAAGTTAGGTAAAATTCAACAGAAATGTCAACTATTGAAATATATTTGAAAATACAATTTTAATCATTTAATATTATAATATATGAAATTAATTTTTTGCGTTGTTAAATGTATTAGTTAGTTATATACTGAGCATTGAACTCGAAGTGGACGTGAATATGTTTGAGGATATGGTTAAGGGGCAAATAGAATAGATACAAAACGAAATGGCAGCAAATTTGGATTTCGCCTACGTATAAATTCTGTCTGGAAGTGTTAACGTCTTCGATATACTGTTTTTTTTTTTTATAATTTTTTTTTTTTTTTTTTAATGATGTTTATTCAATTTATCCAATAAAAATAATATCGTATTATGAGTGCGAATTTTAAATTTAACCCCCTCCCCCTTAAACTATTACCTGGCTACGCCACCGGCAACAATCGTCACATTATGATTAAGTATTTATTTATGTATTTAATCATTATTTAGTAAATAATTTCATAGGCATATGAAAACACTTGATTGCCAAATAGTTTTTTTTTTTGAATACGAAGTACGGATTTATAGTATTAATAGAAATACGAGTTTTAAAATGCTCGTGAAATTTTGACGGAAAAACGCAAACATTTGTAATATTTTTTCGATGGTTACGAATTAATACAATTTTTCAATTTTCAATGGATCGAAACAATTTCCACCGAACTTTGCTCGGTATAGTCGGAAATCGTATTTCATTATTTATCGTTGCCGCACTACAGATATAAATTGAATTCCCTTTATATCCCAGCTTCCCGTCTACAACTGTGGCCCCACACACGTTTCTTTTTTTTTTTTTTATTCGCATTCGGTAGTCTGTTTACGCAACTATCGATATAACTCTTGTACGGTAATATCGTCGCAATTCGTAGACTTCGAGTGTAGGTCGCCAACGACGACGTATTACTTATAAACTCGATAAATTACCGTGCACAGATCAACCGGACGAATTTTATTTCCGGTAGCGATTTAACAAAAAAAAAAAAATAAAAATCCTTTTATATTGTATGCAAAACCGTTATTATTTTACTAAACGTTGTGGATACTCGGCGTCGCGACGGATCAAAGAGTAATCGTTACACGTAATAATGTTTTTTACGCACTCGTATCTTACGGGGACGCATTCTTTACGAAATTAATTTTCACGAAATTATACTCTCCGCAAAACGGAATTCGTTTGAACGCCGTTCCTACGTCCCGAAAATACCGTATATCCGTTACACGCTCTTCCTGCGGTCGGTGTATTTTTTGTATTTTTTGTACTCTTTTCGTTCCGGGAACCTGAAAATTGTTTGGACGGAATAATAATAGTAATAAGATTTTTGGCGGCAAAGACGGGGCGACACGGGCGTATAAAAACGCTTTATTCCCGTCGGGAACGCAAAAGGCGAATTCGGCTCGCCGAAAAACCACCGGAACGCAATAATTATTGAAACTTTAACAGCGCCGAGCGGGCGCACGCGGACGGACTCCGGTCGCGAAATAAAATCGGACGCAATAAACCGCACACCGGCTGCCGGGAGTTTTTCGTTTAGCGAATTACCTTTTTTTTAACACTCGGCCCGTAAAACGTTATGGCGCCGGATCGGGAACGCGCAAGACTGTCCGCGCATCCGGATTAATAAAATCCGCCGCGGATAATAATTCCGTTCCGTCGGCAATTTTTTTTTTTGTCTCGAGAAAATCCCGGATTAACGAACCCGCCGCGCGATTTTTTTTTTTTTTATTATTATTAGCGTAACGCACAGCGTTCGGATTATCCGAAAGATACTCTAGATAACTACAACGTATCTTTAATCCAGATGAAATCCAAGACGTTTGTTTTTTTTTTTTTTTTTTGGGGGAGGTTTCTCATTATTTTTATAACACGCGTAGATAATCAAACACAGTGCACGGTAGGGTAATCATTATTACTCAAATGTTCATCCGTACATTTTTTTGTCTAAAACGTTTTCTTCGTCGCCGGGCGGGATGTTTTTTTTTTTTTAATTATTTATTACTGTATATTTCCGATTGTGTAACTTATTTGTGTTAATGGTCCCGGTGCCGGCGTTCCAGATTGCCTTCAGTTTTGTACAATTTGAAAATTATTTTTAACATTTTTAATTTTATTATTACATGATACTTTTCCACTTATTTACTGTCCACGGCTGATTGATGGGGGAAATTGCACGGTCCTCTTGACGAACGAACATACTCCGTGAGAATAGGAATAACTCATTGTCAACGTAATATTTTTATAACATTTATAACAAATAAATAATAAAAAGTTACAATTACAATAAAACTTAATTTACAATTTTGAAAACGGCAGCCCACGTTTAACTCCGGCGTTTAGTTTGATGTCAAATAAAAGTCTGAAAATGATGGTAAAACAAATGGATAATATTTACTATGTTAATGACATATTTTTTTTATGTTTGATGTTATAAATTAAAAAACGGACTTTAGTGCGGGCCGTGGCCGTACCCGTGACGTCCTCTTAACATTATCAACACGTTGGCAGTACGCAAGTGCGACATGATAAATATAATGTTTTTTACTAAAATTATTGTCTTCTCGTTTTCAATAAAAAGTAGTAGAACGGTCTCGTTAATAGCCATTGACTATTTGGGTGAAACCGTTTTCTGTCAAAAAGTACATTTCTCTATCCGTAGGGCAGGATTCAAGAGGGGTCGAGGACACACACTTGACGACACCCCGGTCGCACTACTAATGGACGAAAATCGTCTGTTGTTTTATGAAAATCGGTTTCTCGTCTGTCTCACCACGGTAATACTAAAAAGCTGTTTAAATGCACGTCAGACAATTTGACCACCGGAACCCCTCGTACAGCGTACAAAGCCGTACACCCCTTGTCTACCAATCCTGTCAATAGTGTTGAGATTTATCTAGACAATATCTTATTTATCTTGTTGATCTTATCCAGATGACATTTGTCTACGAGACATCTATATCTAATGGGCATCTTTAAAAAAAAAAAAAAAAATATATATATTATCTAGATAAAACATACAAAAAATAAATGTTTTACCCAAGTTTATGCCTACTAACAGCTAGCTATATTTTTTATCCAGATAAATTCAATTTATCTATCTGTTAGCTGTATATGGAGCTGTATATAAGCGTTTCAACACTTTAAATAGCGTATACGCATAATAGTAGAACGATAACATAAATACTATTCGAAAACGAAGAGTTTAACAAAAAACGAAATATATCACTTTTCAGGCATGTTTCGCGTTTGTACGGTAAAACATAGGAGAATTTAACGAATAACTTATAATTGTTATTATCACGGAGGCCATCAATTGTGTAAAAACGATACGAAAATCATATTTTAAATTCGTTTGCCATTTGAACGCACGTTACGTTATATAGTTACACGTAAGTTCGAGACAATCAATAACGTTTTAAAAACGATTGTACAGTCGTATTTTGTGAGAAATTACGTGTTTTCATTTTTTTTTTAATTGTGAATCGCGTCCGTATATTAAAATCTCCATTGAACGTTTTACGCGCTCGTCGCGTATCGTTATTGATAATGGAAATAATATTTGTAAAATTCTTCGAGCCCGCCGAAGTCGGAGGACACCACCGACGACGGGTGCCGGTCGGTGTTTTTTTTAAATAATTTTTTTTTTTTATTATTATTATTATTATTTTTTATTATTGTTATTAATCGCGGCGATGGGTGTGCCAGACGGGTAACACCGCAAACGCGTCTACCGAAAGCACGTTAGGAATTCGGTTTGAATTATTAGCGATTAATTATGTCGAGAATATGCCGGTATGCGTTTTGCGAACGACCGCTCGAGTATAGGTGAAAATGTAACCGGCCCCACGTTGTCGTAGCATCTGGCGGCGCCGCCGCGACGGTGAAAAATACGAGCCCGTACGGCACACGGCCTATTTTTTTTTTTTTTATTTTTTTTTTATACCCTCCGCGATGCGAAACCGTTCCGTACGACCTCCGTCCGGATATATTTTGCGTGATTTTCATTATAATCCGGCCGACACGTAATTTTCGATTCCGAGCCCCGGCCGCGAATCTATTGGTTTCCCTAAGAGATTTTGGACGCTGCGCCTTAACGAGGAAGCCGTTGGTTGTTTTATTTCACTCCCCTCTTGCCCCCACTTTTCTAAACGAATTTTTTACCGGAAATGTCCAAAGCGCCAATTCTCATTGCGTACATTCCGAATGCTTTGCGGATCTAAATGGCGAGGTCGGTTATTGATTATTCGCTGAATAATTGAAAAATAAAACGGACATATTTACGGCAATTGCGGGAGACTCTTAAAAGGTAGAGACGAGAAATATACAAAAAAAAAAACATTAATATTAGTCGTTTCCAGACGTGGACGACCACCGAAAACATTCGAAAAGATTGTTGAGCTTTTCATAGGTATAGGCAATTGTCTAGGTTTTTTTTTATTTTAGATTTTGTATAGTTTTATGTGAATGGAATTTTTTTGGTCGCCCAGAAATTCCTGAAAATTGTCCACGAGATTTATCATAAGTATCACTTAGCAATCACAAATATAAAAGTCGAGAGTTATGTATTATTATTATAATTTTTTTGGTTCATAAACGTTTAACGTTAAAATTTTAACGGAAAATGTGAAGTTCACGCAGTTCGCGTACGATTTTAAAAATTATGAGGATCAAATTTGTTCGGCTTTAACACAAAAAAAAAAAAATCGAGAGAAAATAAAACGCGAACAGCCGTCGCCATTTATTCCGCAGTTACAAATTGATACTGTTTTCAATTTAAATTTATCAGAACACTTTTTAACCGAACTACGTTCCGGATCGTTTTTTTTTCGGTAGCAATGATTTATCGTTTGCGTATATAGACATAAATTAAATTCCCCTATACAATATTCTACATTCCGACTTCCGGTCTACGCCGACGGCCGCTGACCCAGGATCCTATCTTTTATTTTTTTTAATTCTTTTTTTTGGTTTTTTGTTTTTTTTTTTTTTACTATAGTTTATTTCCTAACGATCGGATTGACGCCACGTTCACATGACGTTTTCCTCCAATAACAACAGACAGCTGCTGCGGTTTGCGGTTTCACGTCGTTGCGGTTTTATTCGTTATAAATATAAAACGGTTTAGAGGACTGAATTATTATTTTTATTATTATTTTGCTATTACCGTTTGTTGCCATCACACCGGTAATCTCGGCAGTTATCGTTATCGACGGTTTTTTTTTTTCGGTTGCGATGACTAACGTACATTTTGTGCCGAGGAAAACCAAATAATCGTCCGATATGGGGATTTTTAAAAAAAAAAAAAAAAAACTGTTAATAACGCGAAATATCACAGGTGCGGACGGCTCCACATTTTTATAAATTTAACGAACATCGGGGGACTACCGAAATACACGTTACGATTATATTAACGAAATTTCGACCACCACACATATAACTCGCGTTTTCTTAAACGGAAATCCATTTTTAGTACCGGATTTGTATTTATTTCAAGAGACTGGCTATTTTGTTTTTATTCCATTTCGAAAATCGACCGAGATCGACCAACCGGACATCCGAATATGATTAAAAATTACAATCTTTCGGAATCATTCAAAAGATTTAGACTCCGTGAATTTAAAAACGGAATCATAATCAATGATGGTAATCATAAATTACGCATGCGTTTTAAGTCATTTTGAAAAAATTGGCCCAACAGTATGTTAAATAATTTGTTAAGAGAGAAAGAATTGGTTATAAATAATAATAATACGATTATTCGAACTGGGAAATAAAATTGTTGTTTGTATTTGAGTTAATGTAAGTTTTATTGCGCATATTGAAATATTTAAATATGCAATATTATTTAATCTATTTTTTTTTTTATTTTTTTAAGAACCGTGAGACGCAATTCATAAAAATAACTGGCATAAACAATATGTTTATGATGTTCATTTTATGTTGCAAAAATCGTGACCATTGTGTTTCGATTTGAATCGCTCGAAAATATTACCGAACCGATTGCCATTTATTTATAGTTACGGTGAAATTTAACGAAATTCGTTTTTGTTCGACGGCAATGACAGAATTATATTTCAATACCGTTTTTTAATAATAAAAAAATAAAAGTTTAAATTTAATATTTTGATAGTATAATATTATATTGGTAACGTAATTGCATTGTTACGCATTTCTCTACAAAATAATGTTATACAATCGTAAAAGCTTACAAAACAATGAAAACAATTACTTTTTCTGTTTAAATAAATATTATTATTGTTGTTCGAAATCGACTTAAAAAAAAATAAAAAAAAATAAAAAATATTCTACAACAAACGCCGAAAAAAAAAAAAAACAAAACAAAAAAGAAAATAGGACAGCAACCAGGCCGCAAGAAAAAAAAAATAATAATAATCTGATATTGGAAACTGCGAGAAAACGTGCATAAATGAAAATCCATTTTTATTCAACATTTGTGTTGTTTATTGTTGTATTCCCGCTGCAGCAGCTGTCGTGTTCTTTTTTTTTTTTTTTTTTTTTGAATTTATATCGAAACAAACAAAGGTGGCTTGTGGAATATTTAATATTATTTAAGTTATAAAACGCTGATAATAATAATAATAATAATAATGAAAAAAAATCGTATATAATAAAATACGAATATTTAATAGTATATCGTTATTCATCGCGAACGATGGAATTGCACGATATCAATAATGATGTCATTAACGGAACGCTGTATCTAATCATAAAACAAAGAAACACAAAAGGAAAAACCGATAAAAATAAATTTTATCGACAAATTGTAATGTTTTATACGGTACGTGTACTAAGGGAAACGCGTCTAAAGCTAACGGATACCAAACAGCTTACCGAGATCAGCTCAGAGTAGTTTTTTGATTACAACGAACGAGTATGTAAACCGATTTTCCTTATGTCCCCTATATACCTTCTAAACTTTCCATGCACATCGATGGCCTATTCACGATGTGAAGTATGACTGGCTGTTAGTTTCCGAGCGTAGCCAGGAATATGTTGGTTTCACTGTGACGTGCGCTTTTAATTTATTTTTATTTTTTTCGTCTCGAAACAACTTTTCAACCAGAAATCACGTTCGTACCAAAAACTTTCTAGGCATTTTCGTATGGGTTTTCGAGTCTTGTGCGCGCGCACTGGGGCGGTTATTTTATGATTTTTCTTAAAGTTTTTACAATAATGGGAATAAAAAACTTCGGGAAAATTGGAGTATTTACACAATAACGGTGCTGATTTTCGTTTGGCCGCAAAAATGAACTATTATACGTAAACACACCCAGCAAATAATCCCATTTATATCCTACGTTCCCGTCTATTCACTTACAATAACGCCCCACCCACGTGAGCAGTGTTTTATTATTATTTTTTTTTTTTTTTTCGTTATTTAGTATTTATTATAATTATAAAGGAGTTCATTTATAAATTATTAATAATATAAAACATTAAAATGTAAAATATATTAACATTTTACAAATGTTGTTAATGTTTTATTATAATATACAATATTTCAATGTTTTGTTTAATTATATTTACTCGTGTTTTATAGGTTGGCGTATGTTTGAAAACGGCGATCATAATATTTTAGATGGTAGGAAAATAACATTAATAGTAACAGAAAATCAAAAATATTAAGGTACGAGTTTATAATAAAATATAAAAAAAAAAAATTTAAAAAAAAAGGTTGAAAATAATTAACTGTGTGTAATAAAATTTCGTTTCGCAGCACATCAAACAATATATCGTTTTGTTTTTTTTTTTTTTTTTTTTTTTTTTTTTTTTAATAAAGTGTACTCAGCATGCAATTGGATGGAAGGCTTTAATGTTTTTTTTTTTTTTTTGTAGTATACTTGTTTGCGCTTGTTTTATTAATAATAACCAATAATGCTATAATGGAGCTTAAAAATATTTAATTAATATTTCTATTTTGTTATATTAAATAATATTTTACGGATAGAGGAATATACAGAAAATGTTGCCTATGAATATCTCCGTCAGAATAAACGTAATAATAATATTATTCGGGTATCTATGTACGATTGGTCGGTACGGGAAAGTGGTAAATGTCCACACGACTGGAGCACACTTGTCACCCGAAAAAAAAATAATATTATGTACTCGAATAAATAATAAATAAACACACATCGCTGTGCAAAAATCATATTATAATAATATTTCCCCCGACACGACTTGAGCGTCTTAAACGCTATAATTCAAAAATGTAATGTTGAGTTTAATATAATTTGACGTCGTCAGTGTCACGATTAAAATGGGGGGGAAAAAAAAAAAACCAAAGAAAGAACATTACATACGAGACGTGTCTGATCTGTTCGAGTGTTTAACCTTTTGAAGTACTTTTTCTGTTAACGCGGAATCGAAAAAATAAAAAAAAAACAAAACAATATCTAATGTTACTCTTATGATTACACTCTTGTCACAAAGATTTTTGGCCTTGACTCGAAGACAGATGTTAGGCGTGACATTTCTAGACGATCTGTTATCCAATGCCATAGACTCTTCTGTTCTCTTATTTCTTATAAGCTTAAAAGTTTCGCAATATGTCGACCGTACACCGTATGTCCTTTTATATTCCTTAATTTAGAAGCAATTACATAAAAAAAAAAAAAAAAAAAAAAAACGAGCCAATAAGACGTTTAATGTCTATCGTCAATTGTGATCCCACACATCTTGTTTAATTATTTCTCTTCTGTATTTTATTTAATAACATTATTATTTTACTATTTTTGCTATGTTTTGTTACTTTTATTTTTAATTCATTTGTTTTATTTTAATTTATTATTTTTTGTATCATTTTGCACTCAAATGACACCGTTCGTTACCAAATAAATAAATATCTGAAATATTTCCTCGCAATTATATAATAATTCGGTATTAATTTATAAAATGCTTGTAGGAAAACTATTTGTACAATGACGGGTCCAAACAGTATCGTTAGAACAATTCGAAAACAAACCGATAGTAAAGAATCTATACGTATTTAGGAGTATACCTACACCTGACAAATTCTAGTGACATATAAAATTTTTAAAATTTAATAACTACGGTTTAATGAAACCATTGTTAAATATTTGGCTAAAATACTTTTTTATTCTTGTCAAATTGTATACGGTAAAAACACGAGTGTTATTAATTTTATGTTAAAAACAGTGGCATCGTTAAATAGTTCATAAATAAATGGGAACATATGTATTAAATGTGTCCATTTGAAGTAATTATATTTTATCATACATGACGTATCCAAATGAATGCACAGGGTAAGAAAGATTTGTATATAATTCAGTCAAATTACAAGGGAAAGCTTGTTTTATTGAACACATATAAGCATTTGTGTTCATCCGGTATTGAAGATTCCTACTGCCGGGTTACAAACAGGACGACCAGAAAATCACTAAAAAAATTAGATAATCCCCCACATGGACGAATTGACGAAAAACTCCTACACTAGATGGGCGATTGTGTATGAGTCAATACCATTGTTGAGGATTCAATTAGATGAATTTTTATTCTAACGTCTATGAAAATGATGGTATTTATCTGAGATAAAAAATAATTATCGTTTTAGTAATTATCTAGACAACATATTAATATATACCTGAACAAATAAAAATAAAAATAATAACAATAATAAAATGGTCGGTTTGATTTTATTTACCCTGCGTGTCAGCAGTTTCGCTGACTTTATTTTATTTTTTTTTGCTTGTTGCCCAAACAATTGATTAAACATAAAAAAAAAGATTTTGTTTATTGTTACATATAAACATTACATTATTTACAATAACGTATAATTATAAACACATAACTTCTATCAATACACATTAATTAAAATATGTTTGAGTATTAAACACTAATGTAACAAAATCTGTAAGAAATTATTTTGATTTTTATTTTTTTTCATGAAAATTGACGTAAACTATTTTAATTGTATTTAAATTAGCGTGTCACTGACATTGGTTCGCCATAACTGGTGTAGGGGATTCCGCTGTCTTAAAAATCCGGGTAAAAAGATTATTCGTGTAGGAGTTACACATGGCCAGAAAATGATTCTACGGTATATTCGTCGTGATCATCGCGACACAGGACTATTAATATCAACAATATTTTTACCTAAAATTTAATATTTAGAAATTATATTCGTCTGTGGTCCGGAATCTTCGTGATAGGAGAAGACGGTACGCCGTTACAAAAAAAAAAAAAAAAACAAAAAAATAATCTCCTCTCCTAAATATTGTTTGTTCGGCGATCAATCTGTGAGATAGCTGCCCGCACTGTACAACTGTACTATTGAGAGCTTATGGGCACGAACAATGCTACCTTGGACATTTTTCGAAATTAAAATTTCCATAATATTTCCTATAGAGTTGACGTTATCGGAAGACGGTGAAATATTGTACGTTTCGGTGTCATTCGTCGAACGGATCTCTAAACGAGCCGCAGGTTTGCGCAAAGACAACTAACGGATTTATCGAGATAGAGATAAGAGACAATTGAATTAAATTTATGTTGATAACGATAAATGATGGTTGACGGTGTAAATTATCTAGAATAAAAATCTAAATAAAACACTATTTATCTACTATACGATTCTGCTTACCAAAATATATATATACAAATAAATATTATGTCAGTATCGTCGCCATCTATAAAGATATGATTTTTCAAATTTTGATTAATCTACCAAGGCTAAAACGGATTATTAACAATAATATTTGTATAAGGTATAACAAGATCAATCAAAAGGCTTTTTTTTTTCCGTTTCCGTAAAGTACTTGCCTCTTTTGTAATCATTTGTGTTATATAGATAAGTTACATTATAAATACTATAAAACAAATTGTATTACTCATTATTCAAACTTCAAACAGGATTAATGATTTGAAACCGAATTATCATTTTTTTGTTTTTTTTTTATATATATATATATAAATAAATTAAATTATGTTAACTCGATAATGTTTGGCGTGACGCGATAACAATAAGCAATAGATATTATTATTGAAATAACGAAATACTTTCACGAAAGGCAATCCGTCTAGTGTGTAATAAACTTTACAGTGCTGTATTCGCGGTACTCGACGCGTAGAAGACTCCTGCTATTAGTAAAATTGCTAACGAATGAACCGCTGTAATAAACGACCAGAGAAACACATTTGGTCGGCGTAATAATTAACACTCGTACAATACGATTTCCGTTGGGTCGTCGTTAGCACCGAAGGAAATGGTATAAATACCCATACATTTGACCGGGCGAGACGCGGGTCTACCCGATTGCGTCCCCGAGTCCGGGTAGTAAATATCGTTGACGTGTTCGCTCGGTCCTTGCCGAGGAAGGGCGGCGGTGGCCGCGATATGGTTTGCGTCCAACGGAGAGTTTATTCTCGAATATAAATCGAAAATATCCGTCAGAAATGATTATGATTATGATTTACCGTCGAAATTTCGGAAACGTAATGGTAATATCGACGTGTACGGCAAACCGCGCCGCGAACTGTTTGCGTTTGTCGGCAAAGTCGGAAAACACTATAGGACTTTTCGAAACAGTTTCCAGTAGCGGATCGAATGTGCGGCCGGGAGTTTGTACGGGCCCCCGGCGGCCGTTCGTTTACCGGGTAACCGTACGAATATTATACGCAAATCGATACACGGCAACGTTTACGGGCAATCGTGCGGCCCAAATCGTTTTCGGCCGACAATGTACGGAGCCGGGCCTACACACGCCCCGGCACCGAATATTGTTATTCGCACGCGACCTGTTGTTGTTGGGGCCGTCCTATAATGTAATAATATTGCGTCCGTGTAATATAATATATAATATAATGGACCCGTATATAATAATATTGACGGACGTATATTATAAATTACCGTGCGCTGTGACGGCGGGCATTAATAATGCAAAACGTATTCCCGGCGAGAGTTTTCCGGATTCGGAACGCGAAACATTACCCGTAATCATATTGTAATATTGTGTAGTCGCCGCGATATTATTATAACGTATACGCGAAAAATACAATACGGGCACCGGGTTTTTTTCGCGATAATTCTGTGCGGGCAAACAGAGAGAGAGATAGAGACAGAAAGAGAGCGAAAAATCAAATGTACGAGGTGTGGCTAATAAATAACGAGATTTTCTCTGTAAAAACTTTTTATTTATATTTTTTAATGGTTTAACATTTTTCCACTTCTATATACTCCCCTCCATGTTTGACACATCGCTCCATTCTAATTTTCCATTGGTCGAAACAGTGTTGGAAATCCTTTTCTTGCAATGTCTTTAACACCTCTGTCGCTTTTGTTTTTACAGCTTCAACTGACTCAAAATGTGTGCCCTTTAACGCAATTTTTAATTTTGGAAAAAGCCAAAAGTCGCATGGAGCGAGATCTGGCGAATATGGGGGGTGTTGAAGCACTGGAGTTCGATTTTTAGCTAGAAATCGCTTTACAGATAAGGCACTGTGAGCCGGCGCATTGTCTTGATGCAAGATCCAAGAGTCATTTTCCCACAACTCAGGACGCTTTCTTCTTACTCGTTCTCTGAGTGTTGTCAATACTTGAAGATAATAATGTTGATTCACAGTTTGTCCCTGAGGTACCCATTCTGTCATTATTACACCCTTAATATCGAAAAATACGACCAACATGGACGACCCACCCGTTGATTGTCTTCAACTTCTTCACGACCCTCACGAAATCGTTTGTGCCACTCAAAAACACGTGGTCGTGATACGACACTATCTCCATATACTTCAGTTAATAAATTAAAACTTTCGGTCGCAGATTTTCCAAGTTTCACTAAAAATTTTAAATTAATACGTTGTTCAATTTTTTCGTCCGGCATGATTTCGACATTCAACACGTAAGAGGTCAATTTAAACGACGCTTACACATAGACTACAAAATGGAAACTGACTAAACTGGTATTGTTCGATGCAGTGATATTCATAGATTACAAATATACTACCATTATACTTTTATCTACTCATACCTTATCGCTAAGTAGATACTCTCGTTATTTAATAGCCACACCTCGTATACCAGTGGCGTGGCGAATGTATTTTTTTTTTTTGTGGCAAAATTGTTCCTTAGACGTTTAGAAATTGATCAAAAATGGATCGAGTGAATAATTTTAAGACGACATTGAAGCATAATTATAAAGATACGAGCTTGTATTATAAATACAGACTAAACGGAGTGCGTTCGAATAGCGAATAAAGTTCATGAGTACGCACACATCTCGGTACAAATGCACGAGTATTTTGCAATTATTAGTATTATAAGTATTCGAATAGTTTTAGAATAGATTTTTTTCACCGCTCATTACACAAACACACAGTAATACTTTATATTATGTTCATAAAAAATAAAAATATAATCACCAGAATACATATTCGAATATTAAATTTCACAAAGTCTTAAAATATAAACAAATTAACGAAATACAGTATTTATTTGAACGTTAGATATGTTATTTGAGTAACTTACATCCAGCATTGAACATTATCTCAAAAAAATATATATTTTATTTTGTCTAGCATTGGCAATATTATCTCTATCTGAGACAAACAAATGTATTCTCTAAATACGTTTTTAGACTCTGAGCGAAACGAAGGATGTGTTGGTTTTATAATGGAGTGTGGTCTTTTCATTTTTTTTTTTTTTCCTGTCCGTAAAAACTTTTCTGAAAGCATTTTGAATTTAGTTGGTGCATTGCGGAGGAATAAACAAATAAATATAAATAAATTGATAAAAAAAAAAAAAACCATACACACACACACACACACACGCATAGGAAAACGATTGAAATGTAAAATTTCGTATCATTTTTTTTTGTATTTGTTTTTGTCCAGATAAATGGGGGTTTTATCGTTGTCGGGATAATATACACTTTAAACAATCTTTTATCCGTTTATAGGTAAATTGTATTCCATTATCATTCGTCTGCGTCTAGGTGTGAAGTTATCATTGATCAGTGTCTAGGTGTGAAGTTATCGTTGCGCAACACCGCCGTTTCGTTCCGGCCGCGGCCGTCATTTGCGGTCGCCGGTCTCCGGCGACGTCGCGACCGTCCGAACCGTCCGCCGGCGGATCTACGGGGACAGAACGGCCGATAACGACGTACGGACGTTTCGCTTGACGACGGGCTCCCCGCGGTCCTGTCGACCGCCGGCCGTCCTCACCCGACCCGTCGCATCGGCCCTTTTCGCCTTTGTCACCGGCGCCTCGTGCGTCAGATACCGTCGTGCACCGCGGTGCACACTGCGGCAAACGAAGTCCGTCGTTTAACCGTACCCCCTTCGCGTCCGCACGTGCCCGGGACGGCCGCGGACACCGGCGTGCGTAGGCCTCGCCCGCGTCCGCGACAATATATCGTATAGGTACCACGCCGAACGGTCACAAAAAAACAAAAACACTCGGGGACACGATATAATTCCTCTTGATAAATATATATATTTATTATTCCACTAAATGCCTTTGGTTCGTTTCGATTAATTGACTTGTGTATCGCGGTGTTGGCGTTAATTCTAAACGGCGGACGTTAATGCGTTTGCATATTTCTATAATATTTTATATATATTCGCAGAGTAAGATAGAAACGTATTGTACAACGATTGTAACATTTACAAATAGACAAGTTCAATTGTTATCTCGAATATATTTGCACATTTCGGATATCACAAAGTATTGTCGTGATGCCGACGCGGCTATTCCGCCGTCTCACGGGCGATCCACTGAGTATTTCTAACAATCATCGAAATGTTTCAAATTTGTTCCGGCTTTCAAAACCTCCCTGGCCCATGGTTTTGATTAAATTTACAACTCGATCGCGGTCTCTTCAAATGGTTTTTTTTCCTATTGGGTTCTTGTTCCGGCACTGCAGTTTTGGTTCCTCCGCAGTGGCGGTTAAGCAGACTTGGGAAACTGCGGATCAGCCATTTTTTTTAAGTGGCTTCTTTTCGGGGCTAAAAATTTAGGACCATCGACTATTAAATATCGTTATTCGTAATTATTATTGAAAACGGTCTATTTGTACAACACAAAAGATGACGTTATCGAACAGATACATCCCAATTCGGCGGGCCAAATAAGTGGCCGACATTACTAGCAAACACAACCCGTGGGTCAGGCGAATTCCTCACGCACCACTCCCCAGATCCGCCTTTGCTGCTTCTCCATTACATGTTCAGCGTTTTAATATTACAATTAGTTGTATGCACTGGAAGATAAATAATGCAATTACGGAAATTAGGTAAACCTGCGGCGGTTACAGCAACAGATGTTTACGGCGGTTGCGTTATAATACTATTGTAATTCATCGTGAACACCGAAATATTATACAATATCCGATCCGCCACGTATTGTAATCCCGTCATACCGCTGGATGTCTGCGTCCGTTCGTATTCTCTCGGCTACGATTATTACAATTTATCGATTATATTTTTATCTTACCGGAGCTGTAGCGCACTGCAGACGATTTGTACACCGCTGCATTTTTTTTTTTTTTTTTTTTTTTTATATAGTCGTCAAAAACAATTTAATATCGCCGAACATAAATCGTTTCAATATATACCTCAGTATATATAGCGGCTGTTATTCTTCGCCTAGTCGATATGAAAACGTGTGATATTATCGTGAAATTTGACGTGTTTTTTTTTGTTTGTTTGTTATTTATCGTTATCATTACGGGCATTGAATTGCGGTAATATTTTAGCCGTGTCTCTTATACATTAGCATTAATAGTTTATACAATACCAGAGACAACAAATAATAGACAACTGAATAGTCTAAACCGGCGTTTGTCTGATCGAAACATTAATCACAGTAACACGCGTAGAACGCGAATAATATATTCCTTAGTGTATGTTAATTAATCCACGCGTTTTATTATCATGACGAATTATTGTACACATTTACATAATAAACTTTTTACGTATGATATATTTATTATTAATAACAATTATAATATATTCTCATCCGTGAATGTGAATAAACGTCTCCCGATTAATTTTTTGCGAATATTAATATTGATATAAATCTTTTTGTATTTACCCGAACGCGTCTGAATATTTTTAAAAAATATATAATGCGCGTGTGTGTCAATCTATATGCGCAAATAATAAGCGAATTTCATTCAACCGGTAAATTACAATCGCCCGTCTAATCCGATCGAATGTATCCCACCTATATTTCCATATCCAGGCAATACTATCGGTGTATTTATCATCAATGCTACTGTCGACATTTCGTATTCTATTTCAATATATTTCAGCGCGAGATTTATAATAATATTCAACTTCAGTAATACACGGTATACGACAATTGTACAAACAATTTATATTTCCAAACAAAAAAATATACATACGTCTCCACGGTAATGGAATGTTCCGGACATATATCGATTGGTCGTCGTGGAAAAAAATGCTTAAGAATTGCGCAACGGTTACCCGGTATGCCTACGTAGCGTGCAAAATAAAATCGGCTTTAATCTTAGCCTTCGTTTCCTTTCTCGTCGATCATCGAAACTTCCTTTTAAATTAATCCCACTTGGCTGGATATTTCCTTTTGGAATTCAATAATATGTTCGGATGCTGATTGCCGCTGTTCCCGTGTATATCGATAAATTAAAATTGTAAATACTACCTATCTTATAAAAAAAAAAAATTTCAAATTTTCTCGTCCACGTTTCACTGAATTCACATTTTTTTTAAATTTTTTTTTACGAATTTTCTACTTGACTATTCGAAATCCATTTAAAAACAGCTATGCGTTGGGATCACTATGCAAATATATACCTATTAAGCAATATAAGATAAACAATTGTTTAATAGATAAAATCTATAAAGTAAATAATATCCGACCGTGTGAATATTTTTTCATACTCACCGGCAGCAAATTGTATTCAATTATGAAATATTTCTCGTATGTAAAATAATTTGTCGACTATTAAATTATTATATCGCATATACCCGTGTGGGTTAAGAATGGTAATTAATAGGATTCTAAATGGTTTTTTTCCCGCGGGATTTACATATTAAATTTATTATGTTTTAGGGTCTTTTATTTTTTTTTTTTTTTTTTTAATGATTGTGCCGATATTGTGGATATATGAATCAAATATTGTATAATATTTCGGTGTCCACGATGAAATACAATAGTATTATAACGCAACCGCCGTAAACATCTGTTGCTGTAACCGCCGCAGGTTTACCTAATTTCCGTAATTGCATTATTTATCTTCCAGTGCATACAACTAATTGTAATATTAAAACGCTGAACATGTAATGGAGAAGCAGCAAAGGCGGATCTGGGGAGTGGTGCGTGAGGAATTCGCCTGACCCACGGGTTGTGTTTGCTAGTAATGTCGGCCACTTATTTGGCCCGCCGAATTGGGATGTATCTGTTCGATAACGTCATCTTTTGTGTTGTACAAATAGACCGTTTTCAATAATAATTACGAATAACGATAATTAATAGTCGATGGTCCTAAAATTTTAGCCCCGAAAAGAAGCCACTTAAAAAAAATGGCTGATCCGCAGTTTCCCAAGTCTGCTTAACCGCCACTGCGGAGGAACCAAAACTGCAGTGCCGGAACAGAACCCAATAGGAAAAAAAACCATTTGAAGAGACCGCGATCGAGTTGTAAATTTAATCAAAACCATGGGCCAGGGAGGTTTTGAAAGCCGGAACAAATTTGAAACATTTCGTTGATTGTTAGAAATACTCAGTGGATCGCCCGTGAGACGGCGGAATAGCCGCGTCGGCATCACGACAATACTTTGTGATATCCGAAATGTGCAAATATATTCGAGATAACAATTGACCTTGTCTATTTGAAAATGTTACAACCGTTGTACAATACGTTTCTATCTTACTCTGCGAATATATAAAATGATATAGAAATATGCAAACGCATTAACGCCAACACCGCGATACACAAGTCAATTAATCGAAATGAACAAAAAAAATAAGATGGAATAATAAATATATATATTTATTTAGAGAAATGATACATGTTTGAATACTTTTTTTGTTGTTGTTGTCATTTTCTCGATCTTTCCGTACATAATTCACTCATATTATTGGCATAATCGTGACGGACGGCAAAACTCGTAGGTTTTCGTTTAGCCGTAGCCACTGCTCCGGTCGGTTTAGCAAATCCTACTCCGCGCCTACACAGAAAACCACTTAAATTAAGTAAAAAAAGTCAAACCCAAAGTTCTGCATGTGAAACGTCCCCATTTAGCTGAACACGTGTCTATTAGGTACTGGATCTGGAAAACGTTGCGGATTGTATGTAGTTGCCGCGCAGTATTTACCGATCAATTTCTTCGTACGGTTGAATTGTGTTGATCCCGGACTCGTAATGATTCGGTTTACAATTGCCAACCGTCGGGCGTCGTTCGTGCCGCCGCGGCCGTTTCGAACCGACCAGCCGAAACGGATTTCCCGCCACTTTTCGTCACCGCCTAGAGCGGTTATTACGTACCCGTCCGGACATTCGGCCCGGCCACGGTCGAGGTTGCCGACGCCCCCGGGAGGTCATTTTTCCAATATCGGATGGCCGTTAATTACCGGTATCGCCGACGCTCGGCTCGCCCTCGTCGTTTCACCGTCCCCTCCGGGCACCTCCGGCCGCCGCCGGCGGGTTTACCGTTATAATACGATAATTGTAGTAATACCGCCGTTCCCCCGGGTGTCGCCGAAATTTATAAAATCGTCCGCAATATTATTATCGATTGCGCCGTCGCCGGGGCCCCGGCGTTTAATTAAAATCATTACGGCCCGGTCGGAAAGTAGTAATTAACGCGTCCGATTACAATCGTAACCGGGCCCGGCTCGGACGTACGCCCGGCGGACAGAACAATCGCCGGGCGCCCTTCCGTTTCCCTAGCGCGGCGGTCACCCGGCGCCACCGCCGCCGCCGCCGCCGCCGCGCGCAGATTGACACGACGGATGCGTAGGTGATAAACACGTCGTCGCGCGAAAAACGCACAAAACCGGTGCTGTGGGCGAATCGCCTACAATCGTAATAACGATATTATTTTAACGCGTATAATACGCACGGTGCGGCCAGTACGTACTGGTAACGTAATCGCTTGTGGGGGGCACTCGCGGTTAATTCACGGTAGAAAAAAAAAAAACGGTCTTGATCTGCACGTATACCGATACGCTTGCGTGCAAACACGCTAAAAAGTGTAACGAGCTTCCTCAGACGAGCCGGCAACGAGCAGTGGAAACACGTTGAATGCGTCTCGTGTGAAGAACGAGAAGTTGAAAAGGCTTTGAAACAATGTTCCACACGGGTGAGTGTACAATATGCCAGAGTGAACAGGACCGTTGTTGCGCCAAAAAGCCGAGGATCTAGCGAATGAAATGGCCAAATACGGCCTTTCGTGGCAACAGAAGGTTGGTTTCGCCGAAGGGAGAAACGCGGAAACACTTCGTTCGTTAAGCCATAAGACGAACAGGGACAGGGCAGACCACGCGCCTGCATGATCGTGGATTTATTCGGAATGGCCGTCTCTTAACACCCAATATCCTCCGTATTGTATGTCCAATACGGATGAAACTAAAGCATGGGGAATCGTTAGCATAATCACAATACGGAACTATTTCCGACATGGTTAGGGTTTTATTCTCGGTTAAAAACAAGTTGAAGTTCCCGTTGTAAGACCCACCGTCCTACCAGCCGAACTTTGCAATGTCGTTGACAACATTGACGACGAATAAACCCGACCTACTGATATCATAACCGAAGATGACGTTCGTGGTGAAATTCAGTCGAAATGGCGAAAAGAGCATGTAGCTGATGATAGTGATGAAGAGGGAACCTGATAAGAAACCACCATCAACAAAACAAATGCCAGAAGCACTTCAGATTCTACGCAGAGGGATTTGGCAAAGAGGCGATTCTGACATATTCGAACAACACCGAGCATACGAGGAAATGATAATGATGTTGACCGAAGAAGAGAAAATCCAATCAACTCCTTCAATGGATAATCATCAAACATTAATTAGCTATTACAATATTTTACTACTTTATTTGTAATTAAACGCAATTTTTTCTATTTAATATACACACATTGTTTTATTATTATACATTTCAGCTAAAATTTCAATAAATATTTTTTTTTATTTTTTTATTCGGGTCATTCGCCTTATTGACTCATTCGGTTAATATTCCAAAGCAGCGGTACCCAACCCATGGGCCGCGAACAGCGTGGTACTGGGCCGTGAACCATATAATATTAAATATTATATATGTTGGCTGTCGAGAGGTAAAGTGTTATCGAGATTGTTTGAACTCCGCGACGAACTTAGGATTTTTCTTATGGGAGGGGATTTTGATGGAAAACTTGCAAGTCTCTATTTAGAATTGGTGACCGATGATAACTGGTTGAAACGGTTGCCATATTTGACAGATATTTTTGGTGCCCTCAATGTTCTTAACTTGACTTTACAAAGCAAAGACGTTCATAAGTTTTTTCTGCAAGACAAAGTTGATGCAATGGTAATCAATCGTCAACTATAGGCTCTAAAAGCATAACATGGTTCTTTCGACGTATTTCATTGATAGAGAAACCGCTACAACTATAACCTCAAATATTTACCCTCCAACCTCAGGTTCTTTTTAACTATTTATTTCTCTTAATAACATATTAATATTTTTTATTAACATTTTCACACTCTTTTTGGAACACCTTCCCTAAATTTGAAGAGGAAATCCAATGGATCGGAAATCATTTCGAAGAAGATAACTTGAACAAATTAAAAATATCAGCAAGTGAAGAAGATTCGTTGATTGAACTTTCATGTGATCAGAGTTTAAAATCGTTTTTTAAAAGCACACCATTAGTGCCAATCTGGTTGAATGTTCGGAAAGACTATCCAGCGATCGCTAAAATTGCACCGAGAAACTCGATGGGCTTTTCGACAACTTATCTGTATAAACGTGATTTTTCTACTGTAATTTTTTTTTTAAAATAAATATAGGAATAAATTGGATGTTAGGTAAGGAATGATTTAAGACTAAAACTATCGAGTTTTTTTATTCAGATATTGACTATCTCGTGGAGGACAAGTAATGTCAAAAATCGTGATTTTTTTTTTTTAATACTTTAACTTGTGATTAAGTTGAATAAAGTGTTTTTTTCTTAATAAACAATTGATTTTCAAATTCTTTTATTTCGAATAACTGCTGTATGTGTGTGTGTGTGTGTGTGTGTGTGTATGAATACGTGCTTACGTATATAGGTGGGCTTCAATGATTTTTTTTTTTTTTTTTTTTTACAAAATTGGTGGTCCGCACAACAAAAAAAGTTTGGGAACCGCCGGTCTAAAGTGAGTCCAGTGCACGGCAACCAACGTATTTGTTTTTGTCCGCCGTTTGGTCCGGGTGTTTCGTGTATTCCGCCCGCCGCGAACGCCATAACCTAAATACGAAAACCGACGTAACAATAAACCGCGGCCACCTCGTTGCAATTACGGTAACGGCATGTGCATACGGTGCACGTAAACTATTATAATTTCAGTTGTTAAACGCACGTAAAAACCGACGCGAGATAAAAAAAAAAACCGATCGAATAATATTAAAATACAGCCGCCCCCCCGGGGACTCGTGCAGTCCGGCCTCAGCCGTTGTGCATCGGTCGGCGGCGGCGGCGACCGCGAAAATAGCGGTATTAGGCGAACAAAATAAAAAAAAAAGCTAAAAAATCTATCCAGATATTAATAGATACGAGATAACTGAAGACGATTTATCGAAATCGAGATAACCAAAAAAGTGTTCGTTATCTACGTAACGATAAAATACCATTTATCCGGGTGTAAACTAAAGATAAACGTTTTAAATACAATATTTACGGTGGAATAATTATTTACAGACAAAACTTAAAAATTAATTAATCCAAATAAATTAGTTTAGATAATTCTGTTATTCCATCTTAGTAAAATATAAGATAAACAGTTTTGTTAATTATCAAAATAAGATAAAAGGTAGTTGAATTTATTTAGATACTCGATGCGTACGCATTTGTTCGTTCGTTTGCTCTAAAAAGGTTACTGTCAGTAAAAAAAACCTGACCTCATATGATTTTTTTTTTTTTTTTTTTGTATTATCGTTTCAGAATAATTCACAAAACAGATAGTATTTACAATACTTAATACGCTTTAGGCTTGAATGGGCAGTTTACACTATCAAGTGTAGGAGGTAATATTGGCAATGGACCGAAATCAATCAGACGCTGAGTGGAGGGTGCTACGTGAAGTGCCGCTCAAGTTTTGAAAGGACTCTCACAGTTTAAATTTATGTTTGCGCATTTAGACAAAAAAATAAATAAATAAAAAATACGTGTAAATTCTTTGGAAAATATTCGCACGGGGTCGAAAAATACCGGACAACATCGGGAGGCCGACTCGTGTGAAGTGATTTTTATGAAGTACCTATAAGTCTACGTAAAAAAAATGTTTTTTGATCGTGTGTCAATGAACACGTTCAACAATATCCGGAACATATACGACGAAACGAATAATCGTAGGTGTAATCATAGCCCAGAATTCGGGCTATAGAATTTTTTTATTATTTTTTTTTTTTTAATGGCTGTGATGCGCGTGTTCGTTGAATCACCACTGCGCGATACTGTAGCGTATTCCTACAGCACTTTTACAATGTACGACGTGCCTTACCGATTTCCCCTTTAAAATGCGTACGGTGTTAATTCGGAAATTGGAAATGGCGAAAAACGACAATAAATCATTTGATAGTAAGCCCCGGCCCGGACGGGGTAGCCGATCGACGGCGGTACACGGACGGCATTTATGATTTTCGCCGCACGTTTACACGCCGACCCGCGTTCACCGTTAGGCTTTTTTTTTTCCCCCTTCGCCACGGTTCGAAATACGAAACTGAGCCATCGCTGTCAATATTCGGACAATTTCACGTCGAATATCCGTCGCGGGACACAACACTTCCGTTGTCCCGTCACCGAAAATATTTTTTTTTTTTTACCGAAACGATTTGTTTTTGCGTTACGATTTTATGACGGCAAACTTGTTTATATATATATATATTTATTTTTTTTTGATTTTTATATTACATTTTCCATACCGCCACCGTGCTTTTTCGGTCAATAAAGTACCGAGTTATCGAGTTTAATATTGGATTGCGACGATTACGACGACTACGACGGAACGCCAAATAATCGGTCGAGTTATAAAACGAAATCTACAAAGTACGTGACGTCCGTTTACGCGTCTTGTTTGTCACGGACGCGCGGTTTATACGACGAGATGTGACAGTTTTTTCAATCCGTTTTCTCAAATCCTTCCCCTCCACCCCCCACCATCAAGTTCATTTCTCCAGTGCATATTTCTCTATAAAAAAAAAAAAAAAAAAAAAAAAGTGCTTATTTTTACATATATTATTCAAATACGGTGGCGGATAAAATGTGACATGTTATTTCCGATAGTAGGTAAATAAATATACCGCACGCGTATATATGTACCCTATGTATTATAATTACGTCCGTTTGTTTTACCGTCTACATTAATGTTTAGTGAAGAAAATTTATGCTTATCCATCGATATAGAATCAAACGCTAAAGGGTACAATTATGTATCGCGCTCAATAATCATGCGTGAAGCACAAACATTATGGTAAATGTAGGATATAAAACCGATTTATAATGATACGTTAAATCCTACAGAAAATGTCCAGACAAATAATAGACGAGGAAACCGATGAATGGAGAAGGCACGACGGAATAAAAGATACTCTTCCAGAAATAGAATATAGTTATAAAAAAAAAATACAGAGTTGACGATCACAGTTTTTATACATTCAAATTGTGAAAGTTAGATTGGAAATACTAAAATCGGAAGGAGTAGAAATCGTGTAATAGTGATTGATAAGCCAATAGGGTTTATACGCGTAATGCGCTGCCATTCCTGTAATTTATTTTACTAAAATAAAATCGCCAATGATATTTTATTTGAAAATCTTCTGGTATTAAAAATTTCAACGTATTTAAAATCAAATAATTTAAAAACGTACGTAAAAATCTCTACAGGGTCTTTGTCCGATTACTGCTGTAGCGTAGGTATACGGACCGCATTTCGGTGCCGGGTCCGTCTATGAATGGACAGATCCGGTTGAATTACGTGGACGAGACATATATTATTATATGCTTATACACCACAGTGGGTAAGATATCTTTTTATATGAATTCTAAAAGTACGGTTCGGACATTTCCGGGTTTTATAATATACCCGTGCTTATACAGTGTTCTCGGTGCCATCGCTGCGGTACGAAATCGATTTTGCCGCCCGTGCGTATTATAATATTATTATACCCTCAATATATCGGTCCGATAATCAAAATAAGTTCAATAAACCTACACAGTGGCGTATTCGGGTGGTCCTCCATATATGGACAACCACCCCTCCCATACTCGACTTAAAAAAAAAAAAAATTTAAAAAAACGACACTTTTCGATGAATATTTTTAAACCTAGTGTATACGGTTTATCGGTTATAGAGAATTATCCGTTGTAAATATTGCTTGTCGAGTGTTGACATGGTGATTTGAAAAAAAAAACTTATAAGTCCAATGTCTCTTTTTTTATCAGTAAATAATTATAAAATCCGGTGTGTTTGGTTCCTACAATTTTAGACACACCCCTTCCCCTCAAAACAAAAAAAAAAAATAGCTGAATTAAACATACCTGCGTCATAATATCTTCTAGTCGAATGTGTTTTTCAAAAGTGCTTTTTTAAAAATATTAAATTCCTGAACCAATACGCACTACTGGAGTTTAAATATTTAGCCTTCTTAATACATTTCTCGAAAAAAAAAAAAAAAAAAATACCATGTGAAAACTGATTTGATATCTGTACCGATGGAGCAAAGGTTACGAGTGATATATTTAATAGAGCTGTACAGCGTACTAAAAATATTGTCGAAAACTTTTCTAGTGGCCACTGCATGCTACGTGCAGGCAGGCACTCGCTGTAAAAATGTTATCTACCAGTTATAAGAATGCTCTTGATGTGATCGTCAAAATCATAAACGTCATAAAATCTCGGCTTCTAAATAATCGTTTATTCAAAACCCTATGTGAGGACATGAGAAGTGTACGTGTACATCTCTTCTTTCACATACTGAGGTCAGGCGGTTATCTCGGAGAAAGACACTTGCTCGTATTTTTCAACTAGAGGACGAGGTGCGTGCCTTTTTTTAGACACTATTTCGAATTACATTATCGATTTCTTGATCAAATTTGGCTATTTAAAATTGCCTGTTTAAGCGAGATTTTTACAAAGCTTAATTCCACTTGATATTTATCATTTTTGTTGCAAATATTCCTTATACAAAATTTCGCATAAAAACTATTGATACAAAGTAGGGGTTCCGCGATAAAAGTGAATAATAAAAATAAATGTTCCACGGATAAAAAAAAAAAAAAAAAAAAAAAAAAAACACTACGAACAAATTCATAGTGGTACGTGGAACGTGCTCGGGTTTCTCCGCACAAAGGACGCGGTGAAATCCGAGTTAGCGTTTTCGTTTGCGGAAACGCTAAAAACCGTATATAGGCATGGCGTTTTTGAGGGATACGAATCGTCCGTTTTAGTAAACGTCAAAACTACCGGAAGACAACCGACAACTACCTGTTCCGGTGTTACTATAGACAGTGGCTGTACGTGAAACAATAATTATTTGGACGGGTCAAAGTTTGTCTGTACGCATTACAGTATACCCGCATACCGTTGCGCAAATACACTCGAACGCGATGAATATTTAAACGCTATACGGCGACCGGTGTAGAAACGGAAAAACGATTCAATATAAAATGTTGGCGTATATTACAAATCGATTAATTTTGGTTGTTGGATACGGGAAAAAAAAAAAAAAAAAAACGAAAAGAAAACCTATTGATTCAATGAAAGTTAAACACACGGACGAAATAATTAAAACTCTATTCGGACGGTATAAGGAGAAGTAAAAAAAAAAAAAAAAAAAAAAAGAAGAGAGCTTAATAAATACAATTCTCGGACGGAACATATTGAAACGAGCGACCGATTTTTATGTTGTGTGCCGAATGGTTATAAAACGTATTCGGTTATTCGGTCGCATGCCGGCCAGCCATATAAATCGCATTGGCATACACCCGGCAAACATTCTGCAATGTTAACCGTTAAATTAACGTTGTAATAATTCGCTTTATTATCATAATGTGCGATGCAAATAATAAACAATTTAACCGGCTAACGTTATGTTTAAACAACGTTATTGAACATTCGATTTCTAAAACAAAAAAAAAATTAGTTAATTATCACAATATCACAAATAATTGAAAAATAACTAATAGAGTTAATGTTAATTAATCAAATTAACATAACAATCGGTTTGAATTTGTTGCTGAGTGCGCCATCTGAACGGCTGTCGGCGCAAACAGTAGAATTAGTAATAGAACAAATCGCACCAAAACTTACCAAAAAAAAAAAAATAATAATAATAATAATAATAATTCCATTCAAGGGAAATTAAACTCCCTGCCCGAATTGTATTTTCAGTTATAGCCATAGGGGGAAATCTTAAACCCCGAATATCCGTAATTATTGTCCGCTACCCGCCAAAAAATAAACCCCACTCTGTACAACAGCTATATGAATAATATTAAAAAAAAAGCGTAAATAAAACGCACCAAGGGTGGACCACTGATGTAGGTGCGATGTTGGGAAGGTAGTATATAAAGTAGGAATTTTATTTATATCATTATTCAACGATAAATTGCAAACGGAAAACGATTTTGAACTAAGGTATAGGTATAGGTATAGGTCTTGTTTTTTTCTTTGTTGCCATATGGTTAACCCAGAAATTAACATAAAAAAAAAAAAAAAAAAAAAGAAATAATAAAACTCGTGCAGCATGACGAAAGTCGTATTTTTGCAGTTTTTTCGTCATTCATCCGGTAGTTTATTCTGCCTCGTTGAAAAACTAATGAGCATATCGAAACATGACCTTTATAAAGTACCAACTAGACAACATTTTATACCGGGAATACCGTAGAAGTGTATAGATCAAATGATGTCTACTGGTAGAAAAAGTGTTAACCGAAAAATAAAAAATATAAATAATACAAACATCATTGTAAAAACGCAAGAGACCCCGCTCCGCTAAGAATTTCACATAAATGAAACATTTGGGAGAGGGAATGGCAACAAATAAAAAAGCTATCTACGAATAAACGCCACTAGCTATAACACCTATAGTGTAGTGAAAAGCAGAGTCGAGAGTACACGATTTCGGTTTGTTTTTTTTTTTTTTTATTTTTGTCATCTGTTGTTGTTGTATTTAAACACCCGGAGCAAGAATAATTAATAATATTAAAATGATTTCGGGAGTTTTTCCCCAAGTCGCAAAAAAACAAATCCCGGGAACGCCACGATTGTAGAAATAACAATGTAATAGTATATAAAAATATTTTCGGTGGCTTTCGCTCACTGATTATATTATAATAAAAAAACAATAGTGTAACAATAACCATAAAAATTAGTAAATAACATGCCACGAATATTGACACAATATAATATCACGTAATAACATTTATCTCTATGATCAGCAAAACTAATTCGTGTCGCGATCGTGGAACAATGCTTTTATGTTTTAAGTCGAAGAATTTTAAACATGTTGTTATACGTAACATTATAATTTCACCTTTGTGACGCGCATACCACGCGTATAAAACGATTAGAAAAGATAAAATATTTAGCAAATATGTTCGGAAAAGGGTCTCGACCGGAGATAATTATTTTTTTTTTATATATATTACATTCGTAATTCTCTAGAGTGAACAGACGTATTTGTACCGAAATGCAATTACGCGATCAATGTAAATATTTTGTGAAAGAAACATTTTTTTTTTTTCCCCCATTTGTAGACTCTATTGACGCCCTTAGACATGTTACACGAGAAACTTCTTTTCGTGTGCTAATTGAATTAAAAAAAAAAAAAACTTTGCAATTAGGCTAGACTGTTAGAACAGGTAACTTATTGAATTTAAAGTTAATATACAGAAACAAAAATGTAACTCGTTAATTAACTCAATTAAAAAAAAAAAAAAAAAAACATTTTTAAGTACGTCCGAATTCGCCCGAATAGAATTCGCGTCGACGTAGCTTTTTTAATAAAAAAAAAAAAATAAAATAAAATAAAATTAAGTTGCTACAATAAGGAATTGCTATTGGATTTTATTTTATATTCTCATAGCATGATGTTTAAAAGATAATATAGTAAATAATGTTCTGCTCTCTCGGAAATAAAAAAAAAAAAAGGTTTCTCATTCTGGAAAATCCCGTATGAAAAACTGCGCTGTAGTTCGCATAAACTAAAACTCGAAAACTACACCGGTACAAGTGACATTTAAATATTAATCGAAACGTCGGACCCACATCATCGAATTATTTTCGGATACTATATAGTCGTCAAAGCCAAAGAAATTTATTGGTCTTACGTGACACGAATATTTTCAAACTTATTTTTTATTACAATCACATACATATCGGCCGGCCGCGTAATATTTCTATAGGCGTCCGACGAGTTGACAGGTAAAAAATATAAATAATTATATTGGAAAAAAACAAAATAATATCGAAATTCAACCGGAGAGTCTCGATGTTACGATTCACAACCCTCTAGTTCACCAAACATAAGTTTGAACGGGGAACTATAAGTGTATATACCATAAAATATTGTTCTAGTTTAGATCACTTAATCACGATTAATTTAGCTTCTGAGTGTAGTGATAAAACTATTAGTATTACTGAGACGTGTGGTTTTTGGGAAGAACTTTTTCGGTTAGTAAAATTACCATCAAAATACGAATTTTCCGCTTTATGGAATTTTATTTCAACAATTTTTCGGAACTCTAAATACTTTTTTCCAAAAACTCGCTAAATATGTTTATTGGTTTTTTTTTTTTTAACATATATAAATACCCAAAAAAATACTGATTTGTTGTCCTACGCGGTACGTTAGTTTAAACAACATTTACATTCCCAATAGTTTTTTTAAAAAAATTTTTATTTAAAAAAAAATTGTTGATGAGTAAAATACTTATAGATTTTTTTTCATACCGTATGTTAAAAAATGCGAATTTCGTTTGGCCCGGCTGTTTTTTTATTTCAAACACATAATTTTCTAAATTTCTAAAGGTTGTTTTAAAAACAATTATTAATTTATTTTTTTTTTTTTTTAAACCTGACAATAAATATTATCGTTCGGTTTTATTTCTGTTGATTACTGGGTTGCGTTGGCTACAATTTTTACATGTGTAAAAATACGATTTCCGTTTATCCTATATAGAATGTACAGATTCGTAATTTACGTATATTTGCCGTCCGGACAATGGACGGTGGTAAAAATGAAGAGAAAAAAAAAATATATATATATATATATAAACGGAAAATGTTTTTTTGCGAAACGTTAAAAATATCAAGCGAAATATAGGCACATATATTATTACGATGATTTTAAATTATAATTAATTTTTTACCGGCAAAATCCCTTTGTGCGGGTTCCACCGAAATTGCAGACGCCTACATTTCCATTATTATCCAAACCATTATATCGAATTTGTAGTAATGGAAAATATGTTTTTAAATTTGTTTTATTAAAAACATTTATAAACGCATTCGTGCGTTCTGAAAGAGAATTTAACAGAGGATGTATTTCTGTCCTCGCTTTTTTACGTTTATCATAAAGTGTTGACAGTGATTTTTTTTTTTTTTTATTAAAATCGTAGGCACTTTATCAGCGCGCGCGAAACACACATAATACAGGAACGCTCGAATGTACGTACGTGACGTGAATTTATATGTTATACTAATAATTACAACTATACAAATTGTTTATTACAAATTTACATAATAAATTAAAACGCACGTTGTTGGTTTTCTATTAGAGAGATGAATTCGACTATTTCACAGTTGACAACTACAGGGTGCGGTGGAGCAGGCTGGTGAGTTTTGAGGAGGTACGAATAACGGACATTAAAACTCAGAGAAAAACGGTCTGTTTTGTTAAAATGATTTGGAAATCACATTTATTTTTTTTTTTCAATTATGTTTGTGAAAATGAGATCGTCGAGATGGCGGCCGTCAGCAACGCTGACATTGCAATCTCTGAAGTTTTGATAAGATTTTCGGCACGTTTCGATTGGTACGGCCGCGATTGCTTCAGTGATTCTCTCCGTCACGTCATCAATCGTATGGGGCTGATGTTTGAAAACCTTATCCTTAAGCAATCGCCGGAGGAAAAATCGCACGCGCTTAAATCGGGGGAGCGTGCCGGCCAGTCTACGTCACCCCCTCGGTAAGACCAACCGCCCAGGGAACGTTTGTCGCAAAACGGCAGGCAAAATTCGAGCTGTGCGCGCTTGAACCCCGCCGAACTGTTAAGAACCGCACGTCTCCCACGTCATGTTCTTCAGCTATTTCCTCCGACCTGCGCTGCAAATAAGTTTCCGACATCATAACATTCCCAAAGCAACCGCGTGTTTCCGGGCAGAGCGACTTGGTGACCGCTCAATTGCCTCTCTAACCTACTGCACATTTTTGGTGGTTCTTACCGTTCCCGATGCTCCGCGGACGTGGGTCCGCTTAGGGTACTCACGGACTTTTTCGATTTTCGAATCTAAAATTGAATAGTGTTAACATTAGGGACGGATTCGTTGCGTGGAATGCCGAGATCTAGACGAGAATCCCTTTGTGTAGCAATCAGGGGATAATGATTTTCAAAATACGCGCGAACGACGAAACATCGATGTACACTTGTCCGGACCACGAGTACGACTAAGAACAACATAACCGTGTAATTCGAAATAGACCACTAATACAGGCCTGGGTTTATCCTATCATAAACTAATGATTTCATTTAACTCGTCGGTCGGCCGCGATTACTTCAGTGAATCTCTCCGTCACGTCATCTATCGTATGGGGCTGATGTTTGAAAACCTTATCCTTAAGCAATCGCCGGAGGAAAAATCGCACGCGCTTAAATCGGGGGAGCGTGCCGGCCAGTCTACGTCACCCCCTCGGTAAGACCAACCGCCCAGGGAACGTTTGTCGCAAAACAGCAGGCGAAATTCGAGCTGTGCGCGCCTTGGGCCCCGCCGAACTGTTAAGAACCGCACGTCTCCCAAGTCATGTTCTTCAGCCATTTCCTCCGACCTGCGTTGAGAAATTATTTTCAAAATACGCGCGAACGACGAAACCTCGATGTACACCTGTCCGGACCACGAGTACGACTAAGAACAGCATAACCGTGTAATTCGAAATAGACCACTAATACAGGCCTGGGTTTATTCTATCATAAACAAACGATTTCATTTAACCCGTTAGTCGGCTCTGTACCACGGAAACGGTCGGCCCGAAAAAAAAAAAAAAAAAAAAATCGGTTTCTATAATATAATCCCCGTGTACCGGATATGAAATAATACATCGAATTGTAATATTGTATTAAACGGAATTGAAATTTTATTGAAAATAAAAAAAAAAAAACACCGGACGACCCTCTCGCCGCGGGTCACTGGTGTAGGCGGGCAGTTGGAAAACTAGGACTCACAGGGTAAATTAGTTTATATCCGTACGCGACGATAAATCATTTCGAACGAAAAAAAAAAAAACGTTTCTGCGCACTGAGCGAAACTCGGTAAACCGATATGTTGTTGGTGTTTTTTTTTTTTTTACCTTGTACGCAAAAATCAACAAAAATAAAATCGATGCGCGGTCATTTGCTGTCAGTTGTAATAACTATTTAAAAAAAGAAAAAAAAAACCGTTGGTAAACTAGAACAATATATTACATAAAGTAACGCCGACGGAATGAAAAACCCATACTGTAAAATCCGGTACAACGCAAATAATAATTCTTGCACAACATTTTTCAAACCGAAAAAGCGTTTTCCGTGGAAAAAATAACACCTCTTGGCGAAACAAATAGACAGTGTCGAGACACGGATAAAAAAAATATTTATCTCGATTAAGATATAAAAGATAATAACGTCTAAATCAATTGTCTAGATAATCCTTAACACTGCAAATAGGTGATTTTTTTTGTCGCTACATTCCGGATCCAATTCGATAGTAATAAAAATAATATGTGATGTTTATCTAACGGTGGTCAAACGTTGACTCGTTGGTCAATATCACGATTTCATAATATCCAGAAACGAAAAACGAAATCAATAGTTAATCAACTTATGCGCATTAAACCCAATAATATTATAGCCGTTATTTGCTCTTGTTGGTTTACCTTTGCAAAAGTCATGTTTGAATATTTAATTTGATTATTGGTATTCGCCGATGACCGAAAAATACTGTGCAAATAAGAGAGAAACGGAATAGGGCGGCTCAATGGCAATAACCGAACGAATTTAATTTTGGACTTTTCAATACCGAAATTACAATTGTTTTTTATTGTTTTTCTGTTGTATTTGATTGCACATTACAACGCCCGTTTTTATTATTATTTTTTACGAGTGTTGGATAAATACAAATAAATGGAAAAAAATATAAGTATTTATTGTCGAGTGCTCTTATTTGTTCAATATTACGTCGGGATAGTTTCGTAGGTACAATATAAACGGAAACATGGTAAAAGATCATTTTTTTTTTTTTTTTTTTTTTTCAAGTATTTTTAACGGAAATATAATATATAGTCAATAATTAGGTGGCTACTGTAAAAACTAGCAAACTTCTAGTCAACGGCGTATCCACGGAGGGCATGGGGCAATGGACTCCTCCACAGACCGTATAATTTTTTTTTTTTAGATTTTTATCATAACTGTTTCATGTTTATGTTGCTTAATTATAGTGCATGCGATTTATTACCGTATTGTATTTTATTAAGTAAGTATAGTTTGTTTTTAAACGTAATAAAGGAAACAAACGTTATCGTGTAATTTTGAGTTTGTTTGTTTTTGTTATTATTATTTTTTTTTGTTTCTTTAGCCCCGTCTATTGAGAAAAACCGGCTACGCCACTGCATATACTTATACTTACTTACTGACTAATGCCTAAGGAAATATTGTTCGAAACTCGCGCGGTTGCGGTATTACGATTTTTAAACACTTGTCACAAGTAAATATCGGTAGCCGAGAACATTTGGTTTTTAACATCAATTATTCGGTACAAGATGTACACGATTTTATAATAACAATATTTAGATTTATATGTATTGTGAACAAATTATTGTTCGGAGGTCCTGTACTAGTATTGCGGTCCATTATTAATAATTAATATTGTACACATTCAAGAATATCTAACGAGATCACAATACATAGCGTTGAATTTTAAATGAAACTCTTGAGCTTTTGGACATTAAAGTTTTATTCTGAAATTTTAGCTATTGTTACTTTAAGTAAAGTCTTTGATGGACGGGACAATGTATATATATATATATATATATAGAGAGAGAGAGAGATTTGTTTAACCCGTTGCTGATATTATAATATCGTGAATCCGAATAACCGAGCATCAAAGGGTACGGCGTCAACGATTTTTGTTATACAAATATAAAGATAGCAAGTCGCCGGTTTTTTTTTTTTTTTTTTATATTTATTTATTTATTTATTTTCATTTATATAGGCTCTGTAACTTTACGACAGTCCTGGACGAAACACGAATCTCCGAAACGTTTAATTTCGGTTTTGATTTGTAGTAACTATTTGATAATTTCTGAAATTACAAATTTAAATTACAGACAAAATTGTAATTCGGCGACGTAATGTTATGTTAGCAATATTTGATATTGTTAGTTTTAAGTACGGTGCCGTAACATTTCCACGGGCTGCCCCATGTACTTGGTGCAATATAATTTTAGTAAGCATAACATTAAATTTAATTAGGCAAAGCCAACGGAGAAACTATAATGAGAAAATAAAACTAAATCAAAGGGGTAAATATAAGTTTTAAGAAGATTAATTTGACAAAACAACTTAACGGCGAAACAAGAAAATCCTCTTGCAATCGGCAACAATGTTCGGATTAGACTCGTGAATACGAATAAAACGGAATGAACAAATAATAATAATAATACTAAATATACAGTGTTTAAGTTTAAAAATGTTTGCTCATAAGCCGTTTGTACTGCAGCTGGATAAGCAGTACGACCGAAAATGTGTTTGTATTTAAAATTTTATATTTTTTTTTTTTTGTTTTTTTTGTATACGACACACTTACTAATGCTCTTAATGTGTACATATTTGACAGAGTTATATACTAGGGACTTTTGAAAAAAAAAATAAGTAAAACAATCCGACATGATTCGCGGCTTTGAAAAGCCACTGTTGTTGGTGGGAAATTGGTATAAGGTAAAATACATAGGAAAATTTAATTTATGTACCCGATCATAAATCATTGCTAACAAAAAACGATACTGAGCGAATTTCCATCGGCGGCTATACAGAGCCAATTCAACGATTTTAATATCGGCGAAACTAATATTCATTTCGTTTTTTTTTTTTTTTTTGGTATTTTAATATGCGATTTTCGTAAAATGTTTAATTTATTAGTATATATCAAAGGACGAAATAGTGTGGAAGCGCCTTTTTCGGAATCGGTGAATTCGGTATTCGGAGTCGGCGCATATTAAATCACACCCCTCTAGCGGATTTTTTTTTTCAGCACCACCGCCGGCTCTGCGATTACGTCGTACATATTTTATTCCAAAAATATATTGCAAAGTCCCTATAATTTTTCATCGAGCTCGAACTCGTTGGGATGTATACGAACGGCGATACAGGCACGGCCCCGAAACGTCGTAAGACGCCGTAATGCCATAGACGCAGGGCTCCCCGGGGACTTGTTTGGCTGGTCGCCGTCACGTTCGATAACCTTGACAACCAAAAAAAAAAAAAAAAAAAAAAAAAATGAAATAAAACGATAAAAATGCAAACGAAATAAATCTAATGAGTCACGTGGCGGACGGACATTGGCGTAAAACGTGTACCCCGTGCCCGCATTATTTATTGAAACAAGAATATATTTTATTTTTTTTCTATCGCCGTTAATATTTTATATATATATATATATATATAAATATATTTATACGTATTAAGTTTGTTTACCGATGCACATGCATAATATTACGCGATATTATCAACTCGGCCCGTCTTGAGCATTATCTAGATCAGTGTTTCCCAACCGGTGGTCCGCGGTCCCGTAGATTTTTTCTTTGATTTCTATTACAACTTAATTTTTTTTTTTTTTTTTAAATAGCGAACAAAATTACGACTTATTGAGGAACCGTATAATATTATACGGTTATCTTATCGTTGTTGCTGCTGTAGACCGATATGTATTTTCCACTTTTATAAGTGTGTAGGTATCAGTCACTAAAATTACACCAAGTAAATTATTTAGTATAGTAAAGTATAGTAATAAAATGTAAAGTAAAATAATAAAAATTAACATTTTTCGATAAATTTTGTGTATTCTTGTTAATGAGCAAACCAAAGGTATTCCTAGTTTTCGTAAAATTGAGGTGGTCCGCGACCTATAAAATATTGTCAATGTGGTCCGTGGTGGTAAAAAGGTTGGGAAACACTGATCTAGATCAATAATTTATCATCTTTAACTTTATCTAGATAACTGACAAACTATACTAGCTGATTTTCCTTACGAATTACCGTAGATGCAAAATTCTATCATAAAAACAACTATATAGCTAATTTATACGATTTGCAGGCATTTAGCAGCATTTTTAAAAAAAATTTTTTTCTCGAAAAATCAAATGAAAAAGTGGAAAAATCGAACAACTCGGTTTCACATCTCATAGTTGTAGGTGTACACGAATATTCGGGTATTATTATTGGCCATGCGATATCGAATTCGATCGGTTGGAATATTATTTTCAAACCTTAATTTTAATTTATTCGATTTTGTATATGTGTAAATACTAATATACATAGGTACAATTATTAAATTTACAATTTGCGTTTTATCATTGCCTAAATAGTTTAGGTTTTTAGTTTATCTTTTATCTTTGTCAACTAGATTGACCGTTTGATATTATTTCGCGATACTTACACTGAACACGACCGTATGATGTAATTTTTGATCAATCATATTCAAACGTTTGCAGTGAGCGGTAAAACAGTGAGATAGCGAAATAATGAACGTGATTACTCGTATTGGTCATGACTAGGGCACAAATTTGTATGGATATTCATATGTTTAATGGTTGGTTAAAAAAAAAGGCCAAGCGACGGGTCGCCAACCTGAGCCAGCGGGCTCGGGGCCGGAGCATACGGGCACGGAAACAAATATGTAATTTGGAACAAAAAAGGACCTTTAAATAAACGAATTAAAAAAAAAAAAAAAAAAAACACAATTCATTGTAAATTTATAACACCAGCCCAGTCGATGTTTCAGAGGTGAAACGAATATAAAATAAATAATTTGTATATATACACGAGTGTATATGTTACCCGCGTGAGCCTACGCTCTTGACGCCTCCTTCCCCGTGGACGGTGGAACCTCGGGAGGAGGGTAGGTCTTTTATCTCGCTAGTCGGTGGTTCTTGTTGACCACCGGTGAAAATAATAACGACGTTGGGCAAATAAAAAAAAAAAAGTATACGCGAACGCATTTCGTGCCCACGCGGAAATAACGTAAGAGAAATAGAATTTAAGTGAGTCAAGTGACGGTACATTAGTTAATACAAAAATTCGTCTTGTGCCCTTGCGATCACGTATGTGCGCAGTTTTAGTTTCCATGTTTTTACCTATTTTCTGCATATTCGCATAAGAAATACACAGGGCGTATTTCAAGGATTTTTATGGCATGATTGCATGCACGTTTAATAGGTTCTCAGGGCATAAAATTGTATGATCTGTGGCCATGGTACATCGTGGGGCATTTTTTATAATTCGTCTATGATTTTTCCAGTATTTTTACATAAATTATAAACCGCGCATCGTGTTCCGCTCTCAAACACGTGTTGGCTTCGATATCGAGCACGTCCCTGGTCCATTTATTTCGTGTCTATGTTATATATAATCGCTGGTTTGCGATAAATAAGAATTATCCTGTATCATTGTTGTTATACGATTATATACGGATTCAGTCCACGGACTCGACGCAGTGCAGCATTAAGCTTAACTGCTGCCTATGGACGAAAAAAGAAAAAAAAAAAAAAAAAACATTTTGCCGCACTATAAATATCCCAAGAGCCTTCACGGCCTTCCCATACTTTTCCCAAGCCTATAGTCTCGACACCCAGCTTCTCTCGGGTTTTGCATTGAAAATATTGTCCTAAAAATGATCATTTGTTGGCGATACAAAAACAAATATAATAACGATACGTGAATTTAATTATTTTACTGATTTATATAATTTAGACGTACGGTAATCGAATTCAAATCAATTATAAGTGAAAACAGTATTGACTTATTTTTTTTCGGAATTATAGCAATTATAAGTTTATTTATTCGACATTTTTAATTTCGAAAAAGAGTTTTACTCAATTTAGATTATTTTTTTTTTTTAACGGTTTTTCGATCAGTAAATAGTCATAAAAAATAGTCATAAAGTATCTTTAAAGATACAAAAATTCCGCCCAGTGGCGTTTCACTTTTATATCTTAACTTTTTATATTACTTTTTTGGCGCATGTAGTAAAAATACGTAAAATTGATCGTATCGTCCATTAAAATAGATTTGGATTTTGAATCCGGTGGTACATTAGTTGATGGAATTCGTCTAGATTTCCAACAGTTTATGGGCTTGACTTTTGTGCATTTCGGGTACTTTGTTGGGTAAAAGGGGAGAAATTTGACGCCCTTCCTAGCACCACGGAGTTTGCCCCCTTTCTCTGTGCCACGTGAAACGCGGCTCCGAGTCAAGTCGTCATCGTATATTAAAAAAAAAAAAAATGTAGAGGCAATTCAAATTGACTATTATTCACGAGAGACGGAAACATACGTGTTAATTTAAAAATAATTCATTAATTTATTTATAACGTTATTCTTTTTCCGTTTTAATAATTTCAAAGGCTATTTTATAGTATAGAAAAGTCGATTTCTTAAAAAAAAAAAAAAATGTTACGTTATCAAACGTGATTGTTTGTTCTTGTAATTAAAAAATATATATATATATATATTGCGTCGTAAACGACATTATTCCGAGTTGCGGCAATTCGCCAATTGCGTATGTTAAACAATATTTATTTCGTTTAACGGAAACCGGCGGGGGGGGGGAGGGGAAGGGGGAGAGGTTCGCAATAATATATTAATATATTTATGTATTATGTATTAATAATAATGATAGTTTATCGCGTGTTGTCGGTATCCGGGGATAGGGTAACGGTCACGGGCGCGGAAAATTAAATTCGACCAACGTCCCCCCGGGAGAGCGGAGGAGAGTGGAGCGAGCGAGAGAGAGAGAGAGAGAGAGAGTGGAGCGGACGGCTATCGCGATTGTTATTGTTGTATACGATTTTATTATCCGCCGGCCGGGCCTCGTTCAAAGCGGCGGCGGCGGCGGGTCTGCGGCGGACGTCTCTCGGCGGACCTTTCCCGTATTCGTCCGAACCGGATAAAAGCCCCGGCGGATTCCCCCTCGAAATCAGATAGACCGCGGCCCGCGTCCCGCGGCGCCCGCAACGCCGCCCAAAACCGACTTAACGATTTATTTCGTTATATTATCCGCGAAAACCGTAACCCCCCCCCCCATCCCCCCCACACCCCCACACCGCCATACGTGGTATTGCACGCGTACACGTACGGTATTATTATTGTTACTCCGTACGATACCGCAACACTACGAATTATTAACCCGAATTTTAAACAGCGATAAGAATAATCTTGACTTCCATTATCGTTATTAAAAACGCGTACGATGTGTTTTTTTCCCTAGCGTTTCGCAATATTCTACCGATGATAATCGAACGTAATCCGCACGTAGGCCGCGGGTATAATACTCGTACACTTACGAGTGTATACGACCCGTGTCCCAAAAGTTATGTCTCCGCAATTACAACAATCGAAATGGGCTTTATTCAAAATACGTTTTACACGAGTTTAGTACCTACAGTACGTATGAGTTATTTTTCCACATAATCGCCGTTTACTACTTGGATGCATTTTCCAAGGCGCACTGGACGTTTTTGTAGGCCAGCCTCGTAGAATCTCGCCGCCGGCTCCTTATTTAGATATTGGGTGACTTCTGTCTTCACTTCATTCATATTTTCTTTAAGTTCAAGAACAAACGGTAATCGGACGGGACAAGATCTGGGCTAAAAAAAACCTCACCTTGTTCGGCATAACGAGACAAAAATTCTCGACAAGTCTCAATGCGTTGGCGCTTATGGTCCTCGGTCAACATTTTAGGCACCCGCATTTGTGATAGCCCCAAAAAAACCTTTGAATGGTGCTTTTTGACAACTCAAATCTTTGTTCAAGACCTCGAACCGTCGCTCGTCGATCTTCACGAAGCTCTCTTTCAATTTGCTCTTTCAACTCGTCTGAAATCGAAGGTCTCCCGCTTCTTTGTTCATCATGAACTTCCGTCCGAACTCCTGAAAATTCCCTACACCACTTACTCACATTTTTTTAAAGGCATGCAACCCGTACCATATGTTTGACAGAGTTTTCGATTAATGGATATCGGTGTTTCACCGGTTGAATGCAAAAACGAATAACGGCGTGAAGTTCGCATTGAGCATATACGGGAATAGAGGCGGCGGCGGCCGACATAGAAACGTCCAACTTATACGCGTGTCAGACGCAAACTAAACGTCGGATCTAATTGAACAGCATCTCGTTGGAAAGGCTACGACCAACACTATACAAAAGTATTATCAAATTTTGAAAAATTTATTTATTTCTCGCTCTAGGAGCATCGAGACCTTACTTTTGGGACACCCCTCGTATATATATATATTATATTTTTCTACAGAATCTCATTATATTTTTTTGTGATTGATTTTTTTTTGTCCAGTTCGCCAAGTCCCCGATAGAATAGAATATATAAAATTATACGCCGACACATTAATCGTAGTCGAATTCCCGACGGCGGTGACTTTCGATAAGCTTTAAGCTTTTAATGGTTTCCTAGAAAAGCGGTGCCGTTATCTAGTGGCCGTAATGTAGCGTTGGGTGACGTCACTCATACGTCGTCTATAAAAAAACATCGGAGTAGGTTTCCTAGAGAACGTTGAGTGTCACCGTAACGTCAAATAGCGGTGCTGTCAGTAATGCACGACGGCCGTCATGGCGGCGATAAACAGTAGTTGAACGTTTTTTCGCGTGTAGCGGTGTGCATATTTAATTAATACAACGAATGGAAACGTAACTAACCAACGACTGCTAGCAAAACGATTGAATAAAAATTACTCATTATAGTTAAAATATAACGACCCACTTCGTTTGGGAGCCTTTATAAAAAAAAAAACTGGTGTTAAGCGAAAGTATCGTCTAAATGTTTCGTCATTACAATGCAGATGGCGACGCACTAAAATCTGAAATGCACCCTCAGTATCACGATTTTCGAACACGACACTCTCCTCCGAACGGTTTTTTTTTTCGTCTTCCGATGACTCTTCATCATCCAAACATACCGACCCACTACGCTCCAGTGAGTACTCCAGTGACTACGATTGAACACGGTGGCACTATTTCCTGGGAAACCACAGCTTGGTCACCGTAAAGACGGCCGTCATTTACAACCGTAAAATGACGGCCGTTAGATAACGGCACCGCTATTCTAGGAAACCTAACCTTAAGCGAACGCCGCTGCCGAGGTGAGTTTAACATTAAAAACATAAAAAAAAAAAAAACAAACAATAATGTTCTGATCGGAAAATCAAATCGCTCTCTGAAACCGTGGACATATCCGTGTACAAATAACATTTTGTTACCTTCGCTTTTTCGCCCGTTGTAATTATTAGACGATTTTTTTTTTTTTTTTTTTTTTTATATCAATACCGATTTTATTCCGCCCGTCGACCGATATATGGGTGACGCGAATAAATGACTTTATAAGTTGGCCGAACTAATTGTATGCATATATGGCTGGGGGACAAGTAAATCGCGGAATATTAATATCAAACGAATAACTTACCGTGCTGTACTGCGTATTGCGCGTACGTATGGGAGACCCCTCGTACACGGGCGTAACGAACGTCACGCTGGGGTTATCCGTTCAATGTATAAACTAAACGCGCGGTTTATGTTGTGTTTAATAAACGATTTATTTATCTAGATTATTTTTTTGTTTTCGTTTTTAAATTATTATTTAAGCACCGCATTAATTAACTGGAAAACCGGGGCCGAGGAAAAAATATAAAAGTTGAGTCGAGTGTAATATAGATTAAGCACTGCGGGACGGTGGTCGGTGGTCGGAATGACTATAAAAACTTTGTCATTGCCGTTGCAAGAGATCGATTTCGAACGGAGAGTTGAGCGGACCGACCTCGCGGGACCGCAACAAAAATGCCGTAAGTATCGGGACACGATGATAATAATAATAATAATAATAATAATACGGCTTTAACTTTTTCCATAATCGTAAAAATAAACGACGGCAATTTTTTCACAGTTTCGTTGATTAGGTCGTAACGGTCAGGTAGATTAGATTCACTGTAGAGCATTGTTGTTCAAGACAAGTCTAATCTCAAACATACTATAGATGAACAATTTGTATTATCGAAACTTTTTCATCATGATACATTTATAGATATTGAACGAGCCGAAAAATGCATTGGTTTTACATCATTGTTGTGTTTTTTTTTTCTGTATATAAACAAATTTTCCGAATTCTTTTTGGATCTAGTTAGTGCACTGGTAGATGACTTTTTCATTTTCGTTGCAGTTGTTGTAATAATTGGGGAAAAAATACTTAAGGATAATTTACGGCAATAATGCTTTCATTATTTTCAATTAATTTTTTTTTTAATGTAACACGGTTACAAAATAATCGTAGAAACCTGACATGTTCGCATAATATTAATAATATTAGCTTTAAAAATATTAATCTGAAATATAATCTTAAATAATCAAGCTGAAATATCTTTAATTCAATAATATTCATTATAATCTATATACTGTAAACCCAATCCATAAAAATATATACCAGGAAATAGTACAATAGCTAATTCATTTTTATTTTTTAAGTTTTATTAAATTGATGAAAAAAAAAAATATATACAAAGGTAAATGATTAAAACTTCCATCCGAATAAATAGTGTGCTATCTTTATCTTTAAATATTTATTGTAATACAATTGGAGACTGGAAATCAATAACGGGCTGTGTGCCAAAAAAAAAAAAAAAAAGAAAAAGAAAAAAAATTGAGTTTGACTCGAAAAACCGAACTATGTGCCATCGCCAACAACCTATAAAGAGGGCGGCTCTATGTGCCACGACCATAATATTGGTGTACAAAAAACCTAGACAAATGTCATAAGAGCTATATGCCGGATGTGGTTTTAACGGGTTAAGTGTCATTGTATGAATGCAACAAGATACTACATCATCTCAGCTCCCTACTAGTAACGATTCAATGTGTTCAATTGATCTTGAACAAGTTTGGTCTTTTCCATTTTTAACCCACAGCCTGATGTTCTATTCACGTCAGCTTTCATGTTTTAATCAATGTGTTCATGTTGGTGACAACAACAAAGGGCTCGTGTTTTTGTGGCATGAGGGTATGTATGAGTGGACCGGGTGGTAATGAAATCGCTTCTTGCCTCTTTAACGCACTCAGTTAGGTTAGATTAGACAGAGTAGTCCATAATAATATCACGATTAAAAGAAAACTTACCGTGTGATCAGATAACTGCACCGGACAAAATAAAAATAAACTTATGTCGTTTGTTTGGATTTATTTGACGATTACAGGCAAGTATGGTGTATCTAATCATACATTTTTGGTCTTATTTGCCACGTGACAGGGATTTTGCCCAAATCGATAAACGCAAAAGCGTTGAAAATTGCCAAGCTCCTAAGGACCTGATTAAACTTATGGCGAATGCTACACCGAATAATCCTTTTATAGTTCCTATGCTCAAACCTGGCGTCTTTATTGATTTTAAACAAGCAGCCGATTTATACAGCAACACGGCAAAACTGAACATTATCAAATGCAGTTGGAATAAAATTGAAAAAAAAAAAACGGTGTCGTTGAGACGAGAACAACGTTCAATGAACTTGAAACATAGAATACATGCAAGGTTCTCAAAAAAGGAATTACAGCTAAAAAAAATTAAGGACTCAATTTTACCAACACTACCGTGTCATAACAGTCTATCTGCCGGAAAGAAGAGGGACCTGCAACAGATGTCCACGTATTTGAAGAAAGAAAATCGAGCGTTCTTCGATGAATTAATTAAATAATTATATAATCATAATAAATTAATTATGTATGTAATCTTGAAAATTAAAATGATTTAATTTATCAAAAAAACTACATACTTTGTTCATCGGTACTTACCTCGTTTGTGCCGGTTAAATGTATGTACATTTTTTTGAATAAAATATTATATTTAAAACACAAGTAGAAGGAATTTTACAATAATTATATCAAACATAATATAGATTATAAATAAAAAATGTGGTTTAGGTTTTTTTTTTTTTTATCAACAATTTTTTGATAGAACAAAACAAAAATCCAATAACTAAAGAAACAACTGTTTGGCACTTGGTCCGTTATTGATTTCCAGTCTTCGATTGTATTTTGCAAACGGAAGTGTGCCTGCGGTGTTTCGTACGTTTGTCTGTACGAAGCCGAATGTGAAATTATGATTAATAAAAAAGGAGATGTTTCATAGAGTGCGACGTGAAATGACCTACTATAGTTTCAAGATAACGTACGTCGAATCAAGTTTTCGATACATATACACCGACTATAATATACCGTATATGTTCTCAAACAGTTCATGGATCGCTTCCTGGTATAAGTAATTTTAAACGCACATTGCGTATGTCATGTACGTTAAATTAATAGCACAGCTCCTCTTAATCCATTACCCGTCGTGGAAATGCAAATACCCGATAAATATTCCGAGACAATTATTCATCGCGTTCAACTTTTGTTAAACGACATTGAGAATACGTTTAAGAATCTCCGCAACCTCAAATCTCGTATGCAACCTTCATCCGAAGAAATTTGTTTTCAGTAACGGCTTTGTACAAGCGATTACTTACGATGAACGAAAAATAGATTATTAATTATTTAAATCAACTTATTTTAACTACAGATTTCGATTAAATCTCAATTTAATTGAGTATGAAATATATTTAAATTTATATCGAAGGAATATAACGATTGTTAAAAATGTATACGACATTTTTTTCTGAAAAACTATTCAATTTATTTTTTGTTTTATTAACCTCGGTGTCCGTCGTATTAGTTAACCGATTTCGATTCGGGATCTAGCTTTGTAAAACTAAGGTGTGTTTTAAAATTAGGTTAGTAAAAATATACAATAAAGTTGTTCATATCTTACCTTAAAATATGCGGATTTCGTACCCGATGATTCATTATTCGAAACATTTTTTTCTTGATTCCCCACTGTATTTTTTAACGATTTAAAAAAATAACTGACAGCAAATTACTTCCAAATACGGCTTATACAATAGCCTAACCAGATTACCATGATCCACGCAGAATTGTTTATAAATTACAATGTTTTATCATTGCTTTTAATATATAAACTAATTTATCCCAAAACACAAAACAAAACCAAAACCGTCGCTCAATAAAATAACAACCCAAAAAAATATTATTATTGTTTTTTTTTTTCGCCTTTTCTGTTCTGTTACCTGACAGTGATTTTATTACTGGATATATTTACATACAAGTATATAATACTCCAGACTTTGTTGATTTTTCTTTTTCTACGCAACATTATATATATTATTATTGCATATATAATATTAATATTTATTGTTTTTTTATTAAATTATGTTATTTGTTAAACCTTCGCAACTTTCCACCAATAAAATTGGCTATTTCTTTATTTTTTCTCGGTGTTTCCTTAAACTCCTTATAAATAGTCAAGTAGTACAATACGCTTCTTTTGCAACACAATTATGATATGTACTCGGATAGGCTAAAACCGAGTGCGCTAATAATAATATATTATACTTAATGCGTGCGTTTGTGGAAAATGGAAAAAGCCTACGGAGCACGTGTATACTTGAGGGCTGCTACCGGGGCTGCACTTAGTACAACTAGTACGAGGAGGATTGAAAAAAGAAAGAGCTAGAGAAAGGTCATAATCCATCATAAAAATATTTCTCGGTTAGCACGAAAATGTACAAAAGTACTATATATATATATATTATATTATAACTAGTGCAATATAATTGAAAATAAGTATAGTGGTTGTTTATACGTAAAATGTAATATTGGTACCTAGCAACGAATCCATAAATAAATATAAAAACCGTAGAGCACTGTTCGTGTGCGAACAACTGTTTTAGGTGGGAAGTTGGAAAGTCATGATATAATATAAGGTTGTTTAATTAATATCCGTGCTCGACGATAAACACAATTTCCACCGATTGCACTGATCTTTGAACTCGATCGAGCTCTGGTAATTACAAAGCGATTGAAAAACAAAACTTAAAAAAAAAACGCTTTTATTTACATGCCATTTAGCAGGGTATGCCACTGCATAGTCTGCGGCTTCACGTAGAGGCCACAAAAGTAGACCTCTCGATAACATTTCATTAGTATTAACAAATAAATATATATATTTTTTATACATTTTTATTAAAAAAAAAAAATAAATATATACATTCCATTTTACAAGTTAACTTGTTCGCCACTCGTAAATTATAAAATCAAAACTCAGAACCACTACGTCACAAGGACGTCTTCAATCACACATGACGATATTTATCGAACGAAAAATGGCCACAGCAATACAAATATCGGACGAGTTCAAAACGCGTGCGCTGGTTAAAAGAATACATTTAAACATTAAATGTAAATATAATCATTTAATAACAGCCCAATGAAACAATTTGAAATTGTTCAATATGCATACTAAACGATTTTCTATTAAATAAATTTAAAACACTGTGCATTCTACAGGATGAGGCGTGGTTAATTCCTTATCTGAACTCTCGCAACTGAGCGGCTATTAATAGTAGAGCGTTGGTTTATATCTAAGATTTCTGTTAGAAAAAGTTCAGTGTTAATAAAGCAGTGGACAAAGCAAGAGAGCGCGTTCGCCGTGGAGGCCTACTTTTCTTTCAGCCGTTCGACAATCGCAACTCGGCGTGCTTTCGGAAACCATTTCAATATCGCATCTGCAGGTCGTGTGCCTGATCGGAAATCGATTTGTTTGCAGGTGGACACGTTCAGGGATACCGGTAGTGTGCAGAAGAAACACAATGGACCATTCCAGAACCGTCAGGACGCCAGAAAACGTCGAAAGGGTAAGGGCGGTGATTTTGCCGAATCCCCTAGGCGATCTGCACACAAACATTCGGCTGCTTTAGGGATGTCTAGTCGCACAGTGAGACGAACTCTTCACGAGGAACTTAACTTTCACCCATACAAATCGGCAGTGGTGCAACAAATTAACCCACGCGATTATATTGCGCGAAAAAATGCATGTGAAGCCTTCCTCGAAAACCTGCCACAGGACGTCCTTGTTTTCTTTAGTGACGAGACACATTTCCATATTTCCGGATTTGTGAACAAACAAATCATGCGATATTGGAGCCCGACTAACCCGAGAGAACTTCATGAGCAGCCTCTGCATACGGAACGTGTGACTGCATGGTGTGCAATATCCAGAATCGGCATTGTTGGCCCGTGGTCCTTTGAAGAGAACGAAAGAGCAGTTACGGTCAATTCTGAACGTTATGTCAGCATGATTGTGGATTTTTTTCTGCCCAAACTTAAAGAAATGAATTTAGGGGAAGTTGGGTTTCGACAGTATGGCGCCACGGCTCACACGGCAAGAAGGTCAATGGATATCTTCCGTGAACATTTCCCCGAACGGCTCATCTCTCTTAGAGGCGATCTTCAGTGGCCAGCACGATCACCAGATTTAGCCCCATGTGATTTTTTCCTGTGGGGCTACCTTAAATCGTTGGTATACACGGATCGTCCAAAGATCCTTCGTCACCACGTTCGAAATGTAGTATTTAAAACCAAATAAAATAATACTTCAAATGTACCCTTATACAGCGAAAAAATAACGAAATCAATATCGCCAATACACTTTGTGTTATGATTTTTTTAAAATAAGGAAGTAACCACGCCCCACCCTGTATAATCTAACGCGATTAGACTTTGTGTGGTTTTTTTTTTTTTTTTTAAATTATATGTTTGTGATGTGGCCCAAATACGTTGGGGCGGCCCGATTTGTCTTGTCGCGTAAGCCGCGGACGCGGAGTCTGCGCACGGTGCCTACGTCCGACTAATCGTGCGAAAATACAATAAGCGGTCGAGCTGCACTGTCGCCGTAATAATATTTTACGTACCTCTTTACGCGCACGCACGCGATTATATTTAGGTTAGGTTAGTGGTAATTGGTATTTTTAAATTTAAAAAAAAAAAAAACAAAAAAAACTTTGCGCGAATATTATTTTTAATTATTGCCGGGGAATACGCTCCGTCGAACGCGGCAAACTTTCCGAGGGAACACGATGGGTAATATTGTTTTCGCAGTAACGACCATCGTCCGGTTAATGTGCGGATTAATCAAGTTTGGCCCGAAGTTTTGTCGAATATCCATTCGTATTTGTATTTATTTATATTTATATTGAATATTCTCTTCGTTTAACTTTCCCGCCGCCTCCCATCGTCCAACTCATTATTCCATTTCCGCGCTCTGGATTTACTTCAGCGGAAGGTATTCCGTAATATTTAATCGCCGCGTTATTTGCGATCATTAAAATAATAATACAAAAAAAAAAAAAAAAAAAACACACACACGACTTACAAACAAACAGTCCAAACAGAAATTATTTATTAAAACGTTGATAGCATGCGCGGGTCGACGGACCCTGTACAATCGGACGAATCGGACCTATACAGCAATAGGTTTTTTTTTTTTTTTTTTAAATTATTTCTCATATACAAGACCGTCCACGTAAAACGACGCGTTTTCTTTATATCACCGCGTGCCGGGAAACGGATAAAAAGTTTTCCGATTGGCGACGCGATTTATGATTGTTTTTCTGTAAATTTTTTTGTTTTTTTTTTTTTTTTTTTTCTTTGCTTAGCACCTTTAACACTTTTTAGGATTCCCGGGAAAATATTAAACGCGCGGTGCCACGTGCGTTTAACTGGTTATTCTATAGGGGGGGTGGGGAAATATAAAATAGCAAACCTAGGAAATAACGATTTTGACCCGATAGTTACGAAAACCACAATACCACAATAACGTACGCGGTAAATTCAGCTTTTACCCGTGAATATAATGTGATTATGCTCCGATGTATAGCATGTAGTAGCTCTATTTCGGCCTGTGGGAACGAATAATTATTATAGTGGGCGATTGACGTTATAATTTATCTTCAAACAACCCGGCCACCCGTATAAGCAATGATCAAAGTAATAAAAATACAATATTTATTTTTTTTTTTTTTTTTTTTTTAAGTGCTGAAATTGTTAGTGGTGCCCCCGCCCCCCGCTTGTGGTTTTGGCAAAACATAAATAATGGTTTTAACATTTACCGAAAGGGTAATTCGCATCGCATGATAATTATATAATACGTGTGATGATAGCGTACACCGCACTGACCATGCACGCACACACGCATACGAACACGAAGAGACACGCACACATATACGCTCACTCGGTCAATTTAAATAATTGCATATAAATGCGATGTAAAAAAAAAAAATTACATTTTAAAATATCTATAGACAATAACGGAGTCGAATATTGCTAGAAAAATTATTCTAAAAATTATTATTAATTTTTTTTTTTTTTTTGTCCATTAGTCAAAATAGAATAAATAAAACATAAAACTATACCGGTTAAGGTAATTTATCTAGATAATAATACTGGTGGTTATCATAGGGAAACGTAAAAGTTCAAAATACTTAAACTTTAAAATATTGTTTAGCGTATAGTCGTCATGGAAACATACGAGTAATGATGAGTATCGGCATAAACCGATACTGATATTGCGGATATCGGGCTTTTTTCAAAACCTTTGTTTGATCCAGTATTTTTGGAAAAAAACAAAAACTCAATAATATCTCTGGAATATGAAAAAAAGCGTAAAATAAATTAAGTTTTCAACCGTCATATCAGTTATTTTCAATACCGACTTTCGGTTTTCTATTTCGATTATCGGAATATCCGGATGTCGGAAAAAAGTCAAATAATTGCATATAAATGCGATGTAAAAAATTACATTTTAAAATATCTATAGACAATAACAGAGAAGAATATTGCTAGAAAAATTATCTAAAAAATTATTTGTTTTTTGTCCATTAGTCAAAATAGAATAAATAAAACATAAAACTATACCGGTTAAGATAACTTATCTAGATAATACACAACACTTAATAAATAATGTTTTCAATCGACGTATCGGTCATTTTTAATACCGGATTTCGATTTTCTATTTCGTATACCGGAATATCCGGATATCCCGAAAAAAAATCATATCGGCTCACCACTAGTTACGAGTGTTTTCTCACGTCAAGTATGGAACAAAACACTATTTTTGAGGAGAATTGTGTGAGAAGTGTGCGACCTTGCTCTGGCGCGAAGTATTCGATTGATTTTTTTTTTTTTATTGTTTCTGAAAATTGACAATTTCCAAACGCCATAATAAACAATAGTAACATAAAAATAATTGTTCTTTTTTAAACTGTTGTTTAATAAACGTTTTTCAACACTATATCATAAAACCGATAAAAGTAACTGCAATATAGTTGACATTTAATATATTGATATATTGATACGAAATATTATGTACCGCGTGGAAATGATTCAACTATTAATAATCATAATGTTTCGAAAATATAATATTAAAATATAAATTATTTCTGTTGTCAGCGATCTTTTTCTCAACTAATACAAAGGATTATTTTAACTACTTCTGACATAGTATATACATACTCGGTGTTCATTGAAATACATGTTTTTCGTTTAGAATTACAAATCCATTATACTGATGTTTAGATTCTGAAGAAGCTTTGAATTTAAAAAAAAAACAACAAAATTTGTTTAACTAAGGTGTGTTCTTTTTTTCGGAATTAGACTAGTAAAAATGCTCAGATTATTCCATTCTCTTTCTTAGAAAATGCGTATTTTTACCAATGGTATCTTTTAAATAAAGATTTAAAATATTTTTCGAATTTCTCAATAAAATTTACCTAAATAATCATATAAATTAACAAATGTCGATACATAGGATATTTTTATTTTTGTAGATTTCTGGGTTACCTTGGCTTACACCGAAAAACAGACGACTTACACTATAGCCTATACTCGCAAGTTTACCAACCTCCAATTAGAATCGTTTTTCGATTGCAATGATTTGTCTCTAGAATAGTAATGTACGTAAATATTACGTATATGGTTTATTCAATAAGTGGTAATACTGCATTTATTGTCAATAACAACTTGAAATTCTTGGTATGCTATTATCAGTTAGTTGACATCAATAGCAGATAATAATATTTTCATATCCATTTTTTCATTTCGTTCACAACGTCGTCATCGAAAACACTACACGTAAGTTTTACGTTTTATTGTTATTATTAAACGTAAAATAATCGTATAGTTACCGGATACACGTGACATTTTATTCTATAATCAACTTGTATTTTTGGTTATTTGTTCGTACATCGAGTTTTATTTTATAATATAATATGGAGGTAAATGATATAGAAATTATTCGTTTTCTAAATGTATTGTCAGACAATGAAAGTGGAGAAGAAAGTGGATTAGAAAATGAATATTCAACGGACGAGGAAGGAATAGTGACAATGATCCCGATTATTCTCCGCCAGAGGAAAATGTTGAATTATTATATGAGCAATTAAATTATGAAATAAGAAATATAGAAATGACTCCTTTAGAATCACGAAAAAGAAAAATCGTATCGTCTTCAATAAATAATAAAACAAATAGAGTAGGAAAACTTTCTGTTTATATAAAAAAAAAAAGATTAACAACCACATATTGCATCGAATGTCAAAGACCGGTTTATGGAGGACATTAGAAAAAGAAATGTGTAGAATGTTACGGAAATTTTCATATTTATAAAATTTTGTTTTTTTTTTAATAAATTTATTGTAAGACTAAAAATGTATAAATATGGTAAATATTATGTTATGTTATGAAGTCTATAATGTTGATATTTTGTTATATTTAACAAGAGACATTTATTTTAAACAACAAATTTATTTATTTATTTTTTTTTTTTCTTTTATTGATATATACACAATCTGTACCTCAAGGGCACAATAAGAGTATTAGCTAAAATAATAATATAATACATGAATAAACTTGATAAAAGAAGCCACCCAGCGATGACACTTTTAAGTGAGGTTAAACAAATTTATTTAAAGTATAAAAATGTCTAATTTATATTGTAATTTTAGCGTGTTTATTCTTTTGTTATAATTTAAAAAAATGAATACTATATTTTACAAGATATATTGTTTGAGTATAAAACAAATAAATATAAAAACGTACGGTTAAATTAAAAAAAAAAAAAAATTTTGTACGTAAAATTTACATACCATTACTTATACTGTAATGTAGTACTATTCTAGGGTTAATGTTGCTTTGATCAACTAAATTGGCCTCCAAACGGTTAACATTAAAACGGTGGCCTACCCAATAGGGTTGTCGCAATCGGTTTATGTGAGAAATATTTTTTTTTTTTTCAACGTACAGAAGTTTCTTGCGCGCGTCCACAACTGATCATCTACTATATTTATCGAGTTTATGCCGTATACGGAAACATCCGTAAAATAGATTAACGCTCTTTGGTTCTATAGCTGTACAAAATTAATTATTATGTTGCGAATATAATAGATCGTGTTCGCTTGCACGACAACAGAAACGACTTTGTTCGGTGGTAATAATGGTTTTTGAATGTTGTACTGCGCTATATGTTATTCACGTACACAAGTGTAGATACACAATAATGTAAACTATTAAGATATTCGCGATAGCAATGCGATATGGTGTAATAATTGTGTCCATGGGTGTATTCTATAAAAACTAAAACGCTATTCAAAACGACCGCAGCGCATAAAACGGCCACGAAATTATAACTGGAGATAATTCCCACGGCTGGGTTAGGCGGCCAACATTTAACGCGTAGTAAATAATTGTAAGCGTAAGGTATTAATTTAGATAGAAAAAAAATAAAAATAAAAAAAAATAATAACAATATATTACGGCATTTTAAACGGCGGTCGGACTGGAGATTAAATAAAGGTCAGTTTAGGTTCGGACCCAATGACGAGTAGAATTACATTTTCTAGTCGTATTTACTTTAAACTTTCACATAAGTAATTCTATTGTGTAGCGTTGATTTACCACTTACCGCCACTCACGGGAAAAGAGCAATTTTCACGACATGTCTATCTTAACCTCTTGAATTGTTCTAGATTATTTATTTAAGGTTTAAAGGTTCAATCGTATAATATAATATAGCTATTCGACTACTTGGCTATACCAAGTTTTATTTCCGTATGGTCTGTGTATTTGATGTGTGGGCCGACCAAAAATGCTTTACATCCTTTAGTGGTGAAAAAAAAAAAAAAAAAAAAAAAAACAATTTGTTCGCATATGTAAATGTACATTGTACGGCTTCTCGTCGATCAGTTTTAATACAGTTTTAACGTCCTACTGGTTAGTAAACTATTGTTTAAAAAAAAAAAAAATCGCGATTTTATCATTGGTCAAAAAGATTAATTCTTGGGTTAACATTAAAAATACATTAACGAAAAGAGAACTTATAGAATACGATGTTAGAGTGTACAAAGTCTTTTAGAAGTACGTGGACTACTTCGCGCCAAAATTCTATAATTCAATGCCATGCCATAAACAATCGAAAAGTATATCATAGGTTAATCATTTCAATGTTAAAAATCGCATTACCGATTGGATATTTGTTTGTCATTAGATATAGGTTATGAATACTGTTTTCAGTGATTAGTTGCAATTATTTACCATTATTTTTCCATCACGCTTATTATCTATTTATTTGATTTTTATCATCTATCTTTATTTATTTTGTAAATTATATCTACACTGTTATTATTATTATTATCTATGTAATCTAACTCTATATCAACAACACCAAGCAATGCTTAAAAGTGGTAGATATTTATTGTAATTGTATCGTGATATTTGTATAATTTTTGCTCCTTTGTGTGTCTGTAATATTTTTTAGTCGTGCAACTACAAAGAGAAAATAAAAAAAAAAAAACAAAAATGCTAACCCCACGATAGGAATTTTATTGTCGGAATAAAATACACATATTTCTCAAAGGCGTATGCCTTAAGTCTTCGCATAAGAGTTCTTGGAGAACGAAATACGTTATTATTGTATTAAATTAAAGACAATTTTGTACAATGCTGAAACTCAAACGCTTACGAGTTATTAGTTATAATCGTATAATCCGTGACGTTCTTACCAAATGTGTTGTTAAAGGCATACCCAGCACAATTTTAAACATTTCAATGCAAAAAGTGTAAAATGTTAGGGGCTTACTAAAAACAAAAAAACAAAAAAAAAAGACATTTCCAAATACCATTCCCTACGTATATCGAGTCCCAGACTCGACCTTGGTATAATTAAGGAGGGGTGTTAAAGATAAAAAAAAAAAAAAAAAAACTAACGTGTCATTCGTGTTTTCATTATTTGTATTGATTTCAACAAATAATTATAAAACTTTATATTCCTACACGTTCTAAACGCAACCATAAGTTATTCTCGACAGTTTCAATAAAAATAGGCCTGGCGCGCAACATTATGCTTATCGCCTGTATCGATAAAACATGTTTATAGACGTGAGTATTTTAGTCAAATTGTCAACTGCTGTTCAGTAGAAAAACGTCGTCCAGACCAACACCGACGACCGTGGTGGCGGTGCGCGGTTTTTGCCGGCCGAAAACAATTTCCGCACCGAAAACATATATTATTCGGTTTTGTCCATAAAGACACGAATGGACTACTATGTCTACTGCAAAAACCATACATTTTTTTTTTTTTTTGCAAAATCATTGAGAGAATTGAACTTTTGAGAGTACACGCAGTATACGGGCATGAGTATTAAAAAGAAAATCTTGAGAGTACACGGCGCACACGGAGTACACCCTACGGGAACACCGCTGATTATAATGCTATTACGATAATAATTGTATGCAATTTAGGTTTTAAAGTATAAATTTTGGAGTGGCGCTGAAGTGCATTTTCGCGGAATCGCACGTTTACGTGAACGGCGGATAAACAAGGTGCAGGGTGGATTTAATAGACCGTTTAATGGTTTAAAAAGAACGATTCGTGGAAAATCGCTAATTATTATATACATTTAAGGAAAAACCATTGTGTTGTTCGCGAGAGGATTGAACGGAATTCGGGTATGAGTTTGTCAACGAAATGTTTATGAATGTTAAATAGAGCGTTTAATGGAAGCAGAACGTTGTGTGCTTAAGGAGATATATATTATTATTTCCTCTCTTAAACGTATAGGCGTGATTAAACGTACAAATTATAGGGATAGGGATCGCGTTTAGTTGATACGTATAAAACGAAAAACAAAAAAAAAAATTAAAAAATCGCACGTGGCTTACCCGTACTGCTTTAGGTCCATTGTATGGGTACGGGGAAAAGGATTTACGGAGGGAAAAAAAACAGCGGCAGCCATGGAGATTCGAAAAATAAAAATATATATATATATATATAAAAAATTCAATTCAGACGATCGCCTTCGCGTAATAATAAACACACGATTGTCACGATCGCGTGATATATTGATCAAATATTTATCATTGAAATTACTACGACTATGTCCGAACGAGGATTACGCACGATTTCGTTCCGTGGGACGGTTTTCCCGGGAATCGTAAAACGCTCTTTAGATATTATTATTATTATTATTATCAACGGGCAGGTGTTGTTTATTACGTCACGATAATTTTTTATTAATAATATTTGATTTAGCCGTCGCGGGTCACAGAGACTATAATGCCGTATAATGATAAATTTAAAATTATCTCGATAAAGATTAAACGATATTGAATTATCAAGACGATGATGAACTATTTTAGCTACTTTCTATCCGCACGAAAATTATTATAAATATTTTTAAATATCTACCATAAGACTAAGTGCTAAAAATTTATCACCCGACATGACATGGACACACGTCTAGATTTCAAAAAATGTATGCGAAAGATTAATAACTTAATAGTTAACTATTTAATATTACCTATTATTTCTAGTCAATAAATATCATTTAAAAAGATATTTTATTTTTCATTTCCGGATAATATAAAAGACAAAAATATACCTCTATCTAGATAAAACACAACCCTAGTTGTGCGGATAATTAATTAGAGAAGTCGTTGGGGAATTGTTGCAATGATAACGAGCGGAGGACAAGTGTTGAGGAGTAGTTTATAATATCGACGGTGGAATAATAGATATTTTCGTAAATAAAAGAAAAAATAGCGCGCGAGTAGGGGGAGGGCCGTAGAAAATAATGTGGAACACGTCACATTTGACTCCGGAGGAATTTATTGGGTGTGGAGAAGAGATGATTTAAAGGAAAGGGCGGAATAGGAATGAACTGGAAGAAAGCTGTGACGCGGGCGACAACGGGGAAGTAAAACGATTATGTGCCTTGGCCCCAAGGAGAAGTCGAGTTTGTTAAACTAGGGGTGGTCGGTCGTTGGGAATAGGGGAAGAAACTATATGTCAATGTAATACGATATCAAATCTCAATACCCTATTAAGACATATATATATAACCGTGCCCCCTTTTTATCGTAATCGAGTGAACCAAACCACCAAACACAGAGGTGAATAAAATAAGGGCAATTTATAAAAGTGACAATTGCGGAGTGTATCTGATTACCAGCATTGTGCGTGAATACGTTTATATACAAAAAATACCATGTAACATTAATATTTTTAAGCACAATTGGTTTTAGTTAATTATTTCGAGTAGATGTATTATGCAAAACACATATTGTCGAGATCGCAGATTTATGTAACATACAAATAATAATAGTCGACTCAATGAGCAAGTCTAAAACTTGGCGGTCAACTTGGCAGAAGGCAACCTGTATTGATAAATTCATGAAATATTTGTCGATGCCATGTGATAATATGAAATGCATTTGAAATTAATCACAAATTATTTCTGTATCATCTCGTGGATCGTATAGTTAGAGGTTTGCTGACTCCATACCACTTGGGATTCAATCATATTGAGTGATTCAGTTTGTGATACAGCGGTGAATTTTAAGTGAATTCGATTTTTGATTTTCTGATTACGGAATATTTTGAGCTTTGCTTTAAGACCAAATTCAAATGTTCACCACTACTCATCATACCTTAAATTTGTATACACTTTGGACCCCTCTTCCCAACTCAATTCAGCACATAATCGAATAGAGACAACGTTTTCAAAAAATGTTCATATACACATTACACATATATCAGATATACCGTTTGTGAATTATACAGAAGGAGTGGGGAAGGGTAATAAACTTTATAACCGTTTTTTAGATGATAACTCTTATCTACTCGTCCAAATTTAATTATATAACTCACAAACGGTACGTCCGATATAAGCGTTGTGCGAATCAATATGTTTAAAAAAAAAAAATAATCTAAACTGAGGTGTATATACGGGGGTGGCTCGTTTTAAGTATAAGAGGTACACATTAGAAAATAATGTTTAATGGAGATTCCATAGGGATTGAAAAAAAATAACAGAAATTCACAAGAAATCAATAAACGGATCACCCTGTATACAGTCGGCTATCTGCTAGTTTTATATATATATAATATCTAGGGGATAATAAACGGGTAGGTACGGTAATCAAAATAACGAGGACGAGTACTTGGGGAGGTATAGGGTCTTCTTTTTTTTTTTTTTTGGATTTTATAATGTTACATAGAATAAAAAGAATAATATTATAGACATATACTCGCATAATATGCTGTAATATATATTTTAAACTTGATAACATAAATTTCAATAGGTACCAATAATAAGTAAAGGTTATGGTTATGGCTATCGTTAATGGCATCGTTATTTTATTGATCATTATTTGTGTGTCCTAGAGTCAACACTATTATACGATTTACATAATATTGTATGGCTAAAAAAAAAAAAAAAAAAAAAATGATTATAGATGCAATAAAATGAAATGGCCGTCTAATGTCCAAAGACACTATGAGACTCCAATGACGGTTACAATTAACGTTACGGCACAAAATAAAAAAAAAATAAAAATAAAAATAAAAAATTACTTACGAACCGTTTCGCGTTAACGAGTCATAATATAATTTGACGTACAATTTATATTATGTTTATAATTTAACACGAATCATAACGGTACAAATAAATAATACCCGAAAACTAAAAGTCACGGAAACACATATTCTTCAAAATATTTTTTTTTTTTCATATAACGCCGGCATCGTACAAATGATAAATAGAGGCATTAAGATACGAAATATTTACGGCATAAAACGTCCGTCATTGCCGGATTTTACTTATAGAGCGGCTTATTAGCTAAATAATATTTGACGTGAACACAAAAATATTTTTTTTCGTCGGCGAAACAAGAAAAATAAAATAAACGACTGTGTACGCTACGTCCACAAACACATGTGCAATTTGTTGGAATAAATATTGGTAAATATGCAAATAAAAAAAAAAAAAAAAAATGGACTAGACTCACTTGTTGAGATCGAGATCGATATCACTCTTAGTCTGAAAAAATTCATATTTCGGTACAAGTACAACGAGTCGGTTATGGACAACGCGATATATTTCAAAAACAACAAATTATAAATTAACCATCATAAGCTTAAGTAGTCTAAAACTATTGGCGTTAAATGGATACATAAAAATAGCTGATATTTTGATACGCGTCATGAAAATCTACCGCTGTGCTGCCGCAGTTCAATAATATTATCGTATTATAGTCCCCGAAGAATTGTTATTTTAAAATAGTTCACAGATATTAATTGTCATTTAGAGTTTTTAGACCATGTCCGTTGTTCGTTTATTGTTGTATTACAGTGTTCCGTCTCGCAAAGAATCCTGCAGCTAAACCTTTGCCAAGAATTGACTAATCTGTTCCGCCCCCTGAAGCTTCCTTATCTTTTTTTTTTACTACGTTTTTCCACCTCACGCTCGCCTCTACGGCCTTCCCAATAGTCTTTCGCCAATTGGCTTCTGTTCCAGTACTACTGTAGTGGATTTTGGCTTATCCAAACATCTGTCTGTAGCCCATCTAGCAGTATTCTCATTGTAAACTGTAATATAATCGGATATCGTCCGATTGCGGCCCGTGCAAATTATGTAGGAAATACCGTTTTCAGTGGTTATAAAAACTAAATAAGTATCCCGATTGCGTCCTACGTATTTTCACATGAATATAATACAACGCATTCACACGGGCTATCTATATTCGTCGCGAATAGTCCTTTCCAGTCCTTTTAAGATAAGAAAGCAGATTAACTGCAAGATTACAAAGCTACTGAGTCGTAGTTGTATATTATGATATTATTGTTAAAACAGACTTTACATTTGGAAAATGAAAAAATAAATTCACCGCCTATCACAAGTAATTTAAATGAACTTGCCACTGATATCGGGTCTTTTGTTAAAAGTTCACTATCAGATTTAACCATACCTGACTGTCACGGCTACAATAAAGTTCAGCTATTACAATTATCAAATATACCAAACGGTTATTTTATTTATCCAGAATCAGCTTCCATTCGAAATTCAATTTATTATTTTATTTTTCACATCCGAGTATTTTTTAATTATTAGACATTTTAAAACAATTCCAAACATATTCTCAAATTAAAAAGCAAGTCGATGTTTTGTATTCTTAAGGAAATAACTAAAAAAAATTAATAAAAAAATAAAATGTAAACAAATTCAAATTGAAAAACTAAAAGCCAAAGAAATATTTTTAATTTTGAGTTCATAAAAATAATAAGTTTGAAAAATCAACAAACAACGTTATAAGTTAATATTTTTTCATTGTAAATATTTTATGAATTTTATTAATTCGACTATGTACTCGTATACTAGTAACGCAAGTTTACTCATTTTAAAATTATGTTGATTGTAACTTGTAATTTTCTAAGACTGTAGTGACGCAAATAACGCTATAATATGTAAAAAAAAAAAAGTATTAGTATATTTATACGAATGTTTTACATTCCCTATTTTATGTATACGATTATACGCTATTTAGCGAACCATTGTGTTTTTGGACGCAATCGGGGAATTTTCGTATTTGTGACGTAAATAGGTTTCTAATAGGAACCTGAATTCGGGCCGCAATCGGACATCCCGGTATAATATCGTATTATTTCCGGCTATAGTAATACCGTTTGAAACTAATTCGTGGATCGGTAACTAAATTATAGATTCAACTAGTCAATTGTCCCTTGTCCGAATTGAAACGAAACGTAATACAATTAATATAACGCATGACATCCATACGTATCCGTGCAGTGCAATACACTTACCCGGCACACAATTGTTTAACAAGGATAATATAAACACGAAATTAAATCGTCGGGGCAAATATTTGCCAGCGGGACGACAACAATCAAGGTGAACGAATATACTAAGTGTATATATACACCGGGCCAATTCAGGGGGACGGGACCGGGCGTCGGGAAAGAGAAAATTAACACTGAAACTTTGCGAACCGTTTCACCGGGAGCGGTAAACTTCGTAGAGGGGCGAGGGCGACTGTTTGTGCACGCTGGACGTAATACGGTTAATTCAAAAACACTTTACGTTACTGTTGTTCGGTCAGCTAGTATATTTTTCAGGGATAAAGACCGCGCAAACGCAGGGGTACGAATTGCCGACAATTATAATGAATTCATAAAAAAATTTAAAAAAAAAAAAACAACGCCGATTTACCGAGGCGAACGTTGGCCGTAAAACGTCAGAAAATACGCGGGAAATCCATACGCGAACAGAAGGAAAAACGGCGGTTCGACTTGTAGCCGATAAACCGGCAATACCGTACGTTAAATAAACGATTCAAAATAAACTGCGGTAAAGATGAAAATCGTGTGAGCAAACGTGACGTTTAACGAACGGTGAGATCATATAATTACGACAATGTCCTCGGCAAAGACCGAGAAAACTCGGATGGGATATCGAATTAGCCGTCCGGGAAAAGTCTGTCGTGCCTCCAACGCGTGTTTGTCGTGGGCCGTGCTAATATAAAAAGTGTGAATATATATAATGAAATGTGAAGTACAACAATATGTTCGTGATGGCGTAATTTGTTACCGCGCCAACAGCGAGAAATCGTGAAATGCGTTTTTCTATTCAAAAAGAAATTCGGGGATACCGGAGTAATGGTCGAGGCGGTTCTTTAATACGATTGGAATTTAATACTGCGGTCTTGGTTATAATAATCGTAGTGCATAGACAAAAGTGTTCGAGGCGATTCGCACGTTGAGCCAGATGTTCTCGACCCGTTGTACGCGAAGAAATTGTTTTATTAATATTTGCATTCAATATCGTTTAGTTTAGTTTAGTTTATTTGATATTAGCTAATTTTTTTAAATTATTATTCTATCGAAATAATATTTTTATTGTCGATGACACGGGGTTTGTAATCGTAGCAGTTTAGAATTTTACATAATGATAAACTCAATAGTTTATTATAGTTCTTATCGATAAATTCTTATTTGAAAAATAATTACAGAAGTACGCTCGATATTCAAAGTGACTTATTATATAAGATTAGTTCCATTCGGCCTGATATTGATGTCCTTGTACAAAATATCACATTAATTTTATTTATTTAATTTTATTATTATTTATATTTATTATTTTTTCTTTTATTAATTTGAAAATTTAAATATTTAGATTTAACTAAAAATTAAGACCCTTTTTACTTTCATAAATATCAAATAATAAAAATATACGCTAAAAAAATTAATTTTAGAATTATACGCGTATTGATTATAAAAGTGACTGGTGGTAATCCATGATAAAAAATAAGGTCGAGAACCCCTGCATTAAGCGATTAGGCTGACAAAACCTAGCAGTTTCGCCAAAATTTCAAACTAAATAACAAGAAACACTGTTGCCAAATGCGAAATATACACATTCCTAGAGCGAACAAATTGAATTCGTTGTAGATTTATTTTTGGTCTTTCGTATTTTTTTTTTTTTTTGGCCCATTCGGGCAGCCCGACATGATTTTGCCAAAGCCGGGCAAGTTGAGTACACAGGCATCTTTTACGAACAATTGGCGAATAACTTCGAAATTTATCAAAAAAAATCGCATAAACATTATTTGGAAAATATTACGAGAAATGCCGTCAAGATCGTTAAATTAAACGTATTAAAAAAAAAAAAAAAAAAAAAATGTTTCCGTGTGCGATTATCACGAATTTCCGCGGATTCCCGTTGCGAACATTTAAAACGGTTATAAAGGGCTCAACAATTGTTGCCGCGAGGGAAATCCGTGGTGCACCGACTAGTTCCAAAATGCGACAGAATAAAAAAAATAATGGAACTTTTCGTTGTTGTTGTTGTTGTTGTATTTTTTTGTTATTTTATCGTTTTTATTCGAGCACGATTTCCGGTAGAAAAGTCGATCGCAGCCGGGGGAGTCGGTAGCAGGCGGGCAATAAAATGAAGAAGCGCGCGTACCGTAGTGAAACCAATAAATAGGTGGTCGTCGCTCGCTCGGAATCCATAAAATAATAATAAAAATAATGATGATGATGATGATGATGATGATGATGATGACGGTGATGACGGTGATGACGGTGATGACGATAATAATGATAAATAATAATAAAATAATATCTCTACGGGTAGTTTATAGGTGCCGGTTTTGTACGGCGTGCGAAAATTACCGGCGGGCATTCACACACGCCCACTCCCCTCGGCGCGATTTATATTACCGCGCTATATATATAAAATAATAAATATAATACCACCGCCGGTACGCGTAACCCTCTTGAGTCCGCCCCGCGGCAGATTATATTCTTTGCGGTACACAATGAGCGTAAATATCGAGCAGATAATATTATACACAGTGGCGGGAAACGCGCGAATTCCTGGCAGCGGCTCGACGCCGCCTCGACTTTCTCTGTTCCCCGTGCCAATTCGCCGCCTCCGCCGCCGCCGATGCCGCCGTCTACCGTTCGACATTGTCGCCGCCGGCACCGAAAATTATTTGTTTGATTGTATTTTTATTTTCTTCTTTTTTTTTTCTTTTTTTCTTTCTATATATATATATATATATATAAACACCCCGTGATTTCGGTATACAATTATATAGAAAGAAAAAGCCGGATTAGAGTTTTTGGACGCCGCGGGCGAGTGCTCTAGAAGGAAATGTGAATGGATAAATACCGAACGAACGATTCTGAAAGGAGCTCGGTTGATTGGTAAAGTTTTCGGCGACAGAGAGGTGTTCAATCAACAAAATATAACCGGCGTGTCGTTGTTTTTTTTTTTTTTTTTTAATTTAGTCCATTTTTTACGATTAACCACCTCTAGATAAAACATCCGGACCATTCAACGAACATTTTTACCAATCGAAAATATTGTCTCCGGGGAGGAACCAAATTTTAGTAAAACTAATATAGCTCTTTCGTACTACTCAGGAATAGGGTTATACAATTTCATGAAACATTTTTTTTTTTTTTAATAAGTTACGAAAGTTTCAAAAATATTTCATTTTGTTGCAAAATAACAAAAAAAAAAAAAGTAATAAAGTTAGTTTTACAATTTTAAACTATAATTATATCTACGGCAGAAATGCGCTTATATTACTATTGATAATCATCATATATTCATTAAACGAAAATTATCGTTTTTACTTTTAAAAAGTGTCAAATAAAAAATACACCGAAATTAATGTTTGAATATATTATTGGCCAATTGTTAGATACCTATATTATTAATTTCATATTACTCGGGTAATCACTCTGTATTTAAAAAATTACCAACACGGATATTGCTAATAATTATAGATAATTATTTAATACTTTTTTTTTTTTATTAATTCTATACAGTTGTAATACCCTTGTTAAGAATTTAAATTATATTTAATGGTGAGCCAATATGTAATTTTTCCGATACCGATATTCCTATATTTGCTTTCGGTATTCGAAATTGAATACCGTGAGTAGACATTGAAATTATGTCCGTTGAAAATCTTATATTTTTAATGTTATTTTTTTATATTCCACAGATATTATTATTGACGTTTTTTTCTAGAAAACATCGGTTTTGTGAGAAAATAAAACCACCCCGATATTCTCAATATTGGTTTATGCCGATAACCGCCATAATAAAATATCTCACGGTGGGTTTAGTTTTACGTTTGAAAAATCACAAATATAGAATCTTCACACAATTTTCAGCTGATTAAACAGCGTACAGTTTAAATTAATAATTGATATTTGTCGATATGAAATCAGTCGATCAGCGTGGCCGCCTAGTCGTAACAAAACCAATTAACAAATATTCGAACAATAATTTAAAAAAAAATGTAAACGAAATAACGACAAGTAAACATTTCGTAATATCAAGCCGCGTGATATTTTCCAAACGCGAGTTCCAAGCGAAATATTTCATAATCATAAAAATCCCGCTCGGGAACCGAAAGACAAGACATTGGGCTGTTAAAGCGTTTGATTTCCGACGAAAAAGTTGTACTCGGACGGCGGAAATATTTGATTTTTTTTTTTTTTTTGTTTTTTTTTTTTTAAAAGCACACACCGTAGCAAAACCGCAATACGTTACGGCTCGAACATCTAGACGTGTACGATATCACGAGCCAAAGGAATTAATTCGCGTTTTATATCGATACACACTCGCGATAATGTATGTCTGACTATACAATAATGTTAATACGAATGGCGCGAAGTAAATTAATTTCAACAAATCCAATAAGCCAACGTTATGGCACAAGTTCTTCGCGTCCTTCTGCCGATATGATATTGGAATAATTGCATAATATTTGCCGGTATTGATTTTTTTTTTTTATTAAAAACGGCCGTGTGACGTTTTAAACGATGACAGCGATATATAGTTTGGCAATAGGTGCGCATTGTGTTAACTTTAATATTTTATTATTTGCATTACAGTGAAATTGATACGGGCGGGGGGTTTTTTTTTTTTCGTTTAAAATTGCATGTGACCCCCGTAGGTTCCGCAATGTATACATGTTTTTTTTATTTTTATTTAACGTGACTTATGCGCAAACTTTTCGTAATCACATAATCTAAATGAATATAATATTTATTGGTTTTTTTGGCTTTTTATTTATTAAACTCGATAATTTTACCGGTACTTTGAAAATTCAAACCTATAACATTACGGAACATGCGGATTCGTTCATACGGTGTAACTTTATATGCGTTTTGACGGGTTTTGTCTACAAGTATTACGGATCTGGGTTAGAGACATTCGAATTATGTTCTTTATCTATCTGTAAAAAAAAAAAAAAATAATAATAATTTGCTTAAATATTGTTGCGTAAATAAGTTTAGGCAATCATAAAAAAAAAAAAATAAAAATAATTACTTTTTTAAATTCTTAATCAAATATCACCACTCTAAAGTAGCTAATAATTTTGTGTTCGAATTAAACCGTTTGATAAGGAAATATTGTATTATATTATTTTTTTAATCAATCCCATCGTTGACGCCGGATGTAATTTCAGATTCTTCTTTTGGTGTAATCAGCCCTAAAATTCGACCTGCCGGCCACTCTTACTTTCTATTCTGACTCTACGTTTAGAGATTTCAACGTTGTTTTTTACGTTTCTTCTCGCCACGTATTTTTATCATAAACCGGGCCGTACCGTTCTGGGTTATCTTTCATCATGCGTAAGACCAAATTCTGATTACAGTTGGCTGTTCGAGCGTAATCTTCTGCTCTGCATTACATCGTATGGTCGGTTTCTGTGAGAATCCCTATAGCTAGTGGTTTTTGTTCATATTCACTATTCAGCGGTATATACTCATATTTTACTAGTCAGAGAATTTTTTCATTCCGCACCAATAATATAATATAATTTCCTGTATTTTTTCCTAATGGTCACGTAATCGTCAATTATCGAACGTAATTCGCGCGATATAAAATTGATTGTATTTTTTATTTTTTTTTTTTAGTTGTCTGGACAGAGACCGTGACCCCAGGTACCGCTGCGAGTGCCGTAGTGACTTTTGTTTCCCAACAGAATTCTCGGGCGCTACTCGTCCATTTCAATTTCGTTTTCCCCGTCAATACCGTAGCAAAATAATTAAATTGTAGTACGACCATATTCGGCCGCGAAACGATATGTAATAGAAAGGTGGAAAAAAAAAAAAAACGTCCCAATTACTACGGAGTATTTTTATTTTGTCTCGGGCGTGTGTATACATACACCGGCGAAATATCTACCGGTACCGCGGGAGTTAACAAGGGAAATACGATTAAATTTTTATTTTATTATTGTACGCGTGTATACACACGGGGCCGTCTAGAGACGATAACGTAATAATAATAATAATAATAATATTTAATACGGCTATGTAACGCTTGGCCGGATAATTTTTCAATTTTATCTCCGGCACACGCGCCGCCGAAAGATTGATCGGTATACCTTTGCGGGGAATTGCCCGTAACATATATAATACGGCGACAAAAACGTTCGTCCGGGACGGGCGCGACGACACACGCGGCCGACGGACGACGTGCGCGTTATTCGCGACGTAACGAATTCGTCGGCCGGCGTGAAGGGCCCCGCCGAGCGGTGTCGGGGCGGACAGCGGCGGACGGCGGCGGACGGCGGCGAACGGCGAACGGCGGGCGGGCGGGCGGGCGAAAGCGACTTCAGACCTAATTTCACGGTACGCCCTCGCCCGTTCCGTCAAAGTATTCTCTTTCGCCGCCGCCGCCGCCGCCGCCGCCCGTTTCCGCACCCGGACCGTGTGCTCCGGAAGTCGCGGCCGTACCCCGTCCGCGATATCGTCCGCGATTTCCATCCACATTCGGCCCGAGGTTTCGTACCTGTATCTATTATAATATAATATCGTACACTCGCCGCCCGTATATATATATATATATATATATATTATGCAGCGGCGAAACTCGACCGTATAATATAAGTGTGTACACCATATATAATATATATATATATATACTGCGCGCAAAGAAAATCGCCCGTCTCGTCTTTAAAACGGGGGCAGCCCCGTTGGACTTCCGCGGTCCAAGACAAACAAACTTAAGATTCCGAGTGCGGTCGTCCGGGAACCATATTATTAGTTTTACAATACGATGGTCTCTTTTATATACCTAGTGCCGGGTACGTGATGCGCACTCCGGTCTCGAAACCACTTTCTGGAATAGTATAGAAACGCTCTAATAATAGCCTCTCCGCCGCCATACGCGTAATATATGGACGAGTGATTTAAAAGTGTTTTAAATTTTAGACACGTAGGATAAACGTGCCGCCCGTCCACTTCGACCGCCCGCCACGTAAATTGCGGTTTTCAAAACGTTATTTAAATTTTCAAAAAAAACAAAAACAAATTAATAACACAGTGCCGATTTTCATAATTTGTCTCGATTGTTGATCTTTACAGAAAAAATATAATATAAAACGTATGAGTTTAAAAGTGAAGTCGCATTTGGGCGGGTGTACTGTTTCGTATAGAAAAAAAATTAAAAAAATAGATAGTTACATAGAAAATCACATTTTTTTAACAAACTTTAGATGGCTGTATCTCAGTCACTTTTTGAGATAGAAAATAATCGTATAAGACGTATACTACTCGAACCCTAGACTTATACTATAAGTAAAAGTCACTTAAAAAATAAATAATAAGATTATTGTGTTTCCGTTTGAGAAAAAGTAATCTTTCTCGCGCATTCGACCGTCGCATTTGGAAAACAGGCTCAACATGTGCGTTTTAGAACTCCCAATCTTCTTAAAAATTCCATTTGAATTTAATTCCAATATCCGTCCGGTTGAAAAATGTCACGTTAACGTTTGAGTGCAACACACCGTATAGTAATGTGTAGGGAAATGAAACTATAAAGTCCCACGCAATTATTTTCATACTTTACTTACCTCGTAAGTTACGATTTTCACTGTATATGATACAAAATAGAGAAACGGGGATACGTTCTCTTATATTTCCTCCCGTTTCTCATAAAAATAATAATAATAATATTTGTATTATTATAAACTCGGAGGTCATTAACGTAACAGCCCGCGGGCCAGCTCGTAATTCCCATGTTTGTTTAAAACAAACGAATATTCGAAATGAATTTCGCTCGATGTCGAATGTGTACGTACAAAACTTGTGAATTTTATTTTAAATTATTTCCACACCCATCGTGCACCCGCCTACACGTTTCAAAGTATTTCAATATATTCGTTTTACAAGTCCAAACACAATGTTGCACAAACGTCGGGGTTTATTACGGCGTACTCGTACAGTCGTTTTTCAAATTTTTTTTTTTTTTTCATACGTTTCTAAAACGCACAATGTACGTATAGCTATGTACTTACACAAACCGAAACAATAAAAATACATTTCACCGTGTCCGATAAATCGGCCGTGAATACGTATATTCGAATAGGGGCCAGCAACTATTTTAATCATACAGGCCGTATTTTTGTGTAACTTTTCATCGAGGGCCGCAATAATTTAAAAAAAAAAAAAATACAAAATTACGAGTACAAAAAATGTCTTTTAGGAAAACATGTACAGTTTAAAAATAAATTTAATTTCTGCACTTGCAGCGATTAATATGTTAACTTTTCAATATCTGCTTGCAAACATGTGGTTGATATTCGTAATACAGCCGTTCGACGCTTAGACGTGAAGAGTGTTTATTTGTTCTGTACTTTACAATCGAAAATGTATCTGTGCAGACATACATACTTACAACGCCGCTATCATTTTTTGTGCAAATTGTCAAATTCCTGGGCACGTAGATACGGGAAGACAACTATAAATTAGAAGCTTCCCGAAAAGTATTTATTAGAACCTCGTCGTTTTGATATTCCATTTGGCTTCCATTTGCAAATTTTTGTCGCCCCATCATTTATTATGTCCACCAGAGAAGAATTCCGGAATAATTTTATTTCTTTATCATATTTATAAAAATCATCAATTCTTGTTGGGAATTCGTATTCCAATTGTTCAATGGCATTTAGAAACTTAGTAAAATCACGGTGCAGAGGTTTTGCAAATGATTCCAACAGCGAATTTACAACGCGAAAAACGATAAAAAAAAAAAAAATTAGTATCACCGAAATGATTGTACAATAGTGTTAATTTTGCTCGAAACGATTTAACATCGGGTGTACATATGTGACGGCGATTTTTCTTTGTCTCGTGATTTTACGTTCAATACATACGGAAACGTTGCAATATATTCCGTTTAAAACGCCAAGTCCGAGGGTCGGCGATTCGTCCAGATAGTGACCCCTTTTAGCGGGCCATAAAAAATTGCTTTGCGGGCCGCGGGCTGCCGACCGACGTCCACGCCTGGTTTAGCGGACGTTAGACAATTCCGGAAAACGCAAAACGACAACACCAAGTGTGGGAAAAAACAAGAGAAAAAAAAAAAAAACCACGAGTGGCCACGTAGACAATACGCATATTGTGAGTAACAAAGTTTCGTACGACAATAAGGTACCGGGTATACGCGTATGGCCCGCTAAGTTTTCGCACGCGTTGTAAATTTAACCGCACACGTCGGTATTAAAAATATACGTATCCGTATGGGATTACGCGGACAAAGTTAAGTTTCGGTTTAATTTTAATTCTAATTTACACGACTCAAATAATATATTACGCGGAGTGGTTTAGACGTGTTTATTAAGGCGTTTACGATCGGCCACGTTTATACGCTCCGGTGTAATATTAAATGTGTGCGCCACGCAATTTGTAAACGTTTTTAAAGTCGCATAAATCTTTATGAATTTAACTCGTTGAATAAAATGTTTTACTGCGGCGGCGGCGGCCGCGGGCGGTACGGTAATCCGTTTTGACTGATAAATACATTTTAAACAAATATTAAATTTTATTATTATTATTATTTTTTTTTTTTCTAACGAATTCATCAAATTACGAAACTTTCGCGTTTCGTATAACAAAAAAAAAATACGACGAATCACAAATTAAATATTTTCGGCCGGCGCCGTCGGAGATCAAACAAATCTCGCGTACGATTACGTATAGCGCGTACAACCGGAGAAAATAATATTTACAGTAGTACAACGGATTTTTTTTTGTTTTAAGTTATTATATTTAAATGTAGAGTGGAAAAAACTGATAACGGACACCAACGGTAAAAGATGGATGGAACCATCAGAAGGATTACCTCGTAGTAACTACCTAGACTGGCCGGTATGGAAGACACTGAACAGACTGCGTGTTGGTGTAGGACGGACAAAAGAAAATATGAGAAAATGGGAATATGGAGATCAAGACATAACTCGCACCTTACTTGTCTGCCCGCGAGGGCCAAGCCCGTGTACACAAGAGGATCTTATGATAAGCAACAAGAAGGCGGTAAATACAGCCATATACTGGACAAAAGAAAAAATATAATTGGTATGCAATGTACATATGCAATACTTTGTTACCATTACATTAGAGTGTTGTCATTATTGTTCATATTCATTTACTTATTTGATATTATTTATTTATTGTTTTGTTTTCATAAATTACATGTTTATTTTAATTTTAAATATACGAAAAAAAAAATTTAAATATTATCGTCACTTGCTATGAATTGATAATAAATAATAAATCCTCGAAAATACCGTAATGTTTTAATGTTCCGTGCGGACAGTAGTATATTAGTGAACGTTTTTTAAATACAAACGCTAAAACTGACATATGCGTAGGTAACGGAGTCGAAACTCGCAATGGGCAAGTCGACGGGAGTACACGCAGAGGCGGTAAGTCACACAGAAATAACGAAGTATAAATAAATCGAGTGGGGTTTAAACAGAAAAAAGAAAAGAGAAAAAAAAAAAAAAAAAAGCCTCGCAAGAATAATTTATCCGCGGACTCAGCAGCAAATCCGCCGAGTTTCAAAACTATTTCGCCCACTTCGTAAACCATCGACGCACGCCGGATATATATATATATATATATATATATATATATATATATATATATATGTATACACTTGAGCCCGAACCGAAAGCTCATTAAATTTTAGTCGGATACAAAGGAGCGGGGTATAGACGGACCGGAGGCCTAGGAGGTCGTTCAGTAATTAAATCCTAAAATACGTTTTGCGCCTTTACGCGTCCCCTACGTGACGGTTTACCGGGTGCCGGTTGCGTGCGCGCCGCCGCGAGGGACCCTACGGGTTATACCCCCCTGCCGGATGGCTTAAAAACAAAACGTCCTACGAGTATTCATTTTGTAATCCAATCTCGGAACGCGTACCGAGCTGGCCCGAAGTTGCGTACGAGAAAAAGATAAGTATGATTCATTCGCCGTTTTCGGATCCGGCGTTTCGGATTCCCGCCGGGTCGAGTACCGGGTACGGAAGAAGATTCTACTCCGATTTGCTCGTCATTATTGCTGTACTAACATCCCCAGCCGAGTACTGCCGTGCAAAGCCGTTTTACGACGGATGGCGGGGGCTCTCGGCACACTCAAATCGCAAATATAAATTATTAAGGTTCTAACATTTGACGCGAAACTTTTTTTTGTTCGTTTTATGTTTCGCTAGCTGCTATCGCCCGGCCTCGTTCGGGTCAATTCAATGTCTGGCCCTGCGCCTTATTTACGGTCATTGCAAAGCGTAATTTTACGGTAAATCGGAATGATCGATTAGCATTGGTGTTCTGGGGATCAAAACCGTAGGGTTCCCCAGATCCAAACCCATTAACGATCGTACACTCGAACCGGCAGTTTTTTTTTTTTTTAAACATTTTATTCCTCGATTCCTTGTAATCACGTGGAGCAACAATCCCAAGTAAATACGTTCACTGTTATTCAGATGAATATATCCTGCCAAAGGCATCCGGTTTTTCTTTTTTTTTTTCTTTTTTTACTTCGAAGGTGATTCCTATTTTGGTAGAATTTACGGTCTACCGAACCTACCGACCGAATTGAAATTGCTTCACTTTATTTCAAAAGACCGAAACAAAATGTATCTTGATCCGTTACCTTTATCTATGAATATATAAACGCAGCATCTGTATGTTTGCATCCGCAAAACACAAAAACTAGTCAATAGGTACATTGTATGTTTCAGTAGAAAGAAAGTTAGGGGCCTAAATGTTGAGCTGCCAAAATTAACTTTTCCTTTGTCAACCATAGTCAAGTAACCATATTTTGTGGAGGATGATTGCCGATTTAACGTTACGTTTTCGTTATCATGGTAACCAAACACGCCGTTTTATTTTGTATTATTATTATTTATACTATATGGTAATCCATGGTAAATCAACAAATGATTTTCCATCCAAATTTCCGACTTTTCTGGTAGATTATCCGATAATTTTCATTCGTAAAAACCTCGTTCTGGCAATTACGAATACAACAACAAAAAATCAGCAAATTCGGTCTCAAGTGATGATCTTACATACGTGCGGCGATTGATTATCATATTTATATAAAAGATTTCGATGAAAAATAAATTATGTATATATATATATATAAATTTAATTTCAAACTATAGCTGTCTATAACGGAAGTATATTATACTTGGGCGTCCTGCTCTCGTAGCTTTTTATAATAACAACGTCAACGACAAAAATCGAAAACATTTACAGTTGACAAGTCTTAATAAATAGTTTAATTGGATTTAATTTTTTTTCCACGAGGCTTCTCGAGTGAGAATTTCCAATATATTATACAATATTTCAAACTTAAAGCGTATACTAATTATATTATATATATTGTATTCAAAAATGCTAGCAAAACTATTAGATTGAAGCATACATTTCCATTTGCTATTTTAAATATTGTATTCTTTAAACCGATACAGCATTATACTTTAGTAATGAATACACAGAAATTATATCATAGGATATTCAAGAATTTTTTTTTTTTTTTTAATTTTAGATTTAAACAATCTCAGAGTTTATATATGATATACAATTTTCAGTTGATAAAATTATAAAAATTGTATAATTCATAGTTATATTATATGTGCGTATATTATTTGCCTAAACCGTTGTAACTTAATATTAAAGTTACGTATCGAAAACAATACAATATGAATTTAATAAAATATCAATATAATTATGACCAAAAATAATTGTTCTTAGTCTCGTTATATTGACACAGTTGATCCATATTTGGATCAGTTTATCTAGATAATATTATTTTGTATATTTTATCGTATCCAGATGAAAATCGATTAAACATCGTCCAACATATCCCACCAAAGGTTAGATATAAAAAAATATTTTTTTTTTTTTTAAGTTATTACTATTCAGATAAAATAGAATTAAAAAAAAAAAAAAAACAAATGCTTTACTGTAATTGTTATTTTATATACAAAAACTCAATGTTACTATAGCTAGTGATTTACAGAATTAATTTAACCGATTAAATGTTTATCTCCCTACTCAAATGTTCTCAGCGTCTCAGCAATAAATTAGACAAAACAATTACCTTATATTTATATCTAGATAAATTTCACTTGTATTTTATCTTTTAGTAATAATTTATATATTTGTTACCATTATCTGTGCCTACATATATTTTACTAATCTGCGTCACAGCGCTGCTTATACGGAACGCAATTAACTTTTCCGTCTGGTATAAAGCCTAGAAATCTGCAGTATATTCATTGGAAATTGCATTTTTCCCTTTGATCGGCCGCGGTACTATCGACATCGTTTTCGATACATCTACTTATATACTGCGTGTATGCACACAATTATGTGACGAAAAACAATAAAACCTATCGTTATAAAATACCAAATAAATGCGATACATCCCATAAACGCGTTGATATTTACGTCCATTATTTGAATAATATTGATTACATGTTACGAGGTATTGTAACACTTAAATATGGAAACATAATACCGCAATTGGAGACACGATCTGAGCACGACCGGATTACTCGATCTGGTGCAAGAAAAAAAAAACCGTTATTATTTTTTTTTTCCATATTTATCCGATTGTTGCGCCGAGGTATCGCAGAGAATCGTTTCCTTTAAATTATTATCTAATACCCGGGGCCATCGATTTAACGTATTTTCATTGTTGCACCAAGGTGTACAATTGAGCAACGGCTATACAAGACGTTCACGTCAGTTGTAAAATATTTTAATCGAATTACTTGGGTTTTTTTTTTTTTAATTTGGATAGTCAAAAAAATAAATAAATACACAACAGACGTTTCGTAAAAATTAATTAACGTTGTGGTATCCAAGTTCAATGGGAAATCCGAAAAGTCCGGGAACATATTAACACAATAATAAATAATAAAAGTAATCGATAAAATAATAAACGCCCGCCGGTTTAAACCCCGGCGCTATTCGTCACAATAATCGCCGGCCGTTATCTGCGTCCGTGTCGAGTTTAAAGTCGTCGCCGGGTATTATCGTACCGTACCGAAATTGAATTTTCGTAAATATATTCGCTAACCAGCGCTCAAGCTCGCCGAGTGCAAACGAACCGAACGTTCATTCGTTCCGACACACGCGGCTCACTCAGAAACTCGATCAATTTCACGGTCAGGTTTACAGGAAACAGACAGTTACGTGTCACTGTTTAAAACGTTTTTTTCTTTTTTTTTTTTTTTTCCCCCTCCCCGTATTCTGGTTAATGTGCCTGAGAAATGCGCGGCGTTAAAAATCTATTCAATCGCCCGACACGTAACAACGATTAAAACAATATTTGTACGCTTGAAAAGCAAAAAAAAAAAAAAAAATTTGGAAAAAACCGCCGGATTTACCGCTGCGGACGGACTATTAGGTATTACCCGGTTAGTTTATAATAATATCAGATAAACTTTTTCCCTTGTAAATATCCGAAAAGTATAAACACTTTGAGAAATAATAATAGCCGTCGCTGTTATAATATTTTACGTAATACGCAAAGTTACGAGGCGCAATTTTCGAGTACGTAAATACGTTAGCTGTCTACGAAAATCGACGCCTTAAAGTGGAAAAAAAAAAATAATAATAATAATAAAAAAATACCATCGCCGCCGTTAACGTTAATAAAACCGTTGTCTTGGTTTAGAATCTAAAAGTGATTATATTACGTGTACGAAAATGTATTTTATGTTTTACCCTTTAAACGAATAAAGGGGGACATTTTGTTTGTTTTTTTTTTTTTTTTTTTTTATAATATTTAATGAAATACAAAATTATAAGACGGCATTTTTACGGGCGGTGGTTTTCGCAATATTCAAATATTACATTATCAAGGATTTGTCGAATAATATCGTTTTAAACGCCTGGCCATCCGATAACGCAGGTGTTCTGTAAATTATTATTTAATAACGAAATAAATAGTTGAATTTATTTTCCTCGGGTTTACATTAGACGCGATTTGAATAATTTATTTATACCGCCGATCCCGGGGAAAAAATAAAAAACGAAAAACAACTATTTCGTATACTGAGTGTTTCCATATTTAACACATATTTGACAGGTGGGTGTGACTCGTGCGACCGAATAGTGTTCAGTGTGTATTCTGTAGAATCGTAAACTTCAGTAATATTCCGCAAAGCGTACACGACTAGTACACGAGTAGTTTTCCTGCGTCTCCTCGCCAACCGTACAGCGGACCAGCCCCGCCAAAATAAACTAGCGTGTAGGGCAATTGCAATGTGTTTCCGCAAATATTACGAAAATATAAACGTTCGGAATATTTGTGATGGCGGTTTAAACGTAGACGTTGTTCGTATGCCGAGACCGGCCAACAAATCAAATAACACGAGTAAAACGTTATAATATTTTCACCGAAAACCGTCTGTTTCATTCGCGGTGAAATTCGGATTACAATTGTACACGCGAAATAAAAATCCACCGGCAAAAACGAGTGTAGCGTGGAAAATCGAACACGTCTTATACACTGAATATTCAATGTTGTCTATATTCATACTCTACGGGAAATATTATCACTGTAGGGTAATTACAAGATTATAGTTCGCGATTCCGCACGTGCCACGCACGATTCGAATAATTTATATTTTTATGACTATTTTTTTTTTTATATATATAACTTATATCTATGTACGTTTTTTTTTACGGCAACTGGAACCGAAAATTAAATATTTCATTTAACGGCAATGCATGGCGGCAGGAAAAAAAAAATAAACTGGGGGCAGGTATGGGAATATAATATATAGAGCAATTTAGTTGCGTATCTGTACGCAGCGATAAATCATTGCAAACGAAAATGGATTCCGAGCGAATAAGTTCAGCCAAACATGTTTTGATAATTTAAATTGAAATTCGTATATATATATATATTTTTTTTTAACTAAAAAATAAATTACAATCGTTCGTGTATTTGACGAATTTTAACATACAATTTTATCTTAAAACCATGACAATAATAAACTACGTACAATATTTGTATCGCACATTAATCCAAAAAAGAGTCGACAACTTCAAAACTTCTAACTTATTCAAAAAATTTCTGAATATGTTGAAAATTATACCACGTCAAGAAAGTTTTAGTGTTAAAGTATAAAAGTTCGGAATAATTTTCACGTCTCTACAAATGTTGTACTCTGAATTACAATAACAAAAAAAAATTGAAAATAACAGAAACCGTCATTGCATAAATATTCCCGTGTTCTCTAGATTTTCAGACTTTTTGAGAAAAATTAAAAAACGACCATTTTGTTTCTTGTAGAGAAAAAAAAATAAGTTAAACAAAAGAATTCGATAAGAAACGTTCCCCGGTTTTAAAGTTAAAAAATTTAAATTAAAAATTATACATAATACAAAACGAATAAAAAGGCTAGAAAATGTAATATGTCTATAAATTACTCGATAAACGCCAGAATATTTTGACCACGTTTAAAAAGTGTTAAAATCATTAAACTACAATATTATTCGGTGAATAATCTCCGGTTATTTCTAACATCGTTTCCACAAAAAAAAAAAAAAAAAATCAAATAACAGTAACCGTAAATACTCCTATGTTTTTCACGAGGTCAAATTCACTACAGGAAACCGCAACTAAAATTGATAGTCGGAACGAGATTTACGGAAAGAAAAACTGTAATCAGGCATAATAAAAAAAAAAAAAAGCATAGTGATACCAATGGCAGTTGCTATTTGTCCAGTTCGTACGAGATGTGATTAAAAATGTCACTCGAAGAAATCGATTAAAATAATTTCCACGATTAACCCAAATGATTATTAATATATTGTTTAAAAACGAAAAAATATATTGCCAAAAACCAAATTGTTTACTGTATTCTGTAATAATGAATATTTTGTATTTACTTTGACCAAAATCCTCAGTGAAATTAACAAGTTTTCCCAACAAAACGTTAATGGGTTTTGTTGATCGACGTCTATACTATGAAAAATCAATATGTCGTACTCTAGATCATGGTGGTGTCTTTAATTACAAGAATGAATAAAAATTTCTGAAATCACCTTAGAGGGTTCGGTTTTCTGTCTTACGTAAACTTTTTTTTGAAAAAAAAAAAAAAAAAATTTCACGAATTAACACGGTAAATTCTTGCGATAAGGGCTGCGGACCGTTTTTTTTTTTTGTAAAATTATATGAACGTAATTTGAAACATTTTGATGTCGACCGATTTTCATATTCGTTAACCGCGGTTTCGAATATTATTTCAATACAGCCGCCCCTTTATTGCGGTAAACGTGCCATTTCAACGTTGAACTCTAAACAAAAAAAAAATATATATATATATATTTTTTATATTTTTTTTTTCTTCAATTGCTTTTTTAGTACTCGGCTTTTGACGAACAGTCGTAAACGGCGAATAGCGTCAACTCTTGCCCGATCCGACCGGGTGGGGTCTTTCACGCGGGTGTAATAATATTATTTTCGGCATTGTATGTAATTCGATTGACGTGCTCTAAATCCGTTTGCGCGACACGATTTTCGGATTAACAATGCGTACAGTCTTGACAAAGTGCGTATAATATTGTGTTATAATAAGAATGATGTCGTATAACCCAAGAAGTGCCGCACGTAAACCGGCACGTGCGCCCGGGAAAACTATTCGGATTTAGGGTGGCGCGCGGTTTAAATTCGTCGTCGTCGTCGTCGTCGTCTGCCGTGTATATTTTAATCGCTAAAATTAAACTCGTCAAAGCAGCAAATCTAGCCGGGTGTAATTAGTTTTATTCGGGGCGCGTTTCATACGGTTTACCGCGCCCGAGTGATAATATTTCTTGTGCCGCGGGACCGAGAATAGCTGCCGGATAGGTGTCCGCGGCGCATTCCGTCGGAATGACTTGATGACCCCCGCCGCCACCCGGGCTCCGGGCTCCGGATTCGGCGGTCTTGACTCGCGGTCCAAGTAATTTCACACACCGATACCGGGGATACGCTGCGAGACAATAATCAATCGATATTATTTTATTGAATTTAATGCAATAACATTGCAAACGATAACCGCTATTGTTTCCCTCTCGCCCGGCCGTCGGATTTATAAGATTACCGGGTATTCGCTGTCCGGTTAGGTTTTTTTTTTCGTTTTTCTCAGAGTCCGATAATCGTACTCGGTGCGCGGTTAATACCGGCCGGACGCCGGTGATCATAGAACAATAATTAACAACGGCATTGCCAATCGTTGGATCGTTTAAAACATACTAAACCGCCCACCGTGTAGATCGTTCAAAATCGATCGGAATATATTTACAAACGTTTGCGGTTCGAATCGATTTTCGCGGGGAACCTACGCGGCCGACCGCCGGGGTCCGGTGGCCACCGAGCCGGCGGACAAAACGCGCAGATACCGCCGACTAGGCGACGGTTGAAAAATTTCCTTTATTGCCCGCCCCACACCCGCGAAACGAAATTCATCAATCCGAACGCCGCGAGGCCGTCGAAAATACTATTGTTCGTATCCATATCGAGGGACACGGACGAATAAATTACCGACGCGAATAAAAGAATACATTTTTCGTTTTCATTGCGGGGGGGGGGGGAAACCGCTGTTATCAGAGTTTATTATTCCGAGTTATCTTCCGTAGGTGTCGTTCCGGCGGAATCTTTTACCAAACGGACGCGTACAGACCGCACATAAATCAGCAAAAAGAAAAAGTTCACCGTGCCGCTCCCCTCGGGTTCTCAGGTGATCGATTGTTCTTCGACTTTACCGAGGCGCAAAGGCCGTAGATAACCACCAATCGGTATCTCGGCGACCTAGCCGTTATGAATTTACTACGTAATATTGTGTTTACATCAGACTAGACATTAAACGGACGCCAAGTTGGGAACGTAGTAGGTATGGGGAGGAATTTTATTTTTATCTGTATGCAACGATAGATTGCAAACGAAAAACGATTCTGAGCCAAGTAGAATTAGTTGTGTATTTTTATTGTTATCACGGTAACCCGGAAATTAACATAAAAATAATAAATAATAAAACGAAATCGTGTTTTTGCCGTTTTCTCGTTGTTTTTCGGCCGCGTTAATAAACTAAGATGTACATCGAATTATAACCAATTTAAAGTACCGACTAGACAATATTTGCTATCGGAAACAATATAGGAGTGTACAGAACGGACGAACTCTTCTGCAATAAAAGGTGTTTATAGGAAAATAAAAAAAAAAAAAACTTAAAAATAATCGTCATTGTAAAACCACAAGACCCCTCGCTCCGCTCAAAATCTAAAAACCGATCATAGTTATAGTTTATATCTTACGAAAATACAGATATATTATTGTTAAACAAATACAATATAAGGTACAAATCTTAATATTACACATAACGAAAATGTGTATTCGAAAGAATACGAAATCCCTTGCGACGCACCGACCAAAATTCAACTATTCTAGATTAATTGAACAGATATACCGTAGTGCGTAGATAATCTACGGTTACGTATATAAAAAACAAAAACAAAAAAAAAACACACATTATTTTCGGGCTATAAGTACTAAAACAATAACAAAGAAATAAATGTAAAAGATTTCAGCTACTAACGGAAAAATAAACTGGCGTATATAAACTTTCATATGGTTGTGGTATACATTTTATATTGGTAAAACAAACAGGAACTCTAGACCTAGACACGAAAAGCGTATCTCTGAAATAAAATTAATGAAAGTGTATCCTAATTCTAATTTTACTAGGCGAATTAAAAAACAAAATATCAATCGTTGATTTCGATATAAATAATGGCTTGGGTAATGGAGGTATTGCATATTTACAATGAGGTTAAGGAAGTTAATTTTAAAAACATCTAAAATGTATAGACAAATTTAAAAAATAATAATATTCAATAGTCATATATTTCAAATAATAAATACGTTTTTTTAAAAATCTGTATTATCTTATCTCTTTTTTTATTACAATCTATCTTTAAAAATTTACGTGCTCTTAATGTAAAAAATGGTTATATTTTCTGTTTTCCTCATTGTGATTTTACATTCAAATAAAATTGTTACGCCTTGGTCGTACTTATTAACCCGATTATGAATTTTTAAATCGAAAACACTCGCAAATACACACAACCCGTATATGTATGTGTATTATACTCCAGGCTACATTATTTTCTTTCTGTTTTTCATTTTATTTGTATTTTATATTTGTTTAGTCTTCATTTTACTGTTAATACCCTAATAGGTAATTAATTTCACCTTTATGGCCGACGAGCGAATTACCTTTATAGGCTCAAAGTCGTTACGTAAAGTGTATAAATCGTTTTTATCGTATCCGTTTATAGTACACAGTAGTCGCGATGTTATTAATAGGTATATTTTACGTAAAAAAATATAGCGCGTTACAGTGTATAAAAGACGTGTACTAAATTTAATTTTTAAAAATTACGTAATAATGTGAATATTACATTAAGATTAAGGTAACGTGTTTATTATTACAGAGCAGCGCTACTAAAATAGTTAAGCTAATATATAGACTGAGTATATAATAGCGGTAAAAAAACGATTGGTAACGATTTCTCGTACAACGTTGTTCGAATAAAACAGTAACCGTAGTTGTCGTAAACATTCCCGTGTTCCGTAAGATTTCAACCAATTATTCCCTACTATTACGAAAACCACACCTTGGAGTTGATGATCGGAGCGAGATTTCTGATAGATAAATTATAAAATAAAAGAAAAAGCAAAGTAATGCCAATGGCAGTTGCTATTTGACGAGTTTGTGCAAGGTGTGACTAAAAATGTCGCTCGAAAAAATCAATCAAAATAACTTTCATAATTAACCCGAATAATTAATATATTGTTCAAAACCGGGAAAATATATTACCGAAAACCCATATTGTTTTCTGTTTTCTGAAATAATAAATATTTAGTTTTTACTTTGACGAAAAACATCAGTGAAATCGACAAGTTTTTTCAAGAAAACGTTAAAAGGTTTCAATGTTTGACGCCTATAACATTAAAAAAAAGTTTCGAACATTGTTAATACGTGATTCGATACGACAGCAAACTTTATTATGAAAACGAAAAGTGAACTATATAAACCATAGTAAGTTATTGCCAGGCTCGAGGTTTTCGCAAACGAGGTTTACCTGGATTAACAAAACAAACTTCTTATAAAATGTTATTTTGGGAACAAACTTTTTCCAAACGTAAATGTGAAAAGTTAAAAATTACTCAAACAAAACTATTATATTGATACAGCGAGTTTTTAAGTAGATTCGAAATTATATAAGACCGAAACAAACACAGTTATTACCCAGCGTATATAATTTAAAATAAAATACTCCATTAAATCTAAATGCAGTCGATTCCGTTTAATAGAGACACCGGTTAATAATGACAACCGCTTAATCGGGACAATTCTATAATTTACGAGAACAAATGTATACTTGTAATGTAATAGTACGCCTCTAATCCGGATAATTGGGACGTTTTCTCGAGTATAATATTATATATTCATAGATCAAATAGTCCGACAATCGCGACTGACTCGCGCAATCGATCATTAGATTAAATTATATACATTTTATCTTATCGTACGTTCAAATGCCATGTGTTTTAAATGTTATTTAGTGCATTAGTACCGTGTATGTCGCGTGCAGTAACCATGTCTCGTATACGTAAAGATTTGTCGCTTGCGCAAAAATTAGAAATTCTAGACAAAACTCATATGTCAGAAGTAGTCAGACAATAAAACATTGTTTTCGCAAGTGTGATTTTTTGGACGAAAGTCAGGATAGCATCGATCAACAGTTTGGAACCTAATTCCGAAGAATATGATAACGTAAGAGTACTAAAACAACGTAGAATTTGTACAACTGGATTCAAATGTGCAATGCTATGACCAAAACGAATACGTAATTATTCAATCCATACAAGATCAACCTAATTCAGATGTGAAGACACGGACGATGAACCAGATCCACCGATCCGACAACAGGAGGCAAAGAAATCTTTGGAAACATTGAGATTATTTTTTTTTCAACAAGGAAATGAGGGAAGCCCGATAAGTGCTTTGGATACTTGTTCGGACTACATTCGTCAACAAACAATAAAATGTAAAAAATACAAAATAATATACATAATTTTTTTAAATAAGATAAAATAATAAAAAAATTAAATATACACATATATATGTGTATGTACTTTTATAAATATTTAAGTTATAATACTATGTTTTTTTTTTTTTTTTTTTTTTTTTTTGTATAATTAAATAATTTCTATAATCGTGTTATTGTAATATGTATTTGTAATAATAAAAACATAAAAAATCAGTTTTTCAATAAATTTATTTATTTATTTTTTTTTTCATTTCGGATTATTGGAACCAACTGTTTATTGGGATAAAATAACATGCAACCGATGTGTCCCAATAAAGCGGAATCGACTGTACTTGATCCGTTGGCGTTAACTAAATATATTACGGATTTCAATCATTAAATAATATTTTATCGCGGCTAGAAGTGCAAACAAATTCAAATAAAAAAAAATCTACTTGAAACCAAATAAAAAATGAAAAAACTCCACAGTTTTTAATGGATACAAATGGCTGAACGATTTCCAGAATATAACCGCCTTTAGAATGGGCCAATTTGTGGTATTCGGTAAAAATTTCAAGTCTCAACGGTTATTTTTTACCGAATAAGAATAAAAATAAAAATAAAAACATAATTGACAACTACAGAGAAACGTAATTCCGTTATCGCGTAAATATTCCCGTTTATTTTTCTCCTTTATTAAGGAAACTACACGGTAAATCGAAAAATGATTCTCTCGTGAATAGTTGTTATTTTTATATTTTATTTATCCTCAGTCATTATGCATGTATCGTCTATATCCGGCGACCGCGTCCGTCCAATATAAATTATCATATTTATGATTTTCAGTTAAAAGTATATTTGTATTCGTTATGACTAAACTAAAGTCATTAAAATGATGAAACAATCAAATGAACGAATACGATTTTAATTTTTACGATTCAAATATTTCCATATTAAGATTAATTATTTTATAGAAATATCGCAGCTGTTTTTTTTTTTTTTTTTTTTTTTTCAGAATTGATGCAAATACATTTAAAACGGCGCGTTGTCCGCAATTCCAATGTATACTGCAAATATTGTTCTATAACAGCCAGTATTTCATTACGGTATAAACGAACGGAATAATACGTGCATAGAATATTATTCACGAAAATAGAAATATTGCAGACAATATCTCGCCTAGGGATAGTGCGCGGTCTAATAATAATTATGATGTTCAAAAACGATTTTAATTAAAACATTCTACGACGGATGGGGTCAATATTCAACACCCTCCCCCCATCCCTTCATACACCCAGTAAGTGAAAAAAAAAATGCGTATAATATTATCTCGGATATTCCAATATTGCTTCGTCTGGGGCCTTTGACCACGTTTTTTTTGTCTTCGCTGGGCGATTTCATATTAGAACTCGATCGCCCACCCAATAATAACCGTCGTTTTATTACGAAAAACCCGCCGTGGTCTTTCCCATTGTTGTCTAAAAATCGTTCGTGAGAACCGCTACATGCTATACGGTTCATAGATAACTACGTCCGTGAATCCTCGTGTTCCTTAACACGGCGGTTCCAAAACTTGTTCAGCCACGGTGTCTTTTTTTAAGCAGTTGTTTCTAGTGGAACCCCAAGAAATATTTAACGTTATGTTTAATTCCATACCCAATGCCACTAAGTTTGTCGATGTCCGGTGTCGCAGATATCTATTTAGAGACGCATATCGTCTGCTACGTCCAAACGTGCTCTATATTTGGTTTGTGTAGCTGTGTACCTCGAAAAAACCGTTTCACAATGGTAAGTAGTACCGAAAGGCAGTAAGATCAATTCAGCTTTTGAACTTAATATCGAAAGATCTCCCACAAAATGCAAAAATCGGTGTGCTTTTAAAAGATGTGACCTGATAAAGTGGCTATCGAAAACCGTATCAATAAAAACCTCGTATTCTGTCACATTGAGAGCTGCTGGTTTTGACGTTACAGAAAATGCACTATATAATCCACTATAATATTGTTTGTACGCGTATCGGTATATTATCACATTCGAGTTGACGGTGTCTTGTTGAAATATATTTGATCGGTTTTTTTTTTTTTTTTACTTAACAAACGATTATTAATTTATTAAATACTTACGGTGAAATTAACGGAGACACAATTGTGGGGCCCTAAGGGTTCCGCGGGTCACAGTTTGGGAACCGCTGCCTTGACTCGTCCGTGATGATATCCGTGAGTCCATAGTTTCTCGTTATGCAAGGCGAGAGTGATATGGTCAACACTAGTGATACCATCGGAGATTTTCGGTTTTTTAAAAGGAACAACACCGATGCCATCGGGCGTCATCGCAGATTAATTAAAGGACATAACAATATGGTATAGCGATCGGACGAAATATCGGCCCAGTTTTAAAAATACACTACCGGATCGGGGGGCGGGGATAAATTTCAAAAACAGTCTTGCCGGTCCAGTCCCGGCTCCGCCTAACGGTTTCTGTACGTGACGATTTCGTGTCCCTTGTAATCCGATTCGCTTCTCGTGATTATTTATTGATTCATCTTTAAACGCGTCACGGGCGAGAAGTCGAAATTCGAATTTACAAAATTGTTAAGCATACGAGTGTGTTACGTAAATTGTATTTTTATTGTTTTCGTTTTGCCTTGCCCGTTGCGGCACATTAATTATTCGTTAAAAACGCGCCGCCGGTATACAGAGTACGCGGAACAAATGGAAACGGACTAATATTTTCGGGATTAAATTAAAAATTAAACCAGGACGAGTGAAATTTGAATTACAAAACGATTAAAAAATCATTGGCTCCCCCGCTCGTTAATTATTCACAAAAACGACGGTTTTTGGCGAGAGGAAAAAAAAAACACGTTAATCTCGTGAACGCGTGTCATTCCAATATACTAATGTACGCTGGTAAATAATAAATATGTGTTTGGTTTTATTCCGAACGAATAATTTTAATGAATAATAACCTACCTTGCCAAAGCAGAATATTAATAATACACGCACTTGTTGTGTGTGATTTAAAAGACGTTTCGTTTTTATATATTTTTTTTTTTTATTTTGCAATCCGCGTTCCGCTTAAACTCCTCTGCCGGTACGCCAGAATCGAAAAGCGACGCGATCCCCGGACCGATCGCGGACAATCGTCGATCCAGAAAAGGGAAATGTGAAAAATCAACGACCGTTGGAAAATACAATATGAACATCGTGCATCGGCATTTTTATTCTACCATCACTGATGTGAAAATCCTCGTATACTATAATATAATGTTATATATTTTTTTTTTTTTTTACTTTGAATCCTAACAGAATCTATGCAACTAAAATGGCAAATTTAATAACGGGAACACAAAGAATTCTACGATGTAATCTATTTATAAAATAATATAATATGACGTATAAAATAATAAGATAAAAATGAAAACCGAATAATCCGGATGTACTTTGCAACATGTGTATAGGCGTAGAACGAGGGGACTAAGTGCACATCTCCACTGCCCCGGAAGAAAAAAAAAAGAAATTTTCCACTAAACTATGACTACGCGGGAAAAGGTTTTCTCGTTACTCTATTTTTTGTAGCTGTAAAAAATGTACAAATGCACAAAATATATCAAACGTTTATTTTATATCGCCGATAAAAAACAAATGTCGAATGATCCGAGGGGCGTTCTTTTACGAGTTACTGTAATATTAATAACTAATAAGCTTATGTTTTTAAATAGCATGTGGTTCAACACATTCGACCAATATTTATGTATGCAGACATTTTCGTTAGGGCTACAGTCCCCTCTCCCTCATGGAAAATCATATGCCACTCTTGTAAATGGGGAGTTTAGATGGAAGGTAGTAACAAAAAAATGTACGCCGAGAAAAAAACTGAAAAAAAAAAAAAAGAATCTAAAGAGGGTGAACCATGAGAAGGGTACCATTGAGAATTTCGGAAAATATCTACTATCATCGGGCGGAATAGTTACGGTATGGAAAAATTGATTACATTTGCATTTTTATAATCCGAAAAAGTGCTTTCCAACAAAAAAAAAAAAAAAAAAGGATTCAAAATAATATATACTGTTTATAAACTCGATAAATTCACACAATATTTGTTATTGTGACACGACCAATGTATTATACAATACTAATTTTCTGAATCATGTTGATGAAGCCACTTGAGAAGTATCGTGGAAAGATAACTCGACGATACTATACCGAGATGAAAATGCTTTGTAGAGGGTTAACATTTTGGATTATTTCAATTATTTCATTATTTTTATTCAAATCGTATATTAATACAACTATACGGGTTGTTTGAGATAGCGTTTGTGGTTGCACGTTTGTAATATTGTGAAACCGACTTCAAAGATAACACAAATAATGTCTTTGATGAAACATAAACCTTTCATTCTAGTAAAATAAGGACGATAGAAATGTTTTCAGTGTATTAAATTATATATTTTTATTCATTGAAACATCTCATTTTGTGTAATAAATTCGAAATTAGATTATTTGCTTTGAAACGAGTAGTTGCGTAATGCGCAGTTGTACACCCGAGTTGCAAATTAGAACAAACCGAGTTCTTTTTTTTCTTCTTCTTATCCCTTTCAAGACTCGAATTTCTTTGCTTTTATTTTAATTTTTCGTTCTCAAACGAAACTTTCGAGATTGTGCATCATCGTGGAATAATATACGAGTATTTTATTTATATTTAAGCTTGCGTTCACATTTCTCGTAACGGAATATTTTAAGCGTATATAACATGGACGAGGTGGGACAGGGCTGTACACGTGCCTGATATGGATTCATCATTTCTAATTAGATTTTGTGATAATGTGGGTTTTCAATTAGACGGACAACTATCCGGTCTTTCCTTTGTGTTGCGTTCGTTTTCCCATCAGTCAATATTGATCACTGCGTAAAAACCGTATTAAAAACGATTCCCAGACCGCTGGTGAAATAAGGGTAAAAGTGTGATCGTGATAATGTATAATAATAATATGTTGGCCTGCAGAAAATACAAGAGTGTGACACGTCGGTCCGAAATGGAAATTAAATAAACGATCGATTCGCGCCAACGGCGTTGAAAACCGCCGTCGTCGGTTTGAATTAAAACGACTAGAACGGCCGACTTTTCCTTGGTCAAAATTATCAGTACATATCGAAAATTTCTAAAAATAATATTACCTTAATATTTGTCTAAATAAAGATAATATATATATGGTGTTAATAGTGTTAATAATCTAGATAAAAAAAAAAAAAAAAAAAATGATATTAATTTTAAATTTTAACAATGTATATTTTTTTCAACGATTTATTTATATTTTATAAAATAAATTTTCCCCGATTATTATGAAAAATACAACGAAAATCAAAAAAATGACCAAATCCTTTCATATAAGACGCTACACTTGAAAATCCGTACATGATTTCCGGTAGAAAATTAATTTACAGACCACCAGTACATTACAAATTAATTTCGATAAATTAGATAAGATAATTCAATCTTAGATAATGATAACATTAGCCAATTTCGTTATTATCTAGGTAAGAGAAAAGATAATTTTTTTTTAGATAATGCCCCAACACTGGACATGGTAATATTATCATTTCGTGTAGAATTTTCATTATAAACTGTTTGGTTTTTTAACGATTCAATTATTCTATGTTGTCCAGAGTCAAATATTATTATCATTCTGAGTTATCTATATTGTCGTATAAATATAAATCTATTGCATATTTTCCTCCCGTTAATTAACGGTGTTCCTATAGAATACGGACATAATTTCGTATTATTATTAGTATTTTTTTTATTTATTTATTCTTTTCATCGGTGTTCTCGCGGTCGGGATTTAAGTCGGTTCATAAAATATTATAATATATACCATCGGAAGATTATATTAAACAATGTGGTATTATGTTTAATAAATTCTAGGTGGAATAAAATCTAGGGCACGTATACGACTATCAGGCCTGCATAAATAAAATAGAGAAATCTCGACTTGTTATTACCTGTCTACCGCGATACCGTAACATAAAAATCTGAAATTCGCCTAAACCTTTAGAAATAATAACAATATAAATACACCGGGAATGATGATAAAATTACAAAGTGTTACGATACGAACGGAACACTGAAGATTTTACCGAAGCCTATCTAAAAGTTATATTATACTCGTCGGCCGTTGTATTTTTTTTTTTTTTTTTTTTATAATCGAGTCTATACGATTCTCGGGGTTTTAACATAATTTTATCGGAATTATCGAAAAACGTATAAATATTCGTTCGGCTATGAAAAACCCTTCATGTTATTGGCTTCGACGTGTTACACCATAATACGACCATTATTTCTGATAGTATATTTATCTCGTGTCTATGGCGTAAAATCTGGTCAGACTTCGATTTGTTTGGAATAATTTTTTTTTTTTTCGTCATTATATTATATATATATATATATATATATATTAAGTCATTGGTAGAAATGAATTGTGTCGATAATATTAAATATCATTAACTTATTGTAATATTCTATTAGATAATCGAATAATAGAAGAAAGGAAGCCGTTGTTTGTCCGAGCACAATCCACAAACGGAGTTTATCGCACGAAAAGGTCGAAAATTAACATAGAGACGCTGACGAATAGCTCTGTGTGTGCCCTCGAAGCCGGAATTTCGAACCTATAAACGGTGGCACGGCCACGGGGCGGTTGGTATTTTACGAACGAACGTCTAATTATTTTTCTCCGTGTGTTGGTTATGTTGGCGGTAAAAGTGAAATAAAAAAAAAAAAAAAAATAATAATAAAAAAACCGTTACTATTATAGGGGAGACGCGTCAAATTGAATTTCTTTTATTGATTTCGGTTTTTGAAAGGCTGTGGTTTTGCTTTTAAATGACAAAATATAAAAAGGGGACCGGGGGGAATTTAATTGGCACGGGCAACGCCGAGCTATTGTAGTGTTATAATAAAAGTAATAGCGCATATTGTCTCAAGATAAAACGCACATAATGGCACAACACTAACTACCACATAGCGAAATATAATTAACGTTACAACAAAACAATAAAAACTTTTGAGGGACGATTGAATAATATAATACTTAATAAATAATAAAAAAAAAACCTTTACCATCTTCGAGAAAACAAAGATAAGATATATTATCGCGTTATATCTAGACAATAGGTAAGATTTCGTTATGGGAGTTTACCAATTGCGCTAGGTAAAAATTACGTTTGTACATACCAATTGTGCTCAAAAAATATTAGGGTTGATAGACCATAATATTGCGTTTTAATTTTGTTTTTTTTTTTTTTTTATTATAAAATAATAATATGTCTAATATTAATATAATAATTGAATACACATAGTATAAATAAACGAATTCGGTATTCTTTGCATAAAATAAATTATTTTTGTTCGACAATTATAAACATTTGAAGTTTTTTAAAATAATAATAACAAATTGATTTTAAAAACTCTTTGCGGAATTCCAGAAATTTTTAATTTTTTTTTTGATAACCCGTTGAGTCGTAGTGGTATTATATTGAAACCACCATTAATCGGTATAGTTGGTCACTCTATAGTCGGAAAAAAAAAAAAAATTCGCTCCAAAACTACGTTACCGATATTAAAATCCGTTATTATGTTATCATTGGTAATCAATATGAATTCAATAAAAAATAAAATAAGTTTTCTATTTTTTTTTTTTTTTTTTTTTAAAGTTACCCAAGGGGTTAATTACACTCGATTTGAAATATATTTGTCTTGTTGTTGTCAACTGTAAAATTGTAATGTTTTTACATGCTGGTCTGTGTTTATATAATTGTTTTAACGATGACAAACACATTTGGATGGGAAGAACAATAGTTTGGAGAAAATGAAGCGTAAAAAGTTTCACACGCATTAGTTTTACATTCGGAACTTGTAGATGGACTTGACTTGGCTGCAGAGTATCGCGACGGGAAATTTAAGAAACCCAGAAGGGAAAACAATTCGATTGCAGGCGCAATCGGTATGCTGACCGTAAATATTAGATAACATTTTGCCTTCGGCGCAATTGGTCCATGCCCGGTCGTTATGCGGATTGTCTTTTAGATAATTTTAACTAGACAATCCCACCCCATACCCCCAAACAAACCGATTATAATGTTCAGAATATTGCGGTAGACCGCGAAGATAAAATCTATCGATGTCGGCGAGACCGTTTGGTGGTACATCAAAGGTACGTAAACAAACGGCTATTTAATCATCCGTCTACTTACTGTATATTATTTTTGAGTTTAGGTCAACGAATTCACGAGTTCTGTGCAGATCAACCGGAAGCCAATCTACGCTAGTGTGACCAATAAAAAAATAAAAATACGGGACACTTTAGTTACCTAACTAAATATAATAACATTAAAAAAAAATGTACACGAAAATACAAAATAAATATATTTCAGATGATGATGGCTGGTAAATTTCTTATTCTGCTGTTTCTGTGTACTATCGTGCTGAATTGCTAATTGCATCCGATTGACTTGGTTTCTTTTAATACGATATTATAAAACTCATTTCGTGAATAATTTTTAAAACTTTTTTTTTTTCACAATGATAGATGATTGATTTGATAGTTTCAAACCGTAAAACGATTTTTTTTTTTCTCTCGTCTGTCCACGACACATTAATGATTGAACAAATCCGTTCTACTGCAGCATTTGTGCATTCCGGCATTGCCAACGAATAATTCCACGATTGCTGATTTATTCGTCAGGTTATGAATTCACAGTATAGTGGAAACCCGGTATTAATACGGGACAGAGTATGAAAAAACGGGACGGGATCGCGTCCCGTATAACTTTTGTCCGGACGGCGGGGACGCGAAGTTGAAATACCGGGCGTATTGGTCACCCTAATCTGCGCCGACACTCTGGAGCAGCCGCAGTTCACGAAGTAATATAGAACGAGTAAAATAAAGTTTTGGATTGCATTTTCGATTTTTTTTTTTTTTTTTTTTTTTCCACCCGTATATACTACAAAACGTATATGTAATAATAATTCCATTCGGAACAACTGTTAGACTACAGCGGATTAGTTTTAACGTGTTTGCGAACTGTATAATATATAGTAATAATTGATTACTATTGAACTCACCACTACGCACACGACACGATATTTTAATGTTTTCGACCTGTCGCGGTTTTTCAATTACAATTGATGGTATTGCATTGATACATCGAACAGTAAGCACCGGGCCATAAAAATGCGTACGGTGGTGCACACAATACACACGATGCGTAGTAGCAAATGCGGAACGTGCATTAGCAAATTTTGTTATTATTTTTTTTTTTTTTTTTTTTTTTTCACTAAAAAAGCTGACCGTCAACGACGGTGGGGTATAGACTTGATTCTTGTCGATTTTTGGATTTCCTTGGCCATGGAAAAATAGTGCGCGAAATGCTGTGTGATATTTACGATTTACATTAAGATTTTAGCTATAAACGCTTATATAAAAAAATATTACTACATTACGATCAATTTTTTTCTTTAGAACTTAGAATCAACCACGTGTATACATTTCAAAGTATTGCCATACCAATTTTATGCACATAAAACCAAATAAAAACTAAAAAAAAAAAAACTCAGTTTTAAAATGCCTATAAATAATTCAATAATTACCAGAATGTTTTAAAAATGTTTCTGTCTTTAGAATAATCTCATCGTTACGTTATGTGGATGTTTTGGGCACCTTAAGTATATTTTTAGCAGATTGAAAAAAAAAAAAAATAATACGACTGATCAAGTTCTGTTCAGATTTTCGATCGCAACGATCGCTCCAACAGTACATCGACTAAATAATTACCATATAGCCTACGCCTGCTCAATTTCAGATTTCCAGACAGTGGTCTCGTCATGGCGCGAAATATATCCGGCTTTTATAGAAATTATATAACGTTCAGTATTATTTATATAGACAAAAGGATTTGAAAATATTTTTATTTTTATTTTTTTTTTGGAAGGTTGTGTAATACAAAGGAAAAATTATGTGCGCAGTACTAAATACTACAAATTTGAATGTACGATAAAGAGTAACCATCACCAGAGCCGGTGTAACTGCGAAAATTTATTTCAGCGATATTTTACCAACTCCCCTCCCCCTTCGCCACTCCGACGATTACCTCTGACACACCGGCGCCTAACAAACATCGATTGAGGGGTGTGAAAATGAAAAATGTGCAGACTATAAAATAGGTTTTTAACTATTGTTTGGCTCGTAGATATTTATCTATGATAAATGATAGTAAACCATATACGCTTTACGATAACAGTATAACGGTAATCACGTATTAGAACACCAGAAGAAAAAAAAAACAAAGAAATTATTAGTTTTGCCGAGTTTAAAATCAAATGATCGTTGAATTAACACCTCAGCAATTCTAAGTTTTGGGTGGGGTGCGAAACTTTCCCGAAGCATTTCCCTTCTATCACCAGCTCAGGCCACCATCGCTCAATAAGCCTTTGGGGTCCGCTTGCATTTTTCATTATTTCTTTTCTTTTTTTTTTTTTTTTTCATACCTTCCCTCTTACACTTCATCGTTTTTCGAACACCGTGGTGTTATACTGATCGATCGCCTTAAGTTGAGTATCTTTATTATACGCTTAAAACAACATTTATTTTGGATTTATAGACTTTCCATCGGTCTTCGGACATACTCAAAATAATAACGCAACAGTTATGGATACGGTGGATTTCTCTGCCAATAACTGACGTACCCGCCAAACGGATTTTTATAATAACATAACTTTGTATATTTTTTCGGATTAAATAGCTGTTGCGCGATTTTTTTGATTTTTTTTATGAATTATCATTTATCTTAGATTCTATAATTGTATTGGTTTTACTATGATTTATGTTTTGTGTGGGTGTATTCTTTACTATAATGTGGATACAGTTGGTTTTTTTAATTTTCTTTGTAGTTTTCTTAATAATTGGGAGAAAAAACGGGACAATTTACAAGGCAATGTGCAACGGTTTCATTATTTTCGATTTTTTTTTTTTTACTCTGCTAAAAACAACTTAAGTTGCCTAAAACATTCACAGGACGTAATGATGAGATCTTTCTAAAGACAGAAACATTTTTTGGTAATTTTTTAATTATTTATAGGCATTTTAAAACTGAGTTTTTTTTAGTTTTTATTTGGTTTTTATGTGTATAAAATTGGTATGGTAATACTTGAAATATATACACGTGGTTAATTCTAAGTTGTAAAGAAAAAAATGTATCGTAATGTAGTAATTTTTTTTATATAAGCGTTTAAAGTTAAAATCTTAATGTAAATCGTAAATATCACAGCATTTCGCGCACTATTTTTCGAATTCATTGAATAAAAATGTTATGGCCGAACAGAAATGCACAAAAATGTGGCACATGGTTGACCATAAATTGTACTTAATAGTAAAATGAAAAAAAAAAACTAGGATAATGTTATCCTAAACGTTTTTTTAAGCGTTTAAAGTGTTTATTTTGATGAAAATGATAAAAATTACAGCTTTTCACAAGACGATCATACCGCTCAGAAACGTTTTTCGTTAGCAACGATTTATCGTTGCGTACAGATATAAATAATATTTCTCTTTATATCCTACTACCCACCTATAACAGTGGCGCGAAGTATATGTCTTAGTATTTTTTTTTAAACGTTTTTTTGACAAGTTTTCGTTTTTTAATAAGTTGCATTGTATACGTATATAACTGTTCGGAAAACAATAATTTTTTCCAGTGGTTTTCCACGTAGACTTACTCGGAATTAACTTTTATATTTTTATTATTATTTATATGAGTACGAATACAATAATCTTTTTTTTTTAATCTCATATTTTTAAAAATATAACTTGATAAACTTGTATACCTATATTTATTGTTTATAATATAAATTTACGCTCTCAGTTCTCCTTATTATAAAAAAAAAAATATGTTTATTTATTTATTTTTTTTTTTTTTTTTTTTTGCAACCCAGTGGCGTAATTGGAACAAAATTTATGCGGTTGCAGAATTTTTTTTTTCCGTAAGATAATTAAATAAACCTAGTACGGCGTCAACGGAGATATTTTTTATTTACAAATTCAATTACTTATTGAATTTTATGTTTATTTTATGATAATAAGTCAACGTTAAAAAAACGATTACGATGGTCTACGCGCTTTTTCCGTCGGAGAAAATCAGTTTTTATTCGTGACATTGAATTTTTACTCTATCAATATTGCAATATGTCATGTATATTTAGCGAATACCATAATAATATTGTTTGTGTAGAAAGATGGGAACTTCGATCACGATTCTCTACAAAGTTAGATTTAAACGATAAATACTGAAACTATAATATATAAGGTGATTTTTTTGATTTTTATACTTGTTATTATAAGAAAATATACAATCTGTATCCTCTGGAACAAGAATAGTGTATATGTGATAGTGGACGACAAAATTGCAAGAAAATACGATGGAAACGGCCACCCAGTGGGGTAACACTACCCTTATTTGCTATTTTAAAAGACAATTTTTACTAAATATTAAATATTAATTCGATATCTAATTAATATAATATTATTTTTTTTATTTTAATTTTAATACTTGAGTAAATCGCGACACCGGTTACTTTTAAGCCGTCTCGGGGGATTTTCAGGAACTGTAAACGTGGCAAGGTTAGATATAAGGGGGTAAGAGATAAGAGTTTGGAATGGATTTTTTTGTAGAATTATATTGCTTTTTCATAAATGGTTTTAAATTTTTTGATCTGCATGTAGTGTTCGTATAAAGACGTTGGTGATTTTGCGTAAGATAATATTTTTAAAAACTTGAATTTTAGTAGTATTAGATATTTTTGCTATTCTTATCTTTCGTATTGGCTTGAATAATGATTTATTAAATTAGGAGCTTGGTGTTAAGTTTTGTGTTTTTGTTATTAGTGTTTTAAGCATACGGAGACGTGCGCTCCGAAGGCGAGTCTTTTGATTTTAAATGCGATGAGACCATGTAAAACGACGGTCGATAACTAAGTATTTAGCCGATTGATAAAAAGGAGTTTGAATATTGTCCATAGGGCAAGGAAAAAGGCATAGTGTGAATGTCATGTGCCGCGATTTAGATTATTTAATTCTACCAACACGCCATCTTTTATACCAGACAGCCAAAATATCAAGACGATTTTGGTGATGTAATGAAGCTGTGTGTATTGATATACTACTAGTCTTATCGTCAGCATATTTAGCAGCTGCCGTGTTAGGAGAGGTGGATTGATCAGCAGCGTATATATTATATAAAATAGGATGCTCCTCTGTGGGACTAATGACCTGCACTAATCTTCGTCATTCCAAAAAGAATATTTTAAAATAAATATGATTTGTTTTCACAATGCTAATGCCGTTTATGAGTTAAAAGTTAAAACTATAACCGGTTTACGTTTTAGACTGTTATAATCATGGTTTGGGACTTATAGCTCATAAAAACATGATAATAAGCGCTAAAATATGCACTAAAAAACCCATAAAATAAGCATAATAATCTGAAAAGATTTGCAATTAAATTATTTATTTATTGATAATTATTAATCATATGGGTATTAGTATTAAATTAAAATTGAAAAAAAAAAAATTTAAATATGTTACTTAAAATTTTGAAGAAATCTGTATTATATCTAGAAATAAGTATATTCTTTCGCTATTTATACATACACGAATATTATAACGAGTTGAAGATAACAAAAACATATAATTGTATTAAGATATTTTTTTTTCGATTATGTACTTCTCTTAATGTCACCGATCCAATAAAATTGGTATAGGTTTTTTTTTTTTTTTAAAAATTTGAAGAATTTGTCGAAATATGCAACAAAAAAAAAAAAAAAAGTACTTTACTATAAAATCGATGAACTATGCATATTCAAAATTCAAATTTGATAAAACGGTAACCAGAAATGTATTTATTTCGCATACCGCTATATTTTGCAATAAATACCGAAATTATGCAAATGCTGTATAACCCTGGTTATAATTCGTTGACGGCGAAACCAACGTTAACGGTAAATGCATTAAAATACATTTAGAAAAATAATCATTTTTCGTGTCCGGTTCGAAAATAACGATAATGAAAATACGATTGGTTTTTTTTTTGTTGTTCGTCGTGAGCCCGTACCCACTTAAGGCTCGACATTACACTGTCCATCCGAGAACGTGCGGCGACAACGAAATTAAGAGATTCAACAGATTATTAACACGTTTATACGTGCAATACGAGGCGTCACCCGGTTATCCGATACGATAAACCTCGCACGGGGCCCCGGGATTGTAATATCATTACGCATTCACTTGATTCCGCACGCCCGTGTTAATTTATTTTTGATTTATGTGTTTGTACACAACCACCGCCGGGCCACCGGTGGGTGTACTCACTTGCCCGGCCCGGGGTTCGCGCGGATAATCGCCACGGTGTGCGTTCACATTGACGCCGCAGGGCGCGTGACAAATGCATTAAGTACATAAGACCTGCGCGCGCATTATAATAACGCGCATTGTGCTCATTTACACGACACGCGGTGTAATAAATACGCGCGCGTAAAGCGTCTCCGGTGTAAAGAATCTCTTTTCGTCGGGCGCCCCGACACACACGGCGGTAATTTGTAAAAGTCATCGTCCGTTAAAAACCCCGTTACGGCGTGCCCCCGGGGCACCGATCAATTATTGCCCGACGAGTGACGGGAACAAAGTGGCCGAACGCGCGCGGGCCGAGACATATCGTTTTGTGCGCGATTTTATACGAAAATAATATTTCGGTTTTAAGCCGACCGGATTTCGAAAATGATTTATACAAAAGAAAAAAAAAAAGTCCCGCGAAAATAGGAAGTGTGGAAGGTGGCGGGGATTTGCTTCTGAAATGCGGACGTCCCTTTTTCCATACCGAGCGTTTTGGTATTGACAAAATAAAAAAGTAAACCCCAAAAGATCGGTTTTTTGATGCGCTCGGATAATCAATTACACATTATCGCGTTATACAATTTTGAAGAAAAAATAATAATAACGTACAATGATACGGATTTAAAAAAAATTCTATATTTCTCTATCAAAAATGATATTACATTTTTATCGACAATAGCCTGTGCCGTTATAAAATAATTGACACTGATACGATTATTTTTTACTATTTTACATATAACGTCTTTAAAATATCTTCGACACCGTTTTCAATATTAATATTATACCTAAATCGCAGATCCTGTTTTATGACATTGTGTACATCAAGAGAGTCATTTATTTATTTTTATTTTTTTTTTTTTTCGTAGTAGTTTTCATAATAATAAACGGCCCAGAACCGCGTAAAAAACGTATAAAAAACGGGCAAATGTACGGTTTCGTTATTTTCGTTTTTGTCGGCTTGTTGTAATTCGATTTAAAATAACCGTAGAGACCTGAAATTTGCATACAATAATTAACTGAGTTAATATTTAGGGCCTTTCTTAGACGCTGTATAATTTTCAAGAAATTCCGGCGATTTTCGAGCTACTTGTAGGCATTTGAAAATTACGAGTTGTTCGTAGTTTATACGTGAATAAAACGAAAACTATCAATTAAAAATAATAATAATAAATTTACAAAAAAAACATAAATAAATAATGTATAAATACGAGGATTTTTTTTTTTTTTTTTTTTTCCATTAATATTACATTTTGATCTACAAAATTCCGTGTCATTATAAAATAAATCGTACATTAATATACGATTATTTTCTCTTGTTTACAAAAAAAAAAAATCTTAAAAATATTTTCAATAATAATATTACACCTAAATCACCGAACCTGTTTAGCCTGACATAATAGAGATCGTAATATTATATGCGTATATTGGCCGTTCGCATGACGGACAAATTCCTCTCGCTCTGCTCATCGTCAAAATATTCACGTTCCGCGTAATCATTTACGGTTTTTTTTTTCCCTTTTTTTTTGCCGTACGCTGGTATCCCGATTCCCGTCCAGATATTATATTCATAATATTAGTATAATAGACGTAGATAATAATATTATTATATATATAATAAGATGACCCGGTCCCGGTAATCCCCGGGATACATCGGCGGAGAACGGCGCAGACCGCGGTCTGCTCCGTTCGCGACGCAAACAAGAGGGGTGGAAATAAAAAAAAAAAAAAACGATGTTAAAAAAAAGTGCATATTTATATATATATATATATATATATATATACAAGGAAGAAAAAGGGACAAAAAACACAATAACATTATACGGCGTAAAAGTTTTTTTTTTTTTTACGTTCCGACTACTACTGTACGCGCAGCGACGCTCTCTTACCGTATGTATATATAAATATATATATTTATATATTATGTGCGTATACCTTCTTAAGCAAACTTTTTTTTTTTTTATACTTCCGAAGTGGGGAGAAAAAAAACCGAATTTGAAAAAAAAAAAAACCTGGAGGCAGCGGTGATGACGGCGAATATTCAATTGGGTCACGTTAAAATCTCAATCTAACGAGTTTTCTAGGTATTTTTTTTTTCCACTCCGCCGTCGCCTACTTCTCATATATATAAATCGCATTATACGCGTAATAATTATGTATGTGAATGTCGGAAGGGATGCCGGGGGTAACGTGGCGGTACTGGGGTAAAAAATTAGATTTACTACGCGACAAAAATTTGTTTCAAACTCAAATAGTGTGTAAAAGGTATACCGCGGAAATGATATCACTTTTCGGTCAAAATTATTTTGTTTACGGATTTTTTTTTTTTTTTTAGACTCTGAGTGTAGCGAAGAGGATTTTTCTACGATGTGTTTTATTATTATTATTTTTTTTTTCACGTCTGTAAACCACATTTTTACCAGAAATCTTGTTTCGGTGTTCAAGTGTCATATCTTTTCCGAAAACATTTTGAACCATGTTAGTGCACTACTAAAGGGGTCATTTTTTGATTTCCGTAGTAGTTTTGTTAATAAATGAGAAAAAACGGGAAAATGTACGGTTTCTTTATTGTCGATTTCGTCGTTGTGTTGTAATTCAGTTTTAAATAACCGTATGGACCTGACATTTTTATCGAATAAATATTAGAGTTAATATCGTACCTTTCTAAACGTGGTACAATTTTCAAGAAATTCTGGTGATTTTTGAGATATTTAAAGCCATATGAAATTTACTAGTTTTTTAAATTTATATGAGGATAGCAAACGTCTTTTGTACGTATCGATTGTTAAACCGATTTGGATTTATGGTATTCAACTTAATTAATTTATGGTTGTGCCAGTAAGTCCAATATCGAAATAATACAACGTTGCCAGAGCATCGCTCTTCGTACCATTGTCGCAGCATATATGTATGATAAGAACGACATCATTCACCGCGATTTGAAAATTTCTTCCGTGCAGGATGAAATCACCCGGTTCGCTCGCAAACATGTAAGAAGGCTAGAGCTACATACAAATACAGCTGCCATACAACTCCTCGACAACTCGCAGGACATCAGACGACTAAAACGTCTGAAACCATTTGACTTAGTCTAATTATTAGATTAAGTATGGGGTTACTTCAATGGAAGTAAATCCCCACACAAGTTTTGTATATATATATATATGCATATTGTATATGTAATACTCAATTTATTTATATTTATAAAGATTCTGTTATCGTTTAAATAAAAATGCCTCTTAGGCAATTTAAAAAAAAAAAAAAAAATATGAGGATAAAAATTTTTTAGTCGAGCAAAAATTCTTGAAACAAAAACTATAATATCAATTTGAAATAATAATACATTTAAATATACTAAAATAAAATATAACACAATATATTATAACGATTACTGTAAATGTCATTAAAACCCAAGGTAAAATAACTCGAGGAGGTTTGGAAGACCCAAGAAAACTTTGGGAACAGGTGGTGACTGGCGAAGTGTGATCGCGGCAAAACCTCTTAGAGATTATAGGTGGTAGAAGAACGCAAGTAGAAGGAAAAGAAGGAATTACATTAATAAATAACTTTGAACGTCGCCGGAGTCAATTGAATTCAGTCCACTCAAAGGTGGGATCCCGTTGTCTGTATTGTACGCGTTGAATGAAAAAATAAAATAATACGTTTTTGATCCGATTCGTGGTAGACAGACGGTAATATATTTTTAGCGTTGTGGAAGAATTCAGAACACTTAACGAATTCTAAATAGGTCAGAAGGTATTTGGGAGGACGTGAGTGAATACGAGCGTTCATAATGAAATTAATTCGAGAAAGAGATCTCCGGAGTGTATGGATGTATATTTATACACGAATAAAACGTATACATAAAACTGCAATCGAAAAACAACCGAGAAAAATCCGTACATTGACTATAATAAATGTACGCCCGATAACCATGTACCCAATCCTGAAGAACATGGTCTACTACTTTAGTGACGCGACGATATTGTACATTTTTAAAAGGCAAAATGATATATGGTGGAAATAAATATGCATGATAAAATGTAAAAAAAAAAAAAAAAACGGGCACTGGGTAATAAACCAAACAAAAAAACACTACGAGAAACACTATATTGCGACGATAAATGGTCACGTTACGCGGTTACATTATACAAAATAAAATAAAACTGACTAAAAATGGTGACTGCTGGAAAAAGTTCGGACGAACCGACGAATAATACGGTATTGTAAAAAGACAAAATCGACACGAATAATATAATACTTTTATTTAATATCGTGCTGATATAAATTTATAATTCAACAAATATTATTGCTATTACGACCTTGGAAATGTATTTAACCAATGTTATCAACTCCTTGTACATAGTATTCAATTTTTTTATTTTTATTTTTATTTTTTTTTTATATTTATCGTTATAAAATAACTGATATAATAATAAAATAACATAAAACTACAGGTATATCACAATAACATCTACTACCAGTACTATCACTTTTTGAATTTCATTCTCTTATACTATTATACTGCAACATCCCTTTAATTAAATCCTTTCCAAGAGCTTTTTTATTATAATATCATATATTATTTCATGTTTGTACTAAACATTACATACGCTTATGCTTTTGTAGTTGTTCAAGAATAATTTCGATAGTAATAAAAAAAAAAAAAACGTGTTCATATTTTTCTTTCGTAGTTATGTTGAAGTACAACAGATCTTTATTTCGAAATGGTTTAGCTCATAAAAATTAAAAATATTTAAAATAAAAAAAAAAAAACTATATATGATTTTTGACATTTTTTATGTATTCGTATTTGCTGTATTTGCGTAATTTGTTATTAGTCCGTAGTAGTCCGTTTGTGTTAAGTTTGAAGCTTGTGAAAGCACATCGCTGTCTTAACTCGAATCTTCTTGCGTAAACTATACTGTAACTATGAAAACACAAGCATCTATTGCGTTGTAAGTAAAATCAAATACGTACCTACGCGATTATTATTGTTTTATTACTGTTAAAAAGATTATACGGTGTGATTTATTTGGTTGAGATTTTAATTTCGTCTTTATAGAACCTACGCACGCGCCACTTACGAACTTTCCACGTACCGTAGGCCGAGAGACTCCGGTATAGATAATTCGGTGGATAACTAATGCCAGACAGCTATCCGCCGTCGAAAGCGTACCTATATTTTCTCTTGAGAGGCGGGTACCGGCGAACGTCGTGCGGACGCGCACTGAAAATTAAATAGTCGTTCCGTTTTAAAATGCGATGCGGGTTGGCCTCGGCATTCCTCGGTGGTTGGACGGGCGGAAGTGCCGGGCACGTAATCATAATGCGTAGTTCTGGCTAGGGAGAACGATGCTCAAAACATTTCCGGCGACTATAAATTAAAAAAAAAAAAAAATATATATATATAATCTGTTTTGAAATTCAATTTAACTTGCGCGCCGCCGCGGTGAAAATCCCCACACGAACGGAAGTCAAACGCCGACTGGCCGCGATAGTCAGGTACACCTACCTATTCTTTGTTTAACGGCTAAAATATACGCACCCACTTGACTATATCCAATGTCGTGCGTCGTCTAGATAGAAATGTTTATTTTTTTTTTTTATCATATCTCGACAAATAAACACGTTATCTGGTTGTCTACAGACAACCAATTGCATTTGATTGTTTTTCTATATCTATGTGACATTTGTATATTCAAATCTATTAATTTAATCTGTATTCAATGTAATAAATGATCTATACTATAAACACCGTACGGTGTGATTAAATGTTCAATAAATATATACATTTCGATGACTTCGTGAAACACAATACAATGAATCATTCGACTAATAATCAAATAGGTAAATACATAGGAGAAAAAAAAATATGTTTTATAATTTCACGGGTATTGCTTTTATGCGATACTCAACAAAAAAAAACCTAAACACTAAATAATTATTATCGTTTATGTAGATACATATTTTTGTCGGTGTAAATGTCATCTGGCATAAATAGTTTTTATGTTATCTGTGCATTTCGAGTTGACACTGACTATATCCGCTCTGTCCAAAATCAATTGCTGCAATAGACCGACGATCGCAACACAATAATAATTATTAGTATTATCGACAAGAGTATCGTATACGAATCTATTTGTCCGGTACATACGGCAATACACACGAAAGTATTGCTATCATATAAATAGCATAGAAATTGAGAAACGTCAACTCCCGCAAATTTAAAAAATGTTAACTTTTCGCATAGTAACCCGCATGCGATTTACTTTATTTTGTAGATTCAACGTAAATCTGTTTTCCCTATTTTATCGGTCTTTCGGATATCATATTCTGGACTCGTTATCAAAACTCATGCTATTTTCGCAAAAGCTATCCGACTTTTATGTATTGTATTCGAATGGCAACCGACATTTATCTAGTTTATATGTCGGATTAAATAACAAAATATACACACAAATGTAATATCGAACAGACATTTTATGCTATTCGAAAGTTTAGAACGATGGCAGAACTCAAAGGAGACGTGTATTCATTTAACGTTTCTTTTTTCAACTTACTACGACGTTCCGTAATATTTAAATCAATACACCGTTATCCAAAAGCCATCAAGTTAAAATCACATTAACTCCGAGACATTTTTTTTTTCTCTAAGACTGAAATGAAGAATATCGGACATCTGTGCGCAAATGAAATTGTTCAAACCGTTGATTATAAGTACTCGTTTGATTATAATCAGCAATGGCGGAACGATTATCCGCACGATAACCGGACGTATTTGAATCGAATTTACTCCGGTTTACTTATAACTCGTAAGTATTCGTGGATATTACACCGATAGCACAATTCGCAATACACAAAAATCACCCTGTAGAAAATTACAGCGTAATATTATATTGTATCAGTAGAGCCCTTAAATTACGTGTGGATTTCGTGTTTCCAAATATTAGCCAAACCGCCGTGGCCGAAGGGCTTCGGGGGCGCGTGGTCCCGTACGTTTTCGTTTGTACCCCGACAATATAATATCGTTTATATCGAATTGACGGCCGTTTGGCCGCCGATTCGGGGAATCAAATTATAGTGGACTCGGGTTTTAATGTATTCGTACTACCAAAATATGTATTTTTTACGACCAAAATATTAACATAAATGTGTGCTAGAAATCTCAAAATAAATAATATACCCGTACAACGCAAATAAATTTAATATTTATCACTAGGTATACTGGGGTGGCTATCAATGGCATCTAATAGAGTAATAGATATTTAAGATATATCTAAAAGGCCGTTTTTTTTTTTTTTACTTAACGTAATATTCATATAATATAATATCTTATAATACCAGACGTCGGTGACTAATTTTGCACATCTACTGAATTCCTAATACGAGTTACCGGGTTCAGCATTCCCTGGCCCCGTACGTTTTCGGTTGTACCCCGACAATTTAATATCGTTGAAATCGAATTGACGGCCGTTTGGCCGCCGAGTCGTGGAATCAAATTATAGTGCGGTGTATAGCAGTTGCAAAACGATATATACCGATTAATTTAACTTTAATTGCAATTTAATAACTGGATGCTCGGCGCAGATAATTATTCGTGACGTGTGCCAACACGTCTAGGGAAGGTGTTGGGTAACCACGTCGGTAATATACCTAGGGGGATTCGCCAAACTCGCGTTGATCGCATAACTTTCCGCGATTAAATGCCGTCGCTGATCTCAACGTCCATTAGCTGTTAACGTTAACCGGCGTTCGTTTAAAATTAATTTTTCCCGAGACATTCTCCTCGACAACCACCGAAACTTGACCTACACACTGTCTGTGTTTTTGTTTTAATAATCATTTTTTTTTTTTGATATATATATATATATATATAAATCGTAAAACAAACATCAGTCCAAAACATATGTGGTTATTAAATTGAAATAAAAAAAAATAAAATAAAAAAAATCACGGGATTTTATTAACGTTCGTCAAAACGAGACTACCCGCGATATATTTTCACATTTATTGACCGGCGCCGCCAGTCCTGTTCTAACGGTATCGATGTATTGAATTGATTATAATTCACCTAATTAATTACATTTGAGTTTTTTCCCTACATCTATCGACACGGATCAGTCGTCTGATTTAGTCCAGACTGTCACGACTGGTGTGCGAAAACACCTAGCGTGAAACCTATCCAACGATAACACCTTGTACACAATTGAATTATAACCTCGTTTATTATTTCATATCATCCACTTATCTCTTAAATATCAACGGAATACGAGAGCTTGAAATAAATGAGATAATATCTTATGGCGTTCCTGTATTACACGTGCAAGAATTTGTTTTTCGCCTCAACGTTATGTGGTTATCATTTTCGTTTTGTCGATTTCGTACAAACTGTTCAATAATGCGGTCGATATAATACATTTTGTTAAATTAAACAACATGCACGTACCATTTACATATTGTTCATCTTATATTGCGTTTGTAAATACGCTAATCGATATTTTTGAATGTTTTTATCGCATTATACTCGTGTACGCCTGAACTAATTTATAAAACGACTTAAAAAAAAAAATCACACATACCCCGAAAATAGTTGTTAGAAAAACACGAACCAATCCAAAAATAAATTAAAAATAAATATTTACACGTATATTAAAAAATAATCATGGTTTGTAAGATTGAAATTGAATTTGTGTATTGTGATGCTTACTTGTATTTGATTAATATCAATGACGGTTTAATTTTTAATATCAATGAAACAAGAGCAAAACGAACAAATCTGGCCAGTCTAAATTGTTTTTTATATTCCTTTATTTATATATACAGACCTCAAGATCCTCAAAGATCACTTCAAGATAATGGAAATATAATTGCACAATAATTGTCTATATACACATCAATGTGGGTCCAGATATCCTTTCTATTGCGCAGTCCTATATATCACTCTAAAAAGTCCGATTTGTATAATCTGATTGATATTTTATTTTTTTTTTTTTAATTTGGTTCGCCGGTCGGTCAATTGTAACAACTGGCAAGACATCATTAATTCGCTAACGAAATGATTGAAAAAAATAAATTAAATTGACATGCTTTCATTCCGGTTCAATACGGTCGTCCGTTTTTTACCTTTTTATAACAACGAAACTCGCAGCATGACACCGCACGAAAAATAAATAAAAAATATATTCAAATTACTCCGTTCCTGCGATTACTGACTTTCAATTTTTTTAATTATAATACTTTATTCGGTTTATTTTTTTTAGTTCTAATGACTTAAAATAATATTACCTAAAGGTAATATAGTTATTTCGGGGCGTAATCGTGTTGTGTTTTTCTCTGTTATAAAAAGATAAAACGTGCCGTTTTACGTTTAAATACTTTCGTAAGCTAGCAAGTATAGGTAACAGTGACGAGCCCAAAAATTATCAATGGGAAGGGGAATGTAGTAAACAATAATCGGGAATAATTCGGAGATGATTCTTCTTTACTTAACCTGATAGTAGAAATTTAAAAGCTGAAACCAAAACAACTTTTCCTCGAAACTTATATAAAATATATAATCACAAGACTAACTCACTAAATAAAAAAAACTCATTTTTGTTGTATTTTTAAGTTAATTGAGATGATATAACACCTACTCCCCCTTCCCTGCTCGAGCCTCTAATAAGTAGGTACTTGATTCCTAGGACTCGGGTTTTAATGTATTTGTACTACCAAAATATGTATTTTTTACAATCAAAATATTAACATAAATGTGCGCTTAAAATCTCAATATAAGTTATATACCCGTACAACAAAAATAAATTATATATTTATCATTAGGTATCTGGGGTGGCTATCAATGATATCTAATAGAGTAATAGATATTTAAGAGATTTCCAAAAGGCCGTTTTTGTTTTTTGGTTTCTTAAATGAATATCCATATATAATATCCTATAATACCAAACGTTTTGACTAGTTTTGCATATCTACTGAATTCCTTATACGAGTTATCGGGGAGTGCTGAAAAAGGGTTAACAAAAACCCAAATATCGGCGGAAAAGAATACAAACATTTTTTAGCATTTTTGAGGATTCGAACTCAAAACTGCGCCCATTTACTTCTATTTATTATCAACCTGTTACCTACTTACTCGAAAAACTCCGACCTAACTACCGCGTTACTATATATATATATATATATATATAAAAAAAAAAAAATATGATTAAACCTTCGATATTCAAACACATTCGTCTTTCATTTCAAGTGAAACTTCTTTTCTGGAAGCAGACGTAGGATTTGTAGGGGTATGATTCGAGAGACGGTTTCGAGTGTCATCACACATAATTTATATGATCAATATGGCAGTTGTAGTGGTGGATTGATGATTGATTGTATGGGGTAAACTTTTGAGAATTAAAAATAATATTTCAAGTGCCGCCGGTCGAAAATTTCATATCTTTAAAGGTATTGTGTGAGAAATTGAATAGCTCCGTCGCTACACTCGGAATCTAAAATAAATTATTATACCTCTTGGAACTCCAGATAATGCATGCGGCTGATCGGATGTCTCATGATGTGAATCGGATTTGTGCACTATTATATTATATTTGTGGATAATATTGACAGATGGATAAAATCGTGAAATTATTCACGTCCCATTGTATTGAACTATTGGATCAATGGTTTTCGAAAACAACCGAGAAAATATTTCGGATAAATAAAGGTGCATTATGATTTGTCGCCATTGTTTGTATTAGTCTCAATGAGTGAATTAAGCGCGTGACAACTACAGGTTTTCAACATTGAGTTATTAACTTTTATAAAACTATATATTTCACAGTGACGTTTACTATTGTACGGCAGAGGTATTTATTTCTTGTTCATTTGGCTTTTGTTATAAGTGCAATATATTATTGTTTGTTTATAACTCATTAATCTCTTAAAAAAAAAAAAAACCCAATACCGTTCGTCGATTACGATTCCGATTTCCTATATTTGTACGGTAATGCAGTTACCGATTATTCCCTTAGCGGAATAACTGTCCTCGAATCAAATTAATAGTCGTTTTATACAGAATATTCAACGCAATACAGACTGCCAGTGCAGTGCAGCTTGGTTTTATTGAATAACACATCGTATTATTATTATTATGTACGTAATCATTTCCGCGTGCGCAATTTGAAAATCGATTTGTCCGTTTTGATTTCTATTCGATTTAATTCTAATCATATTATCGTATACTATTTGTATTTGTTCGCGTCTACGGGGGGGGTACACGGTGTATTTGTGTAAATATTACAATATTTTCTCGCCCGCGAAATATTAATGTTTTTTAATACGGAATTACAGTAATATACTACACTATACTCTCCGCGCAACACGGCGAAACGTTTATACTTTTCTAATTAATTCGCAAAATACCTATAGTTGACGTAATTGTTTTACAACGGCGACAAAGCAATTTCGTTAACATCGGTAATTTCAATAGCGGTAATTACGACGGGCAGTATTCAATTTAATTTAAGCGTACAAATAATCTCTAGTGCGAAAGTTTATTGAAAGACGAGGTAAATTGATTATGTAAGAATTATAACGAAACTTTTAAATTCTGCGCGAAGCGACGAATTTATCGGTTCAACTATGACGAATGATGTTTCTAAAAGTATTTATCGTTTTCCGATGGGAGCATACTCTATCGAGTTGGCGCGCTGGTAAAGTCGATTTGATTTTGATTTCCCTTGAACTTATCTTGGCAATGGTTTGGGGGAGACCGGAATATACGTATTTTACCGGACATCTAACCATAGCTAAAATGGAAACGATCGAAATGATTACATGTCATTTCGGGCGTTTAATATAACAAAATCGAAAATGACATAAATCGATGTCGCACACATATTTCCGGTTTGTCGACGTTTATTTTTTTTAACAGTTATTACGAACCTACAAGTCGAACAACGACCCGCTGCTAAACGCACAGACAAGGACAGCATTGTCTACCGGAAACCGTCCCAGAAGTTGATATGCGGAGCGTTGTTTCGGGCAGAACAGTTGTTTTACTGGCAGAGGGAAAAAAGCGCGCCGGCATATAAAAAAAAAAAAAAAAAAAAAAAAGTAAAACCATACGCTCAGAATCTAAAAAAAACACGGGTGGATGGCATAATGTTGTATGCCGTTATTATTGGCGCGCCTATAAATATTTTATACGCCGACGACAACGACAACGGCGACGGCGACGGTGACGAAGACGGTGACGAAGACGGTGACGGACGTCCGGGAAAACGGGGACCGTACAGCTCGCCGGGAAGACGCCTTTTCCGCCGCCGCCGACTCTTTTACGTGATTCGCCTGTTAAAAAGTAAAATATTATATCGGCGCTATGTGCCCGACCTCGTGCACATTATTTTCGATGCATATTTACCCGCAATCCTTCCCTCTTGCCACTAACCCGTTTGCCGGGGGTCTACTCCGCCGGTCCACCGCCGTCCGTACTAGCTGCACCGTGTCCCGGGATTAATTTTGCGGGCCTCGGATCTTGTCCGCCTCCCCCCCCCCCGCCCCGAAAATCAATTTCCGATCGAAATTCGTCCGATTTCCTTTCGCCGTTACTTTCCCCGGTCAATACGGCTGCGGTATGATTACACGCAAATAATTCCATCAATATGTGTAAATATTCGGTCGTTGTGTATTATAACAATATCGTTCGTTACGACTCAAATATTCTCAGATCATAAACTTTGATCTAAACGAAAATCATATTTTCGTACGTAGAATTAGTTTAGAAGTACAAATTGATTGAGGATGTTCCGTTGAAACAAATGCTCAAGTAAGAGCGATAATTCCAAAACGAAAGTATCACTTTTGATGATTCTGTTATGCGAATCGAATACTGTACTTGGAAAACGTTGTCTTGGATCGCCCCAAAACATATGCGCATTGCATTTAAATTAGAGTTCGGGTTATAAGCGGTTCGTCCGATTCGCCCCCTCTGAATTTACGTTATTTATCGTTATTTCCATTTCAAATCATCGTTATGAAGCGAAAAACAAAACACATTCAAATCAAATAAAAATTTAAAAAAAAAAAACTTAATCGAAAGTTTTTATTTATTTACTTTTAACAACATTTGAATTTCGAATCGTTTGATAAAACCAGTTGTCGACGCGAAATGTTATAGATTATTTCGTGGTAAAAATTAACAAAAATTTACGGTTTCGATTTAGAACAAAAAAATAAATATATGTAATGTCTACCGCCAGCGCACAGGTGTCGCGGATCTGTTTAGTGTATAACTGTAATAAATGCGTATTATACTATTTAAAATGGATATCATAGTAACGAACCAAACGGTTTTAATAATAATTTGTTTTAGTTTAATATTTATTTGCTGGTGACAAAGAGTTATGATTCCATAATATTCCTAACAATCTAGTTTCGTTTCTAATATATTCAACATAAAAAATATCGGAGACGACTGAACGTGCGTTAGTCGCTAAGAAATTTTCTTTTCCGTGGGGGGCAATTGGGATAGCCAATACGGCCCGTCGTTTCGGAACTCCTGCCGTCACCCGTCTGTATATGAACAATATTACAATTTATTTGTTTTTACTTTTTTCCGATTTATTTTTCCTATCGATTCGATGTTTATTGATAGAAGGTTTAAAAAACAAACAATAATGAAAAACGTGATGGTTGTGGTGCGGTGTCAATCGATATTAATATCGCGGTACCTATAGGACAATGGTTGCCAATATTTTTAGACGGTGGTGCCCTTTTTTTTGGATAAAATTCAGCCGCGCTGCCCTCCTGTGAAAACCTCGAGGAAGTTTTTAAGAAAAATATGTCGGTAATATTATTATTTTTTTTTTTTTTTTTTTTGATACTATTAGGTATAACTTATGATGAATCTTGGGTGAAATTTTCGTACATTTTTTACGGAGCCAAATGAATTTTTATCGACAAAAAATCATAATAAACTAGACAATTTCAAATATCTATAAATAACATCAAAAATACAATGATTATACACTTTGAGTTTCTACTAAACGAAAAACATATTCGAATTTTTATATCAATACAACAGGAGTAGGTATATTTTGAATATCAGGAATATTTCACCGCGTCTCGAATGTGCTAGTAATATTAGTATTCGGTAATTATTTTACGATAGTTTTCACTAAATTAAAACAGAAATGCCCAATCGAAACGAACGGAAACCACTTGACATTATTTCCTGATTTTCCGCATTTGAATGGAAAAAAAGTATGAAAAACGAATAAAAATAATTGCCCTCGTACACGCCGAATGGACAAAACTAGCGCCGGTCACGTTGGCGATTGAAGCGAGATTTGAACGGTCGAAAAGTCAATTGCAGACAGAACAAATAAAAAAAAAAAAAAAAAAAAAAAAGAGTATCTACACTACATACAGATACATCGGTACATGTATATGTCTTGTTTCTACTGAATATAGTTGACATAAGAATGCCGATGTCAATTTGGTATTAGATACGAGGAGACGAGGATTAAACTGTAGGTAACTTTTTTAACACGTGTAAAAAACAAACAAGTTTCAAAGACAGGAATTATTTATTTATTTTTCAAAGACAGCAATTATTTTTATTGAGTATACATTTGTCTAAATTTTTAAATGGAAGACGCGGTGACGCTAATCGTTCAGAGATTGGATCGAGAGGCGGTAAATCAGATGGAAATGGAGGATAACCGTAAAACCGTTAACCGTAGCAAAACGGGGAACTCTGTTACTGAGCAGAGTTTTATAACAACAAGTATTGCACACGCTCATATTATGAGAATCTAAATCTGGGTATTTTTCGAGCAAAAAATCTACGGCTTTCTGGGGAACGTGCTTCATATGTTTCTCGAACCAAAGGCGATCGGAAACAGCGCAGGAAACACCGAATTTGTTTTGGATAAAACGAAAATTGAATTCGTTATCATTTCGCGGCGGTTCGGTTATCGGAATGACGATTTCGAGCTTGTTCTTTAAACGAGCGTCGCGGTAACATTCTCGGTGTCGGACAAATTAACAGAATGACCCCCAGCCATAAGACATATACATGTCCAATAAAATTGCGCGCGTCATAGTAAAACCATGGGTTTTTTTTTTCTTTTTCCCCGTACGAGCCGCGGTGCCCCCACGTGAATGGGCGGCCCCTCGTGCTCGCCGGGGCATCGCGGCGCACGGTTCGACCACGGTCAGCCAATTGTAAGACGCAATCGGGACATTTGGCCGTTTTAGTCGGTTTTCAATACACCGGGAAAAGCACTAGGCAACAGTCAAGGTTAACAACAGTTAACTATTATTATAATTGTAAGCGAACGTATAATAATGTACGGGGGGCGGGGGGGCGTATAGGATTTGTCGGGCTCCCCCCTCGTGCGGCGTTTCATCCGGCACGGGGTATTACGCGTAGCACGGCGCGCGCCGCGTTTCAACACAATGCCGCCCGGGCGATTGTAATTTCACTATCGACGAAAAGTTTTCGGTATGTCGGCCGTGCGGCGGGATCCGGGCGCTAGAACCGCGGGGTACCGGCGGCAAAACTTTCGCGTAACATTAATTAGGTAAATTGTACAATATTATTATTGTGTTTTCGATATCGTCCCGCGGTCGGCCGACCGAGGATTCTACGTCTGGCGGCGGGCCGGCGGTAACATTAAAGTCGGCGATAAACCACCGGCGCTCGGCTGTATATTAGTTACGGTTGTCGCGGTAATAACAATGCGGCGGCGCCATACCGATTCAAATATTATATTTTATCGTACCCGGGGACAGTAGGTACACGTGTCTGTGTTCCGGTTTGATCGGTTTTGTATTATGTTCACCGTTAATTGTCGTATTAGAAATCAAACGGATCTTCTTCACTGCGGTAGTTCGAATACGATCGCCCGGAACCGTAAATTATTTATCGCTCTATTAGTATTGCCGGTAAACTGCAGTTTTAAAATAGCATCCGCGACACAATTCATTGTGGGGTCGGTCATACGTGAGAATTCACGTATTTATTTCACTAGCTATATCATTAAAAAGAAAGAAAAAAAACAATCACGTCAGTCCGTCATAATTATCCGTATTTATTGATGACGATGTTTAAAACTTGTGGTCGTTATCGCATATTTTGAAATATTGCATTGTTTGCGTTGTGTCCGTACGTATTCAAATTAATATTTTGATGATAATAACGCGATTTTGTTCAAACAATTTAGCTGCGTTGATCCTCCAAAGCTATTTAATATGTTTGACATTATTATTATTACCTAAACGAGTAAAGTGTAATAATTTCTAATAAAAGAAACCGTATAGTAACGTATCATCACGGTATCGTTTTTTTCTTTCAAATGTACGCCGTAAAACTAAAAAATAAACCCAAGGACACGGGTAAACTAATAAGAATTAATACGTTCGTGATTTTCGGTAAAGTAGCTATGAGAATAAAAAACCTGCAATGAACGTGCATTATACAAATTATGGGTAGTGGTGTCGTATGCTATCTACACGTACTATTCATCTATAACGGAGGATTTTTCACCTGAAATATAATTAGAAGTGTTTTAACGACTAGTTATGTTTGTGAACCATTCGCGTATGTGTGTTCAAAATTAGTTCAATTTTTGGTGATTTTTATAGACATATTTGTACTGACAAAACTTGAGTGATTATTTTAAATTAAAAAAAAAAAAAAATTAACCGAGAATTTCGTGAAAAAATGAACAATGTATACAATGGAGTATCGAATCACGCGTAGACAGCATACGACACTGCTACCCCATATTCATGTACCGTATTGAACCAGCGAACACACAAAATCGACAAAATGCTCAAACGGCGGGTATTGTCGAACAATTCGGGCGAACAGGTGATATCCGAATACGCACAAAATCATACCGGATCGGGAGTGTCCAGAACCCGTAGAACGTGCGTTTACCAAATGTAAAGCTCGCTTTAATTACTTTTGAACTTTCGCAATGGGCATTGGCAAGTGCCGTCGGAAATATAATAAAACACACTCGGACATAAGCCAGAACCAATTTAACCAGAGGAACGCCGAAGGGCCCAACCGATGAATTCGCATTCCAACGTTTAAATTTAGGCTTTCCTGCGGGTTTTAGACTACCGTTGCCCGGACGGTATGAGAACACGGCATTTCTGTATACCGAAAATCAATTAGAACCGGATTATTTTAACTCTATCGACTTTATAACGAACACCGGACGTTAAGATTAATCATCAGATTAATTAAGATTAATTATCCCATCGGACCGGACATTCGGCGAAAACTCGCCGAATTAATTGACGAGATGCACGAATAACATTGCGCCCCATACGGGCGGTTTCAGAGAGTCATCTATATTAGAGACGTACCAGAATCGTATGCGATTAGAACCGCGTCGCGCGGATCCTACGGACATTGGAATCGCGGAAAGTGCGAACTGTGCGGGCCGTCGGCTGGTGGCCGGTCCGCGATGGTTTCGTCCCTGTGGTATTTGGTGAACGACGCCACAATAACGTATGATCGGTCTTCAATGGGCCGGTACTCGAGGTAGAACGTCTGCGTGAACCGCGGACCGGTGGCCATCACCAATAGGCGTTCGAGCGAGCCGCACTGGACCGAGACCACGGAGTCCACTACGATTCCGCGAGCGGCGACCGGCGTCGGGCGGAACAGCATCTGATTCAGTTCCACCCAGTTAGTGGCCACGACCACCGTCCCGTCCATGTACTCGGTACGGTAGTCGCCGTGTTCGGCGTAAAAAATCCAAGCCTGCTCCGGCAATTGGTTCAGTGCGGTATAGTACTTCTTGGTCAACTCGTAGCCAATAGCGTTTGCGTTCAACGTGGCGCATTCCGGTTGGTCGTCGTCCATAATCGCGTCCATTAGGAGGGTATCACGGAGTTATATCGCGTTAAAATCGAAATACAGTTATTTTTAATAGTATTTATTCCGTCATGTGCAATTTGTCGCGGTTTTTTTTCTTTTTTTTATTTAGTAGGTATACTATTTACATATCCCATAGCAATGCACTGTAGCGAGAAAAAAATTAAAATTGTTTTTCCTTTTTTTCGGTTGCCTGTCTGTCGCGGCCACTTCATATTATATCTGGACGGAGTGTGACGAATGATCACGACGAATCCATCTCACTGTGCACGTAAATGTTTTATTTGATTTCCGGGCTTTGTGGCGATTTCTTTACCGGAATACCGTATACGGTATTTATGTTACGGGTCAGGGCACGGCCTGGCGCTAACGTGCAGTTTTATCAATAAAATACTACAATACGGATTTGTAATGCTATATGTCTGCGAGCCGACCACATATGTTTTACGAAATTATTAGAAAGTGTGGAACGCGCGAAGGTAACAATAACCGTAGAATTATGTAATAAAAAACTAATGGGTAAAGCAACAAAATTATTTCAATTGTGTGTTTCCCCAGAGGCTGCAAATAAATTGTTGTTGTACAAAAGAAAATAAAGAGCATTTTAAAATTTGACTAATATCAATTGCAATTAATACAAATATTATGTAATCGATTTGTTGTTAAAAATAAAATTAAAAAAAAAAAAACACAGTGATTGTAAATAAATTGTGAATAGTTAAATATTATGATGATCGTGTGCATTGTATAGGCCAGCGAATCAAGCGAAAAATTCGTATACTTTTGCAAAACAAACGGGATGTGCAGTTCTAAAATATCCTTAGTGCAAGCTCTAGGATAGGGTTTAGTTCGCCACGTATATTTTTTAGGACTTCGGTGCCACTGACACGGGTGTAATTCAAAATTAACTTGTTATATTTATTTTACTAATCGATGTGAAAAAGCCAGTCGACAGCGGGCGTTTTGGACACCGTGTTAGAGGCCAGTAGGCAACTGATAAGACGAGATACAGAGAGGAATTGCATTTATATCTGTACGCAACGATAAACAATTTCTGAGCGAAATCATATTTTTAACTGCCATATGATATTTATATGATTTATCTATGCACACATTTTTGTTTTCTATTTACCATTAAATACAATTTCTGATGAGCCGTGTGCCGAATTTCCATGTAATTCTGTTAGGGAATGTTATTAACGTTAATGGGAAAATAGTAGGCTGGTATGCGAAATGCCGTAATTTTTACGATTTTCGTAGAAGTCTGAACGCATTTTTTTTTTTTTTTTTTTTAAATTAAATCATTGTTAACGTTTATTTAATTGTATTATTATTTTTTTTTTTTTTAGATTCTGAGCGTAGCGAGAAATGCATTAGTTCTTATAAGTAGTGATTTTTTTTTTTTTTTGTGAAGCACTTAAAAGACGCGGATTTTTTGCCTGATGGTACTATATTTGAAACATTTTTCGAAATTCCTAATACTTTTTCATAAAAATTGCTTTTTGTGTTGATTTTTTTTTTTTTAACACATTTTAATAGTAATGCGAATTCTCCGATTTTTACATACACTACTTTAAAATACGCGGCATTTCTGGCCGGTGATAATTTACTTGAAAATGTTTAACAATTCTCAACTGTTCACTCTCTAGGTCCTTTTTTTTTTTTTTTTTTTTTTTTTTTTTGATTTGTGTGCATTTACCAAAAAGTTTTTAATATTCATATAAACAAATTAAGTAATATAATATCCAACTGCGGAGTCATAATAATCAGAAATTATATCTCCGTGCAAAAATGTTTTTAAAAAAATACAATGTATTTAATTTTTTTGTTTTAGTAGTTGGTTAAAGGCCTCCTGGGCATTTATTTATTTATTTATTTATTTTTTTTTAAATGTGCTAACGTGTACGGGAATACCGGACGATGGCGTCGCGAATAATGTACAATAAACGTACATTTACAAAAAAAAAAAAAAAAAAAGTTTTATTATAGCCGTAAATAAATAACCGTGTACGTTTGCCTTATTTACATTCGTTTTGACGGTTATTTGAACAATATTTACCAAATTGAAACGTTCCGTAAATATTGGCGGCCAAAGTGAAAAAGTTCAGCTCGATGTATTATGTAAAATAGTCCGAATCTCCGAATCGCCGAGTCGGGTGAATTTGTATTCAAAATAATAATTATTCAAATAAAAGTACTGCGATAATTTCCTATCCGAAAGAAATTTAAATAAGGACTTTGTATTCGAACGAAATATTATTCAAATAACGTACAAGAGCGAATGTCGAAATAAATGATATTTTATTCACGACTCGGTATATATGCAGAGGTACCTATATATCCACCTACATATTATAATACTATGCGGGTATGCATATTATTCGATGCCATACAACATGCCGTTTACCGGTAAACGGACAAATTTCGTATTTTCGTACATGTTTTATTTATTTATTTTTTTTTCATTTTTTCTCTACACCTTGTGAGTATAGGTTATCGTTTCGATTCGTTTTAAACTCGAATGCTCGAATAGAATAGCATATCAATTGCGGGCGCGTACACAATTCGAATGGTAATTAAAAAGCAAATATCGCGATAAAAAAAAAAAAAAAATAATAATAATTTAACTTAAAAGTTAGATATAAGGCGACGATAAACGTGACGACGGGCAAATAGATTAACCACCACGTCTCTCTGTCCGGCCGGCTTTTTAACTCTGTAAAACGGGACGAAAAGCGTCCAGTTTGCGGTGACGGCCGGAACGGTAAACGTTTTTAAACGCGACAACGTACGATTGGGTTAGGCGCGGTTAAGTATACAAGACGATATTATAAAATATATAAATAGCGCACGGAAAGTTGGAATTACCGCCTTAGGTGTAACTTAATAAAAATATATAAAAAGTTCTAAAACTATGAGTTGTTCAATTTATGTCCTATATTTTATCACGGTATACTCAACCGAGTTTCCCGGCGTTTTCGACCTCTCGACAAGAATGTAACACGTTATTGTTTACGATGATATATAATCATTTTTTGTGTTTTTTTTTTTTTTATTCACAATAAAACTGCTTGGATAATATGGATGACCATACATAATTCCTATCGCATACCGTAATAATGTTTTGTAGACAATGTCGAAAAATCCCGAAAATATAAAATTTCGTATCAATGTCAATCGGAACACGATAATTGTTAAACGTTATGCTTGTTATTTCGTAAGCCGGACGACAAAAAAAAAAAAAAAAAAAAAAACCTACGTTCATAATTAAAACGAGGGTTAAAGCTGTTATAGTTTAGTAAGTAACATGCATTATTATTATTTTTTTTTTATTATGTCTGTGCTTTTTTGCGCAACGTGTCCGAACGTACGTTAATATAATCCCCATAATAAAACTGTATTAGCCTTATAAAACGGTTAATGTTATTGCATATTCGCGACATAAAACCGTAAGGCGCTTTATAAAAATAATATCTGAACTATTAAATATTATATGGAATTTAGACTATAATACGAGTACAACACAAAAGTTGCCATTAATCGTGCGTCTTGTACCTAATAACTATTAATACGATTAATATTAACTCGTTTTAATTCCTTAATAGTACCTACTAAAAAAAAAAAAAAATACAATATAAAACAAATTTGTCCTGTGCCCATTGTACGTATGTAACGGTCAACGATAAATAATAATTATCATAACGCGATTAACCAAAATAATGGGTTTTTTTTTTTGTTTTTTTTTACTTAACTTAAAGCGAAAAATATCACGAAATATTACAAAATAATTTACACTTTCCGTGTCCTATTGGACACGCCTTGAGACCAGAGACCACTTGAGTCCGTTAACCGAATGAGTCAAAAAGGAAAAAGCCTCTTCCTCATCACACATCAAAAAACAAAAAAAAAAACTATACACATTTCATTAAATTTAAAATATTTATTAAGATTTCAAATTAGTAATAATATAGCGGTATATGCAATAGATTATTACTATCTACTTAAAAACAAAAATAATAACGAGCCAATTATAATCGTGAGTCCAATAAGTAACGAACACTGTATATATATATATATATAGATATTATTTGGAATATGGTATACTCAACGGTTTTCGAAATTCGGATTGTTTTTTGAGAATCACAATCGCGAGAATATATTATAAGAACGAATAATTGAAAAAACGATTTAAGTTTATCATTGCGTAATCACGACTCGTGGTAAATCGATTAATTTGTCGAATGAAGTACATTTATATTTACTACGCAGGCTCGTCGTAACGAAGAAATAAATATTTAAAACAATGTTATTATTGGAAAAAAAAAAAAAAAAATGATTATAGTTATACGACGATATGACTAATCATTTTTAAACAGTGATTAGTTTTTTTACATTCACAGTATTCTCGCGAATTGTATTTTGGCACACGATCAATTTACAAGTACATTACAGATATGTACGCATTGGAAAGATATAAAATAGAATTGTCCAACGTAGTTTTCGCCATGACCAAAAACAATTCGCTTTTATTACGGTCGTGGGTTAAATCGTTTTTACTCGTCCTTCTCTTTTTTTTTTTCTTTTTTTTTGTCGCCTCCCGAGCAGTTTTTTCCGCGCCTCATATTTGTTTTTTTTTTTTTTTTTTGTAACGCGACCGTACAGTCAGTCTTCTCGCTACGGTCATACACTTTTTGTTGCGAAATTCTATGCGTACTGAAAGAACCGATTGCAGTTTCCATAAATATTAAACATAATTAACACAGAATAGCCGCTATATATTTTATTAATGGACAGTATAGTTTCGACAAAAAAATAATCGTTATCCCAATGCATATAATATATCTAAGGCAACGGTTATTTGTTTCGCGGTTTACGTATTACAATTATCGAACTATAATTTTTTTTTGTTTTTTCTCTCGTTTGTTTCTGTGAAATACTCGCAGTTGAGACATATTATTTGCGTATACATCGAAAATATAGTACAAAACGAAACGTCAACGGAACAATGGAAGAATATGATCTAGAAGGTTAGTACCCACTTGTACCGTTATATCTGTATAATATTCTACGCGCACGTTAGTTTCAAAAGTAAAATTATTACGTTATTTTTTTGTTTAAATCAACGTTCGCACGAAATCGACGCGAACAAATTTATCGAAACGGCAATATAAAGTTATCCTCAATAAAATGTAGAGTCGAACATTTTTTTTCTTCTTTTCTCGGTGCGTTGGAAAATATAGATTTTATGATAGGTCCTACGTAACGACCGCGGTTCGTCTAGCCCGTTTCGCTTGTCGCGATCGATTTATCATTTATCATTACCGACAAATCCTTAATATATATAAACCGTGTCGAAACGGAATTTATTGAACATAATCCGTTCGGCATTGCCGTGGCGGAGATTTATTTTAGCGGCGAAATAAAACCACAGCGCCGGCGCAGATTTATCGAAAACTTTGTGCGTTTTGTATTTCGTTTGATAAATATTCATTATCCGTGATGCAGACGCGTTGATCAAGTGTTTCGACGACTTTGTACGGCGAATCCGGGACGAGAGGCGCACGGCGACCCGATGCGAATACGGAATGACGCACGTCGAAGACGAATACGATTACTGGGCGCGCAGAGGTTTGTGACGGGCGCCGGCCCGAAGCATTTGACCGGCCCCCCGGGGGCGGTGTCCGCCGGAACGCCGATATTGTCGAACGACTCGCCGTTATTAATTTATGGTATTTATCAATTTGCAGTCGTCGATTTGGAAATGGCAATGTCGCACGAGTGGGAGAACGCGGGAAATTCCGGAATAGCGGACAGGTTAAGACAATTGGAGTCCGAGTTCGTAAAGCCGTACGACATAATGGTCGGACGTTTACAGGTAACTTTCGGGCTTTCTATGAATTTATCGGTTCGGTGCTTTAAAAAAAAAAAAAAAATAAATCGATTACACGTTTTTAAAATTATAAAACCCCCGGGTGTTCCGGTTAATTTTGGATCTTAAAAATGCATAGTTTCAAATAGCATTGCCCATTGCTGCTCATTGGCAATTATTAATTTTTTTTTCTTTTTTTAAATAATAAAACTACCAACGAAATAACAAAATACAATAATTAACTCTTTTTTTTTTATTATTGTTATTACTCATTAAAACAGTAAGAAAGTCATTTTCAAGTAAACTTCCTGACGAATTCAAACATGTTTTATCCGGTTACAGTCGGTACAATCGGCACAATTAAGGTCCGAATTGATAGAAAACACAACCGGTAACGATTTCTCTTAATCAGGGGTCTCCAATTTTTTTTTTTTTTTTTTTACGGCCGGCCTTATCTGAGACACGCTAAGGCATTGCGGGCCAAATTTTTTTTAGAGAGTGATAGAGATGTAATGAAACAGTGGATAAATAAGAATAATTTTATTCAACTATAATTTTACAAAGGATAAAATTGTTTTGTTGTGGTAATAGTATAACTAGAAGTTTGGAATTGCTTGTCATTAAAGATTTCGTGGTAGTTTGGATCAAACACGGTTGTTCCAACTAGCTCGTTGGAATAGTTCGTCATTTTTGTTGGTTCTATATTTTGATTTGGCGCATTTCAGTTTTGAAAACGATTGCTCTCGTCGGCAGGTAGAGCTGAATATTGAAATCAGTTTTTGAGATTTGGAAAAGAGTCATCATGGCAACATGGCTTACAATTTCGGCAGTCTGGTTTCCTTGAAACAGTTTATGAGCTGGTCGTTTGATGTGAGCTCGATAACTTCAAGCTGAAGTTTCGTTGGTAAAGTTTCGAATTCTATGGTGAATGTATTTTCGAAAATTCGAATGCGCTCGAAACGAATTATCAAAATATTATTTAACTTTGGCGGACCTATTCAAAAAGCTTGACGGGCCGTAGGCTGGAGACCCCTGCTCCTTATCACAAACAACTAATATAATTATTCGTAAGTTTTCTCGTTGAAAAACTTCATAATCGATGTTCGACCCGAATGTTTGTACTATTTGTAGATAAAAATCCCTCGGCGGTCGTATAATATAATTATTTCGAGTTAAAACCCCGATAAATATATGAAAGAAAAATATTTCTATGGAAAATGGTCGTCACACGGCCGTCTCGTTTTTATTTAATTAAAACAAAATCGGAATTAAATTAAATGTTCATTTATTACATTCACCGATAAGAACCTAAAAGACGAACCGAAAATATTTGTATTTTATTTAAAACGGTTCCGGTTTCTTGAATTGAGAAATATGGGTTCCAATAAAGATTTCGGTTCTCGAATTTTCTTCAAGTCCCTGATTTTGGCACCTACATTAAATGCGCTAAACACCGGATATAGGGACGGTCGACGGGTGTTTAGACTTTACCTATCCTCGTGCCGTACCCGTTAACAATGGGCCGCGTTAAATAATTAATTGGAATCTAAAATAAAAAGAATACTGGTGTTTGCGTTTAGTAGAAAGTCGTAAAACAAAAGTTTAAATTTTCACCGGAAAAATTCTACAAATGTTTAAAAGATATATCCGACTACTGAAAATTATAGTCTCCGTGTAATTGTGTTTGAATTACTTCGGAAAAATCCCACTAGGAGTGATCATAGTCGAACTCATAGCGCCAAAAGTGTTATTAATGTCATCGAACACACTAGATTAATAAAAAAAAAAAAAAAATATATATATTATTGTGTATAGTTCGCGGTGCGTATAAAAAATTTGGACTACAACCGGAGAAATTGTGTAGACCATAAAAATAATATTATTTAAAGTTTACGCGGATTTTATTTATTTTTTTTTTTTTAACTTTATTATATTGCCGTGGGTGTACTGTTCATTTTTCGACTATGAACAATTTTCGAGCGTTTAAATACCCGATGGATGATTATATAACTGTCTATAATAAACGTCAATTATGCAGATATTTTTACTTTAATTTAATACATATGTATAGGTACCTATCAATAAAAGCATAATAGGGTAAGTTGTAATTCGTTGAAAAAAAATTATAAATACAATTTTGTGTTTATATAATTTTAAAATGTATGCTTGAAATGTCAAATATGCATATAATTAACAAAAAATTAATAAAAAAAAAAAAGCTAATAAACTAACATATAAGTATCAAAAATGCATTGAAAATGCAATGCAATTCTTGAAAATCTTTAGAAAACATTTTTATATTTGAATTCTGTGATGTATGCATCATTATTTATACAATTTTTCTTCTTTTTTTTTTTTTTTCCCGAATGATTTCTGTAGAACGACAGATCGTTGAGCAGTCCCCGCACTATTGCCCCGTCTAGTACGGTTCTATTGTTAATTTCATTAAAGTCTTAATTTTTTATCTTCGGCCTAGTGGCTTGGCGACATGATTTTTTAGTTGGGGCTAATACGGCGACAAAGCACCCGCCCCTTAAAAACTCTTACGCCACCCACGGAAAATAAAAAAATTTTCTTCTGTCGTAGCTTGTGTATTCTATTGCATTTCGAATATTGCCATTTTAACTAGTCCTTGCATACGCATAACATTACTTGCCGGCTATCGTATATGTGTCCATCATTAAAATATAAAAACATGATTTGTTTTAAAAAATTAATTATCGATAAAATATCAATTCAAATTAAAAAAAATAATATATATAAATTAAAAAAAAAAAAAAAAAAAAAAAAGGCTGATAAATTAATGTAAAGAATATGTAGTAAAAGATCAAAAGCCTGGAATATCATAATAGTTATGTGAAAGTACGACTGGTTTCGATATAAAAAAAAAAATCATAATCGAAGGCGAAAAAATAATATTTATATTAAAATAACAATTTATAATTTTTTACACGAAGAGTGAACTAATTGTTATCAGAAGAGATTATAAAACAGGATGAGGTCACATGAATATACGAAATATTATTAATTATCTAAAAAATATCAATAGATATAGAATATTATTTTTAAAAACTGTCTGTACATTCAAAATTTAAATTGATTTTCCTTAACTTCGTTGTAAATATACAACTCTTACAATACAATCTAATGCAACCGTTGTCTTGACTATTCAAAGTCATTCTTTAAATCGAAATCAACGGTATGATTATTTTCAAAAATACATGCCTCGGAAAATTACAATTTGAAAAAGGCTTCTTTAAACTTATTTCAGAGATATGCTTTTTTTTATTTTATTTTATTAATTCATATCTTTTTAAATTTTAAATTGCTTTCACGTAAGAGGAACAATAACAAATATTACCGTTTTAGAATATACGTATAATTTGAACATTTTGTAAAAGTGAGTGCACGCCGACTTACTGGGTAATTCCTACGCTCGAAAGTATTTACTTTATCGTTTCGATGCCACAAGTATTATTGTACTAACTTAATCTGTAAGTTGGGTATACAAAACAAGTACACCACCATTACTCATGTATCCATTCTGTTATACTGTATATTTTTTTATCGAGCACAATCGAGTCACTTATCTGTTCTAGACACAATTGTGTTTAGTAGACACCAAACCACCTACCACCCAACTACAAACTTTTTGCTATGGGCGACTACCCGAGAATAAAACTCTCGCGAACGCCACTGATTAGATCAGGTCTTACAAAAAGTAGGTATTTTAATGTAATATTTCTATAATGCGTTTAAAGGGAAGGTCTATGGATTAAAGACGTTTTTTTTTTTTTTTTTTTTTACTATATTCCTATACGTTACGACCAATATACGAAATTGTAATACTCGTATAACTAACGTACGTTATTTTGTAAAGTGGACACCTAATCAAGTAAACATATTTTCCCCGTTTTGAACGTTACAGGCGCAAATAACCATATCGAGGTCGAATCGGGATTACTTGCAGATCTTGAACGAGCCATGCTTGGACCTTTACAGTGTCAATTCTTTAAGCGACATAATAGTCGCATTACCAGATATATTCGAAAAAGCGTTTTTCATATATACCGACTCTCCTTACTACAATGATTCGTAATGCACATTTCCCAAATCCGATTTGGGGATGACTTTTATTAACTTATGAATGATTTTAGATATCATTTCGACAATTTATGTAAATATTTGAGTAATCAGATTGTATATTTATGTCGGAAAACTATAGACACAACCACAATACTTATAAACGAAATCAAGATTCTAATTCACCTGATAAACGAATGTTTACAGTGCTGTAACGTTTTCATAACCCTGTACAAAGAAGTAATAATCGAATATCTAACATATTTAAGCTGGTATTTATAGTGTTTTTAAACTTATTATTAAACAGGTCGTCCGAAAGTACAATAGTACTCAGCTAGAAAAACCACTTTTGGTAAAAACTTTAAGCATCCACGCGTTTATAAGTCGCTGCAACGATTTAAAAAAAGTGTTAAACGCAAAATGGATATTTAAAAGGTATTTATAATTTTATGTTTATTGAATATATATATATATGCTTATATATTAATCACTAAGTTGATAATAATTATTGGATTAGTGATATTATACGAGAAACTATTTGAGATACTTATTTTGAACATAGTCAGTTTCCCCCAAAATCCGATTTGGTCTCTACCATGGAACTACCATTATTTTCCACTAAAATTATATTTATTGCACTAATGTACCTATATTGGCCAATATCAATTGATTGTAACACAATAAAAAGAACAAAGAAATACCTATTTCAAATGTTACAATTTATGATAAATAAAGCAAATCAGAAATTAATTTGAAAAAAAAAAAAAAAACGAAATCCCTGATTTATCGGAAAACAAAACAAACAGTCTATTTTTGTGGTGGGAAAATTAAATATGGACTTAATTTATTTGAATGTTTAAATATTTTAAGGTTAAATGTGCAACATTACGACATACGAGATGCGAGTTTCTCTTACCCACACGAAACATACTCCGAAGACAACACTGAGCGTCATTTCGATTCCATTATTGTCAAGTTGCAAGAACCATTCATAAATATGTTCAATGTGGAAGACACTAACTGGCTGCACCACTACAAAATGTAATTTAAACGTGATAAATATTGTACAACGCTCAAAAGAGTTACCTAGAGTAATACCATTATTTAAACATAGACGCGTATATATTTATACGGAATTTTAAGATTCGATATATATTCAATCGTGTTTAAATAATGGTATTGATCAAATATGATTGTACGGTTTTCGTTGTATACCGTCCCATAAACGTAGTTCCTATACAATTGCAACTGTGCAACTGAAACGTTTAAGACAAATCGTATTTTTCAAATTTAATGAAAAAAAAAAAAAAAAAAAAAAATTGGACCACAATACATTTTCGATACAAACTCATGTATAACGATAGATTTCAGGGCGAACTAGACGAGTTGTGCATAAAAACGGAAATGGTAGTCGACATGGCGTTGGACATTGCTAGCAACGAAATGGATTATACGAATATATTACTATATTTGCATCATACATATAACTCGCGTCCGCCCATACGTTATTTTAAAAAGAAAACGAATCAATTATACAAAAAAATGACCAGCCGTATCCAATCGTTAACGGAGGAGCTACTTTATAAAAAAGAACATGGAATATATTTTAAAACGCCCAAATACTCTGGTGTCTGTATGTTGCATACCTCGCAGTACAACAAGAAAATAGCTTTAAAAAATGTAAATTTATACGCAAACCGCATTTTTCGTATACGCCGAGTTTTTGTATGATTTTTTTTTTTTTTTTTTTAGAGCGTAGGTTTTACTATGTATTTTTTATTTTCCCCATATGGACAACTTTTCTACCAAAAACCTTTCTGTTTGTTATCTTTTCTAAAAGCATTTTGGATCCCATTGGTGAAAGGGGGAAGATGTTTTTTTTTTTTTTTTCTTGTAGTTTACTTAATAATTGCGGGAAATCGGGAAAAACGGGTACATTTACGGCATTACTGGTTTCATTATTTTCGATTATTTTTCTATTTGTTGTAACTCGGGTTAAAATAATTGTAGAGACCTGAAATGTCCACAGAATATAAATATTAGCCGTTTCACAAAAATAAAGAAAAATTCGAGCGAAATTTATTAGTTTTTTTATAAAAGCGTTTTAAGTTACAATTTTACATGGTCGATGATAGAGTATTTATTACGGAAGCCAAAATGGGCGTGATGGTTTATTTTTTGTCATTTATGACTTTTGATTTGCGTTTAAGAATTAATTTTTCACAGAGTTTAGCGAAAAAACGGATAAAGGCTTAGTGATAGAATGACTGTATCATCTTAATGTTGAAACACTACAATTCAAAAACATTTAATTGTACCAGTGTTTCTGTAGTGCAATTGAATTTGTAAAATCCAGAAAGGAAAAACGAAAATAGAAACGAATTCTAACAATGAAAGTAGAGACCTCTATGAAAATTAAGCTCTGGGAGTACAGTGTACATTCGACTAGTTACCATAGGGCATGTTTTACATAAATGTGCAGAATAATAATTCTAACGTTAAGATAGATATAATTGGTTCTGACGACTTAAAGAAAAATCGGTTATGAAAAATTATAGGAGTTTTCGGATAAATCTTGGATGTCGAATACTCTGGCTGCTAAACAGTTCTGGAATACGTACGATTCGTATTTGAACCAGTACGACCAATTTATTTTGGACGTGTTCGACAAATGGTTTAAACAGATCGATCCGAGAATCGAAGAACAGTTCGGTAAAAACATTTTAATCGAAACACAAATGGAGAATAACTATTGTACGTTCACTATAGACCTAAATAGGTATTACCGACGGTTTTATGTTTAAATACTTTTTTTTTTTTTTTTTAAATTTGTTTACATTTGTTTACTGAGCTTAATTAATTTTATCATTGTCGTCAAGTCACGTTCACGAGCAAATTGAGGAGAGCGAGTATTGGAAATTGATTAAACTATCGATGCCATACGCACACCAGGAGTTCACCAACCACACTCTGATATTAAAATATCTGCACAGAAACATTACGATGTTGGTCAAGAACTACAACGTTTGCATTCTGGCCGGTATTATTCTTCATTTCAGTTAATAGTAAATATTAGGAACACCGCTGATATATTGTGTGTGACTCGCAGGTTTATCAGAACAAGAATTGCAACTGTTTTTCCTAACCGTGCAGACGTTCATTACATTGATAAAGCCATTGACCAGCAGTTATGTTTGGTCACAATCGAATGCGATTAACAAATATATTGTCAAATGTTACAATGCATTGGAATCGGTAATGGTCTCATGTTCGTTTTACTAGCTTTCTTAAATTTGAACTTCTTTTTTTTTTTTTTTCCTACGTAAATTAACAGATCCAGAATACCAAAAACGTCTATCAACGTTGCGCTACAGAAATTCGTCGAGTCTGCGAACAAATCGTTATAACGCCCTTAGTTATCACCGATATGGTAGAGACAAAGGATTTCAAAAAAAATATCGATAACCTCAGGTTTTGAAACTCTTTTTAATGTCTACGTGTTGATACCATTAACAAAATACGTTTTTTTGTTTTGTTTTCACAGCAACCACATAACAGTAATTAATACTATACACCTGTACAATGAAATCATCAGATATGTAACAGTCGTATATGAAGGATTTGAAAAACACATTAAGCACGTGAGTAAATTAATTACGTGTCTAATGTTTAACAGTTTTTAGCGTAAAATTAACAATTGGGTCCAGAAATGTAATTGAAAAGTCGTCAACATGTTTAAATCGAGTATTTTAATTTGAAATAGATAATGTCGTATTGGGAAAATTACGTGAAAACAATTGACCGTCACATATATGAGTCGTTATGTCTGAGCGTACAATATTCGATGGAGCAAATTTTAGAGCAAAGAGAATATCCCATATTTTTTATAAGCGTCAGCTTAAAAGGCAATCAAGTAAGGCTAACGGAAATTACTTGAGTAATCATTTTATCGTAACCATTGGCATGCAATCGTGCCTTTCGAAATAAAATGATTTATTTCGATTGTTCTCAGATTAAATACTCTCCGAGTTTAAAACAACTAGTGAAATTCACAGAAAGATCGCTTTTGGACATAACTAGTGCATTAAACGTCATACCCAGATTATGTCAAACATTCAAATTAAGAGATATGAATTTACCGTCGTATAGCTATTTGATTGCCAACGACCAGACATGTGGTGATTTGCAGACGAACATTAACAAAAGTAAATCCAGATATCGAATTTGTTTTGTTTGACTTAGTGAAATGCGCTTAACTCGTCCGATCTCGTATACGATATTTCTTTCTAATGCTTGATAATAACTATTATTACAATTCAAACGTTTAATGGTTTCATTTTTTTAATATTAATATTTTGGCCTGTTACACTTATTAATTTTCATATATTTCTTTATTTTTAATTTAACCCTTTGACAAAAAATTAAAACACAATATATGTTGGTTTTGATTGTTATTGGGGTACGCCAAATGGTAAATTAATTTGAAAGCAAAACGACAATTTGATTAAGTATAGTATAACAATGTATGGCGAATTGACTACGAGATTTTTAATTATACCGTTTAATAACGATTTTAGGCGGTATTTTAATAAATCATCGGTTATTTTTTTCGGTTTTATTAAAGTAATAAACTAAGAAATATATTACGTTGTATGCAGACACTGAAGATTTGCTGATACACATTAACAATTACATGATACAGTTCACGGCGTTCAGTGATATTTGGACCGTGGACAAACAAAAGTATTTCAATGCGTTTAAAGTCCAGAAACATACCGCCGAAATGTTTGATAAAAAACTTACACTGTAGGGACACAAGAAATTCGAATTTAATCAATTTCTACAATTATCATGTAACAAAATTCAATTTCAATCGAATTACTAGGTACCATCATTTATTGAAAAAAGTTAAAGAATTGAAAACTAAATCGACTTTATCGTGTGCTATTATTCAAGCCGATATCATTAAAATACAAATCATAAAACACTGTGAAGATTGGATTTTTGGTTTTTCGCATTTACTGGTAGACGCCACGGATGATCATATTCGATCATATTACGAAAACATCAGATTAAATGGCATACGGTAAATTGTATTGGTAGATATCGAATTATCTATATTTAAAACAACTGTTTACAACTAAATAGTGCAATGAAGTCGCCCAACAACCTGGTAGAAATGGTCGAGTTAATAAAAATTCAAAAAGATATATTATCGGAATGTGATAAATTGAAAAACATCATAGATTTAATTTCAAACAACGTAGTGGTAATAGGTGAGATTTCTTGGCCAAGGTCAATCATTGATCTCCCTGCATAATCGTTATTTTCGTGATAACGTTTTTAATAATACTTATAGAAAAATACGGCATAGAAATGTCAAAGTTAATGAGAGATAATTATAATAATTTGTCAAATTCTTGGGATGAATATTTGAGTTTACTGAGTAGAGCGGAACTCATGTTTAAGGAGAAACAGGATAAATTGAAACAATCGGTGTTAAATGAACAAATCGAATTTAAAGAAGAAATTGAACAATTTTGCGAAATTTGGGCGATGCACAAGAAAATTCAATCTAAAAATGCCAAATTGAACGCAGTCGGTCCGTATAAAACTCTTACTAATTACAACTCAATGATTTCATCGGGTGTAGTCTTCTCCGAGTATTAACATGCGAAAATATTATAGATGCTTTGGATGGCCTAGCTAAAATGAAACACAAATATACAGAAATGAAGATTAAAGAAATAAAACTGATCGATGATCTTGAATTATTCAATTTGAAATATATGGTGACGCCGAAATTTAACTTCGAAAAAGTGAGTATTGTTGTAACTAAGAAACACGCAAATACTTAAAATGAAAAAATCCCTGATTTAAGTTCGACATTCAATTTAAATCGTATGTGCACCATTTATATAATATTTCCAGTCATAGTACCGAACTATCAGAGGTCGATCATTAGTTAATAAATAATTAATTTGCAGTGTTGACAACAATTTGATTGTGGTTATTTGATTGCGAGGTAAATCAATAAAGCGTTCCGAAAAGATTTTTAGATTTTTATTATAGATTTTAAAACTGATTAAGGACTATTCTAGCCAACGTAAATGAAGGCGTTTATTTGATTTTCAATACTGAATTTTCGGCTGGCGACCGAATTGGTCGGTTATTTAAGCGACTCCATTTATAAGCCTCGAACTATGTTTAATAAATACACGTCGAAAATTATCGAAAATATTTATTTGAATAACGATTTCTGTTAAAATCGGTTTTTTTCGTTGCCGTTATTGTAGAAATTAACGATTAAACATATAGATCAGACATTTTCACTAACTTAGCATTTTTTAGTCGTGGTATTATTTTAAATATTTCCTATTCTATTTGAGTTATCATTTTTCGAATAATTGATACAGTTTCTCGTTAATTTTTCATATAGTAGGTGATTTAAATGTATCTTAAGTTTGTATCCATAATTTTTTTTAAAACCGTTTGAAGTTCACATTTTGATACAAATTGTAAAATCACTAACATATTGCATACTATTTGTCGTTTATACGATTTATGTGAATTAATTTTTTCTTTTTTTTTGTTTAACCCGTAAAAATTACAGAAAGTTAGATACAAGGTTCAAACTTGATTGCTAGTTGTATGTGTTAAAAAAAAAAAATTGAGCATAATGAAGCAATATAATATTACAAGTGTAATCATTTATTAGTAAATTCGTCGAAAACACGAACAATAATATAACTATTATAATTTAATTTGTAGTTACAAGTTAATATGTACATGTTAAGTTTAAATTTATTAAAAAGTACTGAACTAGTATTTCATTGGCAGTGTTTTGTCTGTTGCATACAGTATACAAACTAAATTACCCTGCATATCCTATCTTCCTAACTTGCCACCTTCCTATGAGCAGTATTCTGTTTTTTTGTTTTTAAATATAATTGAAAACTAGTAAATTAATATTAACGAATTAATTGTTTTTAATGTTGAAAAATATGACAATTATAATGCATTTATAATAGAGAATACGTAGTGGGACATCCAAGGTAATAATTAAAAAATATAATATCCGATATATTTTCAGGAAATGGCGTATTTTTATCGAATTTTTACATTGATCGAAAAATGGGACATTGATTGGAGTACTTATAAAGTTGCCAATTTTTGGGAGGTTAATGCACCTGAAATGGAAGTAACCGTACAAAATAGTTTAACATTACTAAATAAATCAATGAAATTCTTAAATGATGAAAACTGGAAAATAATTGAAATCACACGGGATAATGTAGATGCTGTAAAGCAAGTGTTACCACTTATTAGTGATTTGAAAAATACAGCAATGCGTATTCGTCACTGGGATGAAGTTCGAGAAGTAATGAAAAAGTAGGTACAACAATTTGTTTTAATTCCTTTACGAATTCTAAATATAATTTATTTGTATAGATATTTCGATGAAACGGATCGTAGTTTCACTCTTGGGCTAATAATACAAATGAAAATGCAAAAACACGGCGAACAAATAAGTGAAATTTCAAATAAAGCAACTATGGAACTGAATATAGAAAATGTAAACGATTTGTTAAGAACAATTTATTGTTCGACTTCCAGTGGCGTACAACACATTTATCATTGGGGGAGGGAGTTAATTACAATTTATAAAATAAATAATCAAACACAATTAAACTTTATTAAACAAAGGTGTTTGGTTTAGTGATTGATTTAAACAAAAAATAATAAAATATTAGAGAAAAACTTGACTTCTCACATCTCTCCCGTGTGTGCGTTACATTGACACGAACAATTAAAAATATCTAACTGTTTTACTTGCCCACAGACATTAAAATCAATACAAAAAACATGGAGTAATCTGAACCTAATCATAAAATATAGTAATGATGGTATCTATCATATAAAAGCAACTGATGAAACATTAATATTACTAGAGGATCACCTTGTACAATTATATTCTATGAAAGGATCAAAGTATACATTTACTTCGAAAATTATCAATCATTTAAGTATAACCATATTTGTTTTAGGTATACCTCGATATTTTTAAAAAAAGTCGAATATTTACAAAAAGGACTTTCTCTTGTGATGGAAGTCTTAGATATGACACTTTCAATTCAAAAACAATATGCTAGTGCAGAAGTAATTTTTTTTTGGGATTCAATATGATAAATAGATATAAATCATTTAATTATATTTATATTACTTAGAGAATATTTAAAGGCGATGAAATTCGTAGTAAAATGCCAGTTGAAACCGAAATCTTTGAGAAAATAACAAACGAATGGAGTAAAATCACAGAGAAAATGAATGCTGACAAAAATGTATACAAGGCATGCAACTCAAAAGGTGTGGTATCTGAATAGTGTGTGTTATTAATGGAAATTATTAAGTGTGTATGAATTTTTTTTTTTTTTTTTTATCTAGTATTATTAAGACAGCTGAATGTAATAAACGAACAACTTGGAGATATACAGAAAGCGTTAGAATTGTATATGGAAAGAAAACGACATGTCTTTCCTAGATTCTATTTTATATCCAACGATGACTTATTGGACATATTAGTGAATTCAAATAACCCCGCACTTTTACAGCCACATTTCAAAAAGTGTTTTGACAACATCAATAAAATAGAATTCTTTGTAAGAAACAATAATAAGATTCCATTCCATAATAAGATGTGTAATTCGAAATTATGATGTTTAAAGAAAATCAATCCTAACGCTGATAGTGAAGCTCATGGAATGTACTCTGCCGATGGAGAATATGTACATTTTAATTCCGTAGTCAAATGTATTGGACCGGTAGAAAATTGGTTCAAAACAATTGGTAATTAAGTTAAACTCGTTATAACGCAATCTAAATATATTTTAATTCTATTTTTTTTGAACAAAATATATGTGTTTATAATATAAATATACGTATATATATATGAGAAGTAGAGCATCATCATTTATTTTGAGCCCTTTCGACCACTGTTACATTATACATTGATTTTGTAGTTATTTATTTGTTGAATATTAATCTCTAAAAAAAAATGTGTTGGTTTTTGTTTTTCACCTATTTTCAACTAAAGAACTGGTGATGAAAACTACTCTTAAGGATGTATTCAAAAATACGACGAAAGATTTAAACAAACATCTGAAAACTCGCGACGAATGGATATTAAAATGGCCAGGACAATTATGCATTACAGCTTCACAAGTATGTTTTGTGATTGGTGTATTTTTTAAATTTCATACTGATTAATGACCGGCACGCGTTTTACGAATAAGATTCAATGGACAACCAAGTGTACCCTGGCGTTGATGAAATCAAAATCGTCCGAGAGCAAGAAACCGTTGAAAAAATTTCGTAAAAAACAAAAGCACATTTTATCGAAATTTTCCGATGCTGTCCGCGGCGACCTGAAGAAAGTGGACAGGTTGAAAGTCGTAGCGCTGGTCACTATAGAAATACACGCTAGAGACGTAGTCGACAAAATGTACAAGTCCAGTAAGCGCATTAAATAAACAGATAAACGATACGTGTCCTCATGGCGTGTGTTCGTATACAGATTGCATGGACGTGCTTGACTTTGAATGGATCGCCCAGCTGCGTTTCTATTGGATAAAATTAAAAGACGATATTATCATCAAGCAAACAAACACCGAACAAGCGTACGGATACGAGTATTTGGGTAATTCGGGACGATTGGTCATCACGCCGCTAACCGACAGGTGTTACATAACATTGACCACGGCACTGCATTTGTTCCGCGGCGGCAGTCCAAAAGGACCGGCCGGCACGGGGAAAACCGAGACTGTAAAAGATTTGGGCAAGAATCTGGCGTATTACGTGATAGTCATCAATTGCTCCGAAGGCTTGGATTACAAGAGCATGGGGCACATGTTTTCCGGTACCGTCATTTTTTTTTTTAAACGCACTGCAATCGTATTGCAATTTTATTAACAACGATTAATTAACAACGATCGTCGGTAACAGGGCTCGCTCAACAAGGCGCCTGGGGTTGTTTCGACGAATTCAATCGCATCAACATCGAAGTGTTGTCGGTAGTGGCGCAACAGATTACGTCCATATACAGCGCCCTCTCGGCTCGTTTCACACATTTCATTTTCGAAGGAAACGATATCAATTTAGTGTCTACGTGTGGTATATTCATAACGATGAATCCCGGATACGCCGGCCGTACCGAACTACCCGACAATTTGAAGTCGATGTTTCGGGCCATATCAATGATGATCCCGGACAGTAAACTTATCGCCGAAATAATGTTGTTCGGTGAAGGTTTCCGGGACACTAGAAATTTAGCGAATAAAGTCTACGTACTGTTCTCGTTGTGCCGACAGCAACTCAGCAAACAAAACCATTACGAATTCGGACTTCGTGGTTTGGTCGCGTTGTTAAGGTACGCCGGCCAATGTAGGCGTCAATATTCCCATATGCCGGATGACGAGGTATAGGCGCGACTACTGGTCGCAGTTAACAATTTACCTATAATCGATTATTATTATTATTCTGTCTCGAAGTTTACAATTTAAACACATTTTTATGTATTGCAATTAGGTACTTTTGTTAGCAATGCACAACATGAATTTAGCAAAACTCACCGTCGACGACCTTCCGTTGTTTTTGGGTATCACGAAAGATCTATTTCCCAGTATCACGCTCCCGGTTGTAAAAAACGACGTACTCATTAGCGCTATAAAACGTTGCATGATAAAAAATAATCATCAACCGTCGGAATCGGCGATTGCGAAAATCGTTCAATTGTACGAAACCAAAGTGTCTAGGCATTCTGTTATGGTGTTGGGGTCCACCGGAACCACTAAAACGACCACTTGGAAAACGTTGAGAGATGCTATGGCGTTATTGAAGAGCGAAAAAGTTAATACGTTTGAAACGGCAATTGTAAGTGAACAGTTATTTCGTTTTAACAAAACACGGAGGCCCGTACATGATATTTCATCAATGGACATAAAAATAATATTTTTAATTCAAATGTATTCACCACCTTGTTACCGAACATCTTAAAAACGCCAAAGTGCGTTTTATATTCTTAAATTAAACTATTGCTGTCGTGCAATATTATACACGGGTGTTGGACCAGTTGCCCTCGACGTATAAAACAGCGCGTCTATAGTACATAGAGGGTAGTTTTACCGAAACGGGTAATTTTATCAATGTAAGTCACTATTAGAACAAATATAGCTTTTTGTAACATTTTTTTTTTTTTTTTGACAAATTACAATGTAATCGTATGCCAATTATTTTTAACATTGAAAATATTGTGTTTATAATTTTATTATACGTATTTTTTCTTTTTTTTTTCTTTCATTATTTAATACTAATAATATAGCTGCGTCCACAACGTCGTCCCTCCTCTATTTCACACCAGATGTGGTATTTTGGTCGTGTGGATCAGGGGTAAGGCAACCTTTTTGACTTACGCGGGCCATATTTTTTATCAACTTTTCATTGAGAGCCGCATACGAAATTAAAATAAACGTTATTAAAAATGCAATATTAATATAAGGATATCAACAATCAAATTATGAGTTTCGTTGCTTAGTTGTTTTTATTAACTAATTTTAAATAAAATACATTAGTAGAGAGAATTTAAAAGAAAAAAAAATGATTTTATTACAATCGCGTTGAATAATAAAAAAAAAAAAAATTATTGAGTAAAAAATAATAAAAATATTTAGTTTTTAATATAATTTTTGTGGTAAAATATTTCCCGCTAATTCGTTTATATTCGCTTTCATATTGGATGAAAAAATATCAACATATTCTTAAAACTGCATTCGAGTATTCGTTGTCTAATCGGGAACAATATTTATTTTTCATTATTTAACTAGTGAAAATGTCTGTTCACAAAAATAAGTTCTACCAATAGTAGTAATCATTTTTTTTTTAGCAAAACTTTCAATACTTTTAAAATCTATTTCGGATCGACTTGAATAAAATATTATTAGTTTATTAATTTCATTAAAAGCAGTTATAAAAACAACATTGTTTTGAATTTCTATGACTTCCGTCTGTAAATCAGAAACAACATCGTAAATGTCAACAGAAAAAGGGTTTTGAAACAACTTGATTTTTTTTTTCTCGTATACGTAGAAGTCAGAAAATCATATTAAAAATTAATTTTGTAAGTTTTCAATTATATTTAAAAAATTATGTTTTACAGTTTCCCAATATGAAGCTGATTAAGATGATTCGATTACAATTTTACAACATTCGAAATGATCCAAGCGCTGTTCATTAATATGTTTGTGTAATAATTGTAATTTCACTCGAAATGATTTTATTTTTGAACACATATCTAATAATAATTTGTCTTGCAATTTCGTATTCAATTCATTCAATAAAGTTGTTACAAATCAGTTAAAAATGCAAGAATTTAATTTCCATTTGATTTTTATTCTGGTATATTTTTACTTTGTTCCGACATATAAATAATATTTATTTAATTTCGTAAAATCAAAAACCGTTTCAAAACCACACCTCTACTTTTCCACCTTACTTCGGGAAAATATATTACATCCCCATATTCAAAATCGCATTTTTTTCAAAAAACGTTTTAAATGTACGATGTGCCAAAGCATTTTTGCGTATGTAGACAACCGTCGGCACTATAATATTCATTACATCTTTCCATGCTAAAACTTTGCAACATAATACCTCTTGATGTACGGTGCAATGAAATATCATAGGTGCTCTATGTCGTTCTTCCGTCATTTTTGCATTTGTCCTCCCAATTAAACCCTTTATTAATTCCACTCATATTTCTGCAACGGTTTGTAGAAACTTGAGAACAATGTAAGACAAGCCCATAGCGTATACTCGTTGATAGTTTAATAGTCACGATTTAAACGCATAAAATGAATAATTTAATTTACGATTACAATTTACGATGTAAAACTAGATTTTTAAATACCACGATGTATATTTGGAGGGCCGCAGAAAAAAGTGGATTACCGTTGCTTGATCTAGGGGAGTGCAATTGGTATATTAGGTTGAGGTCAACTGGTAAGTTAGGTTTGGGGGGGCGACTGGTGAATTTTACTCTGTGTACTTTTGGGGGAGAGGGAGGAAATTGGTATAAAATATGTACTTTTGAGGGCAACCGGTACGCGCACTGGTATATACATTTTCAAATTAATCTTATAGGTATACCCGTTGAACCCAAAAGCACTAACACTTGGCGAGTTGTACGGAGAATATAACATGAGTAACGGTGAATGGATGGACGGCGTTTTGTCATCGATAATGCGAAAAGTCTGTGCAAGTAATTCTGTAAATATAAATAAAAACAAATAGAATTAAGCGAAACAAATTTGACATTCTTCGTCCCACGGGTGGGCCACCGTTGTGGGTGGATATTTTGGATGGTAAGATATATTAGGCAATTAAATGTATATATGTACGCAATGATCAAATTATTGCAAACGGGCGAAATTAAAAATTAAAAGTAATTTAATGAATATAATATATTGAAAATTGTATTTATTTTTAAATGAAAAATAAATTGCAATCGATCGTTTTTTTTTTTTTTTTAACAAATTTAAAACGCTAATAAATGTAGTTCGCGAAATTAATATCCGCCTAAAGGAAAAAAAAAAAAAAACAAGAAACATGCATATAGCTATAACTTAAAAACGCCAAGATATTTTTTTAAAATGCAGGTTTAAAAGGTTGTCACGTCTGGAAAGTACTAACCTGATGAAAATGTTAAGTCTTTTCCGGTAAAAATGTTTTTACAGAAACAAAAACAAAAAGAACACATAGCAAACCAATGCATCCCTTGCTACAGTCATAATTATATATATTTTAAAAGACTTATTATAACTATATTAAAAAAATTCACTAGTATGGCTAGTTCATGGCGGTGTAGTGTGTGTTATAGGTTATAGGACGCTATACCGATGATTTTCAGTGGGAAAAACACGTTTGAACAAAACAAACAGAAGAACTTTTTCAAAAGAATTTCGCGATAAAAAAAAAATATCATAAAAAATAATGAAGACAATTTGAGATAATTTTAGATAATTTGAAAAATATGTATAAAGTTTTAACAACTAAATTTTCACCTTTTAATATCCTATACATTGTAGGTATTAGGAAATTCAAAACACCATAAGCTGGTTACTTCGGAAATATTATCCTATATTTATTTGATTATAGGTGTATTATGCATTTAATTCATTTTTAAGTATACCGTTAGCACGTGACTACTTGTAAATTGATTTGAATATTTCTAAATCGATAAATCATCGTAGTTTGAAAACATTCGTTAAATTTGACTATATGCAACCCCTTGAACACTAAGGCATGACTTGATGTCGTCTTTTAGTATCATTCTACTCCTTAGAGGCATAGACTTTACCTTATTAAGTCATTTTACATGGAGTTTGTATGCCCTGTTAGATAATGAAATAGAACAAAAATGGATATTATTCGATGGACCAGTAGATGCAATTTGGATAGAAAATATGAATTCTGTAATGGATGATAATAAGGTTTTAACTCTTATTAACAGCGAACGAATTACAATGCCTGAACAGGTAAAACAATTTCTAGCTTTTTTTTATTATAGAATGAAATATATACTTTCATATGAAAATGGTTTGTGAAACTTGCAATTTTTAATCGTTATGAAACTAGGTATCGCTTCTTTTCGAAGTCGAAGACTTAGCAGTGGCATCTCCGGCAACTGTATCCAGGTGTGGAATAGTATACAATGACTATAAGGATTTTGGTTGGAAACTGTACGTTGATTCGTGGTTAAGTAAATGTGAATTTGAACCATACAAGAAAAGTGTAAACACCAAACTATAAATACTTAATTAACACAGAGTTGGCTATTATATCGGGATTAATATTTTCAGATAGAACACAATTTTCACAATTATATTGATCCTATGATTGAGTACAAAAATTTGAACTGTATTGAAACAATTCCGTTGCCAGAATTAAATTCTATTCAGTCATTATGCAAACTGTTAGAATGTTTTACATTTAATGATTTAGCTATAGAAATTCCTACTGGACTGGAAAACAATGACTATGAATATCTCATAAAACTATGGTTTCTATTCTGGTAGGCGTTCTATATGATTATAAAAACCGCGAACATATAATATAACGAATATTTTATAGTATGTTGTGGTCGGTTTGCGCGGTAGTAAACGAAGATGGCCGTAAAAATATCGACAATTATCTTAGGGATAAAGAACGAGTATTTCCGATAAGTGATACAGTTTACCATTATTATGTCAATACAAATACTAGCGAATTCGTTCACTGGAACAATTTTTTGCAAGATAATCAGTGGACCTACAACACAGAGTATTAACCGAATTGTCAGTGGTATACTGGAAATTCTGATTCAAATAAACAATTTGCTTTTAGATTGCCTTTCTTTAAAATTATCGTACCAACAATTGATACCATTCGTTACAACTACTTGGTAGAAGCATATATGAACAAACGGCAGCCTGTGCTATTGGTTGGTCCGGTCGGGACCGGAAAGACGTCGACTGTACAAAAAGCACTGGATGCTTTAGATAAAGATAAATTTTTACTTTTAACAATTAACATGTCCGCTCAAACGTCGGCGAACAATGTACAAGAGACTATCGAAGGACGATTGGAAAAACATACAAAGGATTTATATGTACCACAAGCGAGTACGTGTTTTAAATTTAAATATAATTAAGTAGTTCTTAACATCGATACTATGAATTTATACTAATTTTTAGATAAAACATTGATAACATTTTTGGATGATATGAATATGCCGGAAAAAGAAGTCTATGGAGCGCAACCCCCACTGGAATTGATTCGACAATGGATTGATTATGAGTTTTGGTACGATCGACATAATCAAATGCTGAAAAACGTCAAGAAAATGCTGTTAATCGGCGCCATGGGCCCTCCCGGCGGTGGTAGGAATGTCGTTAGCGATAGGCTGATAAGTTGCTTTAGCGTGATAAACTTGACATTTCCCGAGGAACCACAGATTTCAAAAATCTACAAGACAATGTTAAACCAACACCTGATGCCGTTCGAACAGAGCATACAAAACTTAAGTACAGACTGTTCATCGCGTAACGTCACGCTCGATGTGTGACGTTAAAATGTCAATACCTACGAATATTAATTTGTTTTCCCTACTAGAAAATGGATTAACTGAAATGACAATTGCTTTGTACAAATCCGTAGCTGCCAACCTGCTGCCGACACCGGCAAAAATGCATTATCTATTCAACTTGAGAGATATATCTAAAGTACATAATACACCGTTTATAATAAGATTACTGTATTGTTTAGCGCAACAATCACAGAAATGTTTGAAAAATATAATTAAGACTTCATAAGTATATTATTATATATATATATATATATCCTAGTGAAGTATATTATAAATTACAATATTAGATCGCATGTTTAATACTCGACAAAATGTAGCATTTTATTACTATTTTTATTCAGGTGTTTCAGGGCCTGTTACGTAGTAACACCGATTACCAGAAAACTACCGATTCAATGTTGCGGCTATGGTGCAACGAAGTGTACCGCGTGTTTAATGACAAATTGATAGATGAAAAGTGAATCACACAAGACTAAATACCCCGTGGTAAAATATAATTAAACAGTAAAGTGTCTACATGTAAACATGTTACAGGGATCAAAAATGGTTCTTGGAGCAAGTTAACGTACAACTTGGAAAGCAATATGAACAGACCTATCGTAATCTATGCTCATCAGAACGAGGTCTGATATTTTGCGATTTTCTAAACGAGAATTCACAATACGAAGAGGTTACCAACGAAGTTCATCTACGCAAATTCATCGATTCTAGCTTAGCCGAATACAATTCAACCACTGGAAATATTCCAATGGACCTCGTTCTCTTTAGGGACGCCATCGACCACATTTGTCGAATTGTCAGGGTGATATCCCAACCTAGGGGCTATATACTACTTGTCGGCATAGGTACGTTTATGATATTGAAATTCGATTATCGGAATTGAGTAATATTATCATAGGTGGTTCTGGCCGATCGTCACTTGCGAGGATTTCGAACTTTTTATGCAAATACAGTATGTTTGCAATTGAACTAACTAAAACGTATGGATTAGTAGATTTCAAGGATGATTTGAAACGTCTGTACTACCAAACAGGAGTAAAAGATCTACCGACGTCGTTTCTGTTCAACGATACCCAAGCCGTAAATGAAAAGTTTTTAGAGATCATTAATAATATCTTAAGCACCGGTGACGTTTCCAACCTATTCAAGGAAGACGAGTTCGAAGACGTAACAATGATTTATGTCAGGCCAAATACCTATAATATTATAATATTTAATTGTATCGTTTAGATTAAAGATGTATTAAGGCCCAATGCTAAAAGGTTAGGTGTTCCAGAAACAACCGACGCGATGTATTCATTTTTCTTAGATCGTGTCAGAAGCAATATGCACATAATTCTATGTCTAAGCCCGATCGGAAACAAATTTCGGTTTGTTTGACTTGATTTATTCTAAAAAAAAAAAACAATATATTTTTAATTGTATTGAAAGAAGTAAAAATATATAATATAAACAACGTAAAAATAACGTAATAATTTTGTAGCGTTTGAATTTCTATATAATAATTTATTTATTTGTATTTAATATAATTTAGAGTGCGGTTACGACAGAATCCATCATTAATAAATTGCACAACAATAGATTGGTTTTTGGATTGGCCGAAGGAAGCATTACTAGAAGTAGCATTTTCATCACTTAGCACGTTAAACGTATTGAAAACAATCACTGGCGCGCCGAGAGTACGTCCAAAAACATATTATTCATTTGATAAATTCATCAAACTCATAAAACTTGTCAGTTTGTGAAACTGAATTTTAATGTCTACGAATAAAAACATACAAACTCTATAATTCTCTATTTCGTTGGTAATGCACGATATACCGTATTATAATTTCAGTTTACAAAAAAAAAACGCCTTTTTATAAATGTAATATGTTATAAATTATCAAAACTGATTTTTATAATATCCACTAATCTAAATCCAACCATCCAGTTTAATGTAGAGGCATACAAATTAACGACCTAACTATAATTTACGCGATGAAGGTTTAATATCGAATTTAATTTCAATTTGTTGTATTATTTATAAATATGAAACTATACATTTAAGAATTTAATTGTGCGAACAATTTGCCCAACGTGCACAATTTAATAGGCATAATTAAAAATAGAAAAAAACAAAATATTTTTTATTCAGTTTTTTTTTTTTTTTCAGGTTTACGATGTCGACAAAGTGTCATTAACAGAGGTACTTGTAATTTTAAATAAATATTTATATGGCAATAATATCGCTTTTTTTTCTTTTGTAGAATGAGTTGAGACTTTGTATTGCGCAATTGTTCGCTATAATTCATCACTCAGTAGTAAAATACACAAATATCATGATACTGGAATTAAAACGTTATAATTATGTAACACCTACAAATTATTTAGAACTAGTATCTGGGTATAAAGAGTAAGTTATTAAATTTGATATTTGTATAAATACAAATTTTCATAGAGAATATCTTAAATAGAACATTATCCAAGAAACGAAATGAAGTGGCAAATGCGGCAAATAAATTGAGAAATGGGTTATTCAAAATAGACGAAACTAGAGACAAAGTTGCTGGCATGACTCTAGAATTAGAGAAAGCTACCGAAAATGTTACAAAATCGACCAAAGATTGTGATGAGTTTTTAGTACTTATTTCAGAAAAAACATTAATTGCTGATCAACAAAAAACAGAAGTTGATAAAAAAAGTTTAAAAATCAAAGATGAAGAGGTGGTATGTCAAGAGATGTATAACATGGCAAAAGATGATTTGGAAAAAGCAATGCCTGCATTAAATGAAGCTATGGAGGTAAAAATTAAAATCTTCTATATATTTACTAATAAATAAACATTGAATACATACAAATTGTAAATATATTATATAGGCTTTGAATTCTCTCAATAAGAAGGACCTTGCTGAAGTAAAATCTTTCTCAAAACCCCCACCTAGGGTAAAATTGGTATTAGAAGCTGTTATGATACTAAAAAAATCTGATCCTACTTGGGTTGAAGCAAAGAAACAATTAGGAGATCCTAACTTTTTAAACCAGGTTATTTTCTAAACACCCATTATATGTAATATTTAATACATTTTATTAATATGCATTGAAAAAATGAAATCATTTAGTTAAAAGATTTTGACAAAAATCATATATCAGAAAAAGTTTTAAAAAAAATTGCTACATACACGAAAAATCCAGAGTTTGAGCCTGAAAAAGTTGGTCTCCAGTCAATAGCTGCTAAATCTCTAGCACAGTGGGTCATCTCAATTGAAAAATATGCTTTAATTTACAGGTAAGAGCTATTATATTAATAAAAAAATAATAACATTTAAAATAGTAATTTTGTATTGCAATATATTTTTTAGAATTGTAGCACCTATACAAGAAGCTGCAGATGTAGCATTGATGTCACTTAAAGAAAAACAGTTGTCTTTATATAATGAAGAACAGAAATTGGCTCAGATACAGAAACTTATCGTAAAATTAAAAAACGATTTCGACGAAAAAATGGGTGAAAAGGAACAACTAGTGAAAACAGTAAATAAATAATAGAATTAATTTAAATTTAACAATTATAATGGAGGCACTTTTGAAAAACAGGCAGAATATCTGAAAAGAAATCTTGAAAGAGCAGCATCATTGATTGAAGGCCTATTTGGCGAAAGAATGAGATGGATTGAAACCGTAAAACAGTTAGACATAAAATTTGACTACTTACCAGGAGATTGTCTACTGAGTATAGCGTTTATTTCATATATGGGTCCATTTGTATCAAAGTATAGAGAATCACTGATGAACTTATGGACACAAACAGTAATAGATATGGAAATACCGAATGATCCAAATTACGAAACAAAAGAATTTCTTTCGGACGCGGCTATTATAAGAAACTGGAATATTCATGGATTACCTAATGATAGTTTAAGTACAGAAAATGGTATTATAATCAGCCGTGGTTCACGTTGGCCTTTGGTCATAGATCCGCAATGTCAAGCATTGAAATGGATAAAAAATATGGAAGCCATAAATAATATAAAAATAATCGATTTTTGCTTACCCGATTATATGAACATTTTGGAACATTCATTAAAAGAAGGAATCCCAACATTATTACAATTGACTTCTGAAAATATCGAACCTGCAGTGATGCCAGTATTATTAAAATCAATTGTAAAAAAAGGTAAGTCATTGGTTAAAATGTATAAGAGCGTCACTAACCATAATATGTATTTCTTTGTTCTTTAAAGGAAATAATTATTTTATTATTATGGGAGATAAACTACTGCCTTATAACGACAATTTTAGATTTTTCATAACGACAAAATTAAGAAATCCGTATTATCCGCCTGAAATTTTTACACGAACGACAGTAGTTAACTTCGCTATTAAAGAAGAAGGGCTTGAAGATCAACTTTTAGATGTCGTGATTAGAATGGAAAAACCTGAATTGAAAAAGCTTAAAGATAGTTTAGTTATTGAAATTTATGAAGGTAAAAAAACGCTGATCGAATTGGAAGATGAGTTGCTAAGACTTCTAAATGAGAGCGAAGGGTCATTATTAGAAAATGATGAACTGTTTCGGACATTAATTACTTCAAAAATTACATCGATTAATGTTAACGAACAGCTTGAAAGTTCCATGATTACTCAAGCTGAAATTGATATTGCTCGAGAGGTAAGATTATCACGTTTTCAACAAAAACTTAAAAAAAATAATAGGCTTTGTGATCAACAAGACAATTTTTAACTATCTACTAAAATGAATAAATAACTTTTTTGGTGATCATTGAAATAGGTATATTTGTACTATCCTATGACTACTAAAACTAACATTTCGTTTTATATAATTTATGATTTATTTATAATTAATTTAAAATAGTTACGTTTAACATATTTATGCACAAATTATTTTATGCATATTTAGAAACTAAAACGAATATTTTGACAGGACTGAAATTATTTCCACGCCTTCAATTTTCGTTTAATGATAACTAAACAATAACTGCAAAAACGACAAAATTTATTTTTACATTACAATTGTAACGCCATTTTGTTTTTTACGTTGTAAATCGATAATAATAATAATTGTCGTTAGTTTTAAGAGGCATAGCATTATATTTCCATTTATATAAAACTGCATAGTGGCACTAATGCAGCGTTTGACAATACTTGATATTTTAAAATTGCACAATACATTATCGTAAAAATATACGTGTTAATAACAAAAATACCAGTACCTATAATTAAAATATGTATACTGTACAGCACAGCGGAAAAAAAAATCGTCTTTGAAATTTCATGGCCATGGTATCGTGAACGTATTTGCATATATTTTTACAGGGTTATAGATCTTGTGCTAGACGAGCTTCAATATTATTTTTTGTCCTCAATGAACTCAATCAAATCGATTCGATGTATCAATTTTCATTGGATTCGTATATGGCGTTGTTCGAGAATTCGATAAGAAATAGTGAAAAAAGCGAAGAACTCTATCAGAGATTGACGCATTTGAATATGTATCACACGTACGCGGTTTATCAAAATACATGCCGCGCGTTATTCGAGATTCACAAACTGCTATTTTCGTTTCAAATAACCATAAGTTTATTAACGGCTGACGGTCATATACCGCCGAAAGAAATTGATTTTCTATTAAAAGGTGGAATTGTGTTGAATAAAGGATCGCAGCCGGAAAATTCGTGTTCCTGTAAGATAAAAAAAAAAAAAAACACGACTTTTAATTATATAATATGTGATATGTATACATATATGCATATATGTTACGATAAAAGTACTACCGATATCGGCAATACCTGGAGGATATAGATAATAATTTCATTAATGATAATTTAATAACGATTTGGTCGAACCCCAGAATGACTATTGTAATCCGAGCTTTTACAAACGAGATTTTTTCATTTCTTTTTTTTTTTTTTTTTTACAAATTCTAAAAGTTTTGGAGACTGCAAAATTGTACATTATGACACAAATTTATATTATTAAAAAAAGTTTGAATTATTATTATGTATATTAGGGTATTTTTATTGCAAAAATAAAAAAATAATAACAATAAATAAATAAATTCTTACTAAATCTACTATATTGCTACTTTCAAACTTGCTGCATATCATAAATTAAAAACTCAATTTGTAACGAATATTGTGTCTCGACTACCTTGATTTATATTAAAGTCGAACAAAAAATTCCCAAAGTCGATCGTAATAATATGCAATAACGAACAATAAATAAATTTATGTCATAATATACATTTCCCCCCCCCCCTACTTAATACATAAAATAATAATTTTAATTTTTTTTTTTTTTTTTAAATTTATTTATTATACTATGGGGTGTAATCACAACTTTTCTACCAGACATCGCGTTCCGATTTTCATGTATAGCCCAACTTCTGAACGCATTTTGGATCTTATTAGTGCGTTTAGGGGATGATTTATTTTTAATTATCTTGTAGTTTTCTTAACAATTGGAAAAAAAGCATAGGAAAATCGGAAGAACGTACATTGTTAACAGTTTTTTTTTTTTCGATTTTTGTTTTGATTTTGTAATTCGGATTAAAATAATTGTAGAGGCCTAACATTTTCCTATAATATTAATAATAGGCTTGTCTAGGCGTGGACAAATTTTCTATAACATTCTTGGTCATTTTTGAACAATAGTTCTAGGAAAATTTTAAGTATTTTTTTTTTTTTTTTCAAACTATTTGTATAAAATTGTTTTAGCCGAAAAGAAAATAGGGGAAAATGTCACATAATTGATATTCGTACTATTTTACTGTAACATATATATATATGTGTAATGTTAATTCCAAAACGATTTTTTTTTTATTTAAATGTTATTAAAAAGAACGCTTATGATTTGTTTTTAAGCTTGGTTACCGTCATCAAATTGGGATAATATTACGGAATTAGATAAAGTACCTGGTTTTCTCGGTATAGAAAAATCATTCGGACAGTACTCACGTGAATGGAAAAACTGGTACATGGCACCGAATCCAGAAATATTACCTCTTATTGGTACACTATTTATTTCGACGGTGATATGTCTATCGAAATATAATTAAATTAAATTTGTATAGGTAAATGGAACAAAAACTGCAACTCGTTTCAAAAAATGTTACTAGTGAGAAGCTTGCGATTGGATAGATTGTCATTTGCAATGTCTAATTATGTTTCTGAAAAACTCGGTCCAGAATTTATAGAGCCACCGGTGTTGAATCTGAAAAACGCTCTTGATGATTCAAATAATAAATCCCCGCTCATATTTTTACTATCTCCAGGAGTGGATCCATCAAACTTATTACTAAGTTTGGCGTCGAAAAAAAATAAAATGAACGATTTTCAATCTTTATCTCTTGGTCAAGGTCAAGCACAAATTGCAACTCAGTAATATACTACTATATAAAACCTCATAATTAATTGTTAATCGATCACATTTTGTTAGATTAATTCAACATGGCCAAAAATTCGGGGGTTGGATATTCCTTGCCAATTGTCATCTATCGTTATCATGGATGCCACAGTTAGATAAAATAGTTGATGTTATGCAAGAAGGTAAATCTCACACGGACTTCAGGCTGTGGTTAAGCTCAAATCCAGATCCTGAATTTCCCATAGCAATTTTACAAAATTCTATAAAAATGACAACTGAACCGCCCAAAGTAAAATACAAATAGCAACAAGTTATTCAAGTATTTTGTGTACAATAGCCATTGTGTTTAGGGTTTAAAAGCAAACATGAAACGTTTATACCAGAATATAACTGAAGATCAATTTTCCAAATGCAATGCACACCAAAAGTATAAAAAGCTATTATTTTCACTATGTTTCTTTCACTCAACACTGACTGAAAGGAAGAAATTTCAAAATCTTGGATGGAACGTGGTCTATAGCTTTAATGATTCCGATTTCGAGGTAATTTAATTGTCGTTGTATTTTTTACAATTACTAATAATAATACTGATAAATTATATTATTTTAGTTTCTGAGCGAAGCGGGAAATGTATTGTTTTTTTTTTCTATCTGTAAACAACTCTTTTACCATAAACCCTTCTCCGATTTTCCAGTGCAGCATCTTTCTAAATGTATTTTAGATCACGTTGGTGAAAAATGATTTTTTTATTTTCCTCGTAAGTTTCTTACTAATTGAGAAACAACATGAGGAAAACGGGAAAATGTACGCTTTCTTAATTTTTTTTTTTTTTTTGTAATTCGGTTTAAAAGAATATCAGAGACCTGACTGTTTTCAATATTATTAATATTAGCCCATTATAAACATTCACAAATTTTCGAAAAATATTTTTTTTTTTTTTTAGTGTTTTGACGAAAATCGTAAAAATCACAGTATTTCAAAACATGTTTAACCGAATTTCGCTCAGAATCGTACTACGTTGGCAATGATTTAACGTCACGTACAAATATAAATTGAATTCCCCTCTATATTCATACCCTCCCAGCTTCCCACCTAAAATAAAGGCACATCCGTGAGCAGTATCTGCAACATTTTTATTTTTCACATTTTAATACACGTATTTAGTAACTCGTATGAAGCTACATGAAGCAACATTTATAAAAAAAAAAACATTTACTTCATACTTTAGGTGTCGGAAATTTTGTTATCTACATATCTAGATAAATATGAAGATACACCTTGGAACGCTTTGAAATATTTGATCGCTGGAATTTGCTACGGTGGCCAGGTTACGGATGACTGGGACAGAAGACTTTTAGATACTTACATCAACCAATATTTCGATGAAAATGCAATCAAAACGCCTTACTACAAGTAAGAACATTTCATAGATGATTTCGTTACTAAAAATGTCAAATCTTATTAGTAAACAAGTTATCTAGGTAATCATTATCAGCTAGTACCACTTAACATTGTTAGGTTATTCATAACCGTATCTTTTTTATTTATTATTGATAATTATTTAGTTGTAGATAAATTATAATAATAAATAATTATTATTAATTTATACGGAATACCAAATAACACAAAAATAATGTTGGCTAAATGTATTCACATTTATAAATTGCTATACATATAAATTAACATAACATCACAAACCATAAATTCGGGTACCATATAATTTGAATAGACCATATGACTTGATCTAGGTCCATTTTTCAATAAGCATTGGATATGAAATTGTTATTAAACAGGTATAGGTATTATTGTTGAAGTACCAAAGCAATTTGAACAAATAAACTACTTTATCTATTTAACTATATGCATGTCGTACATTATGAATTACTTATAAATTAATAGATAATAGTTGAAATTTAACAATGTCAGTCGCGTTTATGTAATAGTCGGAGGATTGTAAGGATTTGTTTACCCTCCTCTCCCGCTCAGAATATCAATAATTTGTACGAATACGTTTTATAGATCAATTAAGCATAGATAAATGGTTTCAGTCGTTGTGGAAGATAAACAATATGTTGTGTATGTTACTACTTTTGATGATATTATCGTAATTTCTAGCTTTTTATGATTATTTTTATAGCATCCCCCTTTCCCGAAGTGAGTTTCAGTATAAGTGCCTGAGTTAGTATTAAAAAAAAAAAACCGTCTCGGAAATAATTCATTTACAACATAAAAATACAATATAAAAAAAATGTATTGATTTAATTGTATGTTTAACGGAAGGTTGTCTTCTTTGACAAATTACTATATCCCACGAGATGGAGATCTACAAACATACAGAGAGTACATAGATACATTGCCAATCGTGGATAACCCGGAAGCATTCGGCGAACATTCTAATGCCGAAATGGCTGCTTTAATGGGAGTAAATCTTACAATTTGCGAAACCCTCATGGTCCTACAAGGACAATCGTCAACAAAAGCCGAAGAAAATAAAGAAGAAAGCGTTTTGGTTTTGTCTACAAAAATCATGGAGAAAATACCAAAGCAAATAGATTATAATTTCGTTGTAAAAAACATTGGAATCAAAAGGAATCCTTTGGACGTTGTACTTTTACAAGAGGTGTTTAACTAAATAATATTTACGCATCAATTACTTCATAATTGAAAACTAAATTGAATTACAGTACAATTTAATCTTGCGTCTATACAAAACATAAATATTTGTATTATATATATATATATTTTTTGTTTTTAGATACAACGTTATAATATACTTCTAGAAGAAATTGAAATATCATTAGAAGGTCTGGAAAAAGGTATCAAAGGGTTAGTAGTTATGTCGTCTCAACTCGAAGATGTGTTTCAGTGTGTTTATGAAGGCCGGGTGCCCGGTCAATGGCTCAAAGGTACACGCGTATGATAATATTATACTCGTACTTATCATTTAAATTACAAATATTCACAGCTTATCCGTCGTTGATGTCTCTTGGTGCGTGGACACTTGACTTAATAGAACGAGTCAATCATTTTACAACTTGGGCAGTTAAAGTTCATCCGCCTGTGCTGTTTTGGTTGGGGGCGTTTACATATCCTACTGGTTTCCTTACAGCCGTGTCTCAGGCAACTATATTGTATTATTATTTTTAATTATTTACGGTTTTTACGATAATTTTTAAACAATTTAGATTCATTCGCGTAAATCGTCCATACCGATAGATTTACTTAAATGGGAATTCACCCCGCAAACTATACCCGAAGCGGATATTATAATACAGCCTCGAGTAATTATACGATACAAATGCAATTTTAAAATAGTATTCATTATTACGCGCCATGATTTATATAAATATATATGTATATACACACAATTAGGACGGAGTGTACGTACGAAATTTATATTTAGAAGGAGCTAGTTGGAATTTTGAAAAATCGTATATATGCGAGTCAGTCCCTTTGAAATTCATTAGCCAATTGCCAGTTATACAATTTAAACCCGTTGAAAACGACGTTACGAAAAAAAAAGGTAATAATGGAAATGATTGTTGTCCGGGCAACATATATTACGTGTACACGTATATTTCTATATTTCAGGTTACTATCAATGTCCAGCATATTATTATCCTCAAAGGAGTGGGACGCAGGGAAGAGATGCTTTTGTAGTGGTATTAACTCTCAAAAGTGGATTGGAATCACCAGATCATTGGACAAAACGAGCAACAGCTGTATTACTTAATCTGTCAAATTAATTACGAAAATAATTACATTTTCTAGACTCGTTTTTGATATAGTAATTTAACGTTAAAAATCGATTTGGTACACGAAAATATATCGCTGTATTGAAAAAAATTTATAATATTTGGTGTATTAATATAGTATTTATTACACATGAAAACTATTGACAAAAATAATTGTATTAAGAGGACGTGCTCTAACCTGTCTTGGTCCGACTAACTGGAAACATCACAAAAACATGCTTACGCAGACTGTATAGAACTTACTTAATTTCGGTTATTTTAGAGTAAAAGCATATATTAAAAAATTTAAAGGGGACATTATACCGAAGGGCAAGATGATGCGTTTTTTCCATTACTCAAAATAAACCGTACAATATACATCGTTTAGAAATAACGACTATTTCAACATTTCTAAATGACTGTGACATTTCAAAAATTAATTTTTTTTTTTTTTCAAAACACGCATCGTTTTGCTTTTAGTAATATTTCCCTCTTTTAGTTTCATTATAAGTACTTGAAGTCTACAACCAAAATTAAGCGAGTTCTAGGGCAGTCTGCGTAAACATGCTTTTGCTATTTTTACCGTTGAAATGGACTGTGAGACGGCAACTGCAAATCACGTCTTTATTTATTTATTTTCGTAATGAGTTTGTAATGTGTTTTGGAAAAAATGGCCAATGTCAAAAATGGCTAAATAAAAAATTGGAAATTTTTTCAATAATCGTAGCAAATACTGGCCCTAATCAAAAAAAACCATTTTTGTCATATTTTCTTCTGGTTATGTTTTGTTCCGTTTTAGTTAGAAACATAAATAGAAAATTTAAACTAATGGTGTGTGTGGTTTGCCGTCTTAGTAATAACCAAACTTACTAAATATAACGCTTTCACAATACTCGGATTAAAATTTCCATTGCTTCTGAAAAAGCAAACTTTTCTCGTAAAAAGTTCAATCTGTCTGTGTTTTGTTTCCGGACGGTTCATACTTTGATTCGAAAGCGTTTCTTGGTAAATTACACATCGGGATAACGGAGTAAAATTTTCCGAACCAGATTGTACAACAAATCGGAATTGTAAGTGACTATTGCCATACTGACTATGCAGACAGCTTTCTCTGTTTTTTTTTTTTTTTTTTTTTCTAATATTTGAACTTCCCGTTTTCGAAAAATCTCTTCACTATTACTCACCCCACTCATGTAAGAAGTACGAAAAAAAACTATATAAAAGTATACCCTATTTTTTTTTTTTTTTTTTGTATAAAATGTACATAATGTAAAACGACTCGCCTGACACTCGGTGAATAAACTGAAGGGCCGAATGTAAAAACTCGTTATTGTTAAATAAAAATACGCTTTATCGATTTATACTGTATTGTATATTATATTGTTGCCGGTTATCGAAATGTATACGGTTACAAACGACCACCGTCGATATTTATAAATTCAATCAAACCTAATAATATCTAATGTGAACTGCTATTGCAGTTGTGCGCTTGACTGTAATTTAAGCAATACTCATGTAGCTGAATAAATATTTTAGTAATGTACTATTGTCACAAAATATATATCTAGAAGGAAACCTAACCCAAACAAAATTATTAAGCCATAATTGGACACCAAATCGGTCCGAATACGATAACGCCATAATAAACGTATCTGCTGTTGCAGTGGTCGTTCTGAATTTATAACTGTCACTGTCCTATTGCATCCTAAAAACCAGTGACTGTTCATACAGCAGTGGCCGTCCGCGTCAACGTGTTAATAATTACTTCAATTTTGGTATTTTTTTTTTTTTTTTTTTATAAACCGAGATTTAGGGTCCGAGTGTTGGTCAGACAACACCTTAAATGCGAGTGTGGGTGGGTATAAGTGACGTAATTAAGACTAGATCATGGGGGTGGGGGGGGGATTTTTCAAAATACAAATAATCAAGAAAAAAAAAACTGTCGCGGCCTGTTTCGAACACAATACATGTACATAAATATTTTCGTCGTCAAGCGATTAATATCTACTCTGTTTTAAAATATTATAACAATAAACTGAATTATCTTGGTTTTACAGCTAATTCGTTCAAAACGTCTTCCGGATTTTTGGGCATAATTTTGTGAACTGAGACATCACCGCCAATCCATTTAATCGATTCTAAAGGACAACATTATTAGTTATTAGATGTGTAATGTTTACCATATAGAAACGTATTAATTTATATAGTAAGAAATAAATCACGTAAAATAACAGCGAAAATTCAAAGTAAAACCATCTAATAGCCACAAAAAAAACACGAGGACTAATAACGAGTTTTGGCAAAAAAAAAAAACAAAAAACTATATAAAAGGTTTTTGTACACGAGATAACGGAAATCGTCAAAAGTTAAACCAATTACTTAGGGTTTCTTTTGAAATAGTAAAAGTAATAAAAAAAAAAAAAAATGGCAAACCGGGGGATTGAAAACAGCCCATGATTACGCCACTGGTGGATATTGATAAAAGCCAAGTAATGTATAATCTCGTATACCGGTACAACAATATTATAAATGATAACGATAAGCCCACCAACAATTAATCGAGCAAAGCCAATTTGCTCCTAATTTTTTGTCGCCACCGCCGCGAGTTGGAACACGACGCTGACCAATTTCGAAACTATTAGTAGCGGCTCTGTATTAATGACACCGTGTAGACAACGGCAATTCAAATCACTAGATTACAATCGGATTTTTAAAATATAGAAAACGTACACGGTGCGATTACCAGCCAGTGTGTAATTATTGTACGCTTAATACGTTTTGATTATATAAACTCGCCGTACCTGTGCATAATTTAAAATTTTCTCGTTTTGCATAATCGAACTGTGTTTGAAAGGGGAAATCATTTCCGGCGCGTAGGACGTGAACCACCGATGGGTATTTATAATTACCTATCAATTATTACTGGACACGGGCCGCGATCGCGTGGCGTTATTAATATCAGTTTGAAACGTTGCCGAGTCCGGTACAACAATCCTCGGGTAACGTTTCGCCTGAAGAATATGTTAAACCTAATGGCACCGAACCTCGGATAGTCGTAGGGTAATATATAAACCCTCGACGTCTTAGCGCAGACTCTTCTATCGCCCGGCGTTTCGCCCATGACTCGGCCAGGCGTCGTCCGCCTAATAAGCAATAACTTTTCCAAAAGTCCCGGACGCGATAATCGTCAAGTGGACGCCGGGAGTAGACTTAAAAGAAGAAGAAGAAAAAAAGAAAACTGGGGGACGGGAGGAAAAAACAAAAATTAATGTTTCTCGTACCTATACTATAACTGTCTAGACAGCCGTACGTTAACGTCGTGGTTTATTATTAATTTTTTTTTTTATTTAATATACGGACCAAAATGTTTAACACTACTGTCATACAAAACTCCCCGGAGAATTAATCTGTTCTCGAATCCGTGACAGCCGCGAAGTCTATGTACGCGTACAAATTATTGATTCGGCATACGGCATTATTATTTCGTATGCTGTACGTTTAGTTATCAATAATCCGCGTGACGGTCGTAAGTTTTGTACGGAACGCATAGGCCGGGGATATTCGGTCACATCTGCGCGAGGGCTTGAAATGATGAAAAAAATGATTGAAAAATGTGTTTAAAAAGTTTTGATTATTTTCTCCAATTGTATGTTTAAGATTAGTAGAGAGATTAAAACCTTTCGGGTGGAGGGGACTTGATAACGTTCTGTGCGGCTAAAGCCCCCAAAGTTCCCGCCAATATCCGCCTATGACGGAATATATATTTTTTGTAGTTTGTATTTAGAATACGACCTATTAGAAATGCCTTGACAATCGTAAATTTTAATTAATTTCTTTTTTTCGATTAGTAAAAACGGTCCAACGATATTTCCACGCTGTACACTAAAATGTGCGGGATTTCCGCCCGGCAGTACTTTATTTGAACATTTTTTCAAAATTCTTAATACAATCAAAAAAAAAAAAAAAAAAGAATAGAAAGTTGTTATACATTTGTTCGGTTAATAAGAATACACCCATTTTTTCATGGCATACCCAAACGGATGTGAAATTTTCGTCCGGTGGTAAAATAAAACTCTCGGTAATATTTGCCATAGATTTCAATAGGTTTTCTAAAACATTAAAAACTGTAACAATAAATTACAATAAACACTAACGAGCTCGGCTCAGAGTCTCTTTTCGATTGCGATGATTCGCCGTTTCTATCAGTGTATAAACTAAATTGCCATTTACCCCCCCTGTACCTCCCGGAATCTCCGTTTACAACCGGACAACATGTCCGGTTTTCGTTTAATTATTTATTTTGAACGTAAAGTTTTGACGAAACTTTTCTAATAATGCGGGCGGAACAATGTGAAAAATACAATAACAGTCTGACGATTGGTCGCCAAATAGATGTTCTGTTTATATTTATTAGGTTATAAAAATGTGACGTCGAAACCACGATTATTATTGTCTTAGTTGGTGCAAAACTTTCGGATGGAAAAACCGTTGAATTGATTTAACGGTGGTCAACTATAAACAACAATAACGGCTGGACATCTACTACCGGATTATACATATTTTCAATATTATCCGTTATCCGTATTTGCGTTATTGTCACTGTAGTCTCGGCGAAATGGTGACGGCAACTAAACTATCGCCGCGGCGTAGATTGGTCCGGTCAGAGCCCCGGCGGAGGTGTGTAATTGAAAACATTTACCGCCTCCGATTACCGAAATTGCTGACTTTGACAAAGACTTTACCCGTTGATAATATTGTAATAAATAATACGTTTTACCGTTACGTGACGGTAATAAAACGTAATAGAAAACCAATAAAAAAGACTCAGGCACCGTGGGCGGGCCATTGTTTAAAGGGGGAGAGGGGGCATATAGAGGTGGGAATACTTAATTGATGTCTTTACGCAACGATAAACCATTAACAGAAAAGTTTATTTAATAAACAATAAATGAAAAAAAAAACTAAAGAAAACCTATGTAAAAATACAGAATAATGCCCGTATTATATAAATTGCGTGCAAGTACGACCGGTTTCGATTTCTAAAATCATTATCGACGGCAATATGACGGCGGAAACGAAAAAATCATTGTTAAAGAAACACAATTTTTTTGGTAAAAAATGATTTGGTATAAAAAAAATTGAAAATTGTATTAATCCGTGACTAGAAAAATAAATTACAAAAATTTGCCCTACACTTAAACTATTGTTTATAGTTATATTTTTATACCAAGGTGCAAATCAAGTCATCCATTAATTATGGATTTTTTTTTCTTTTTTTATAATTTTCGTGTGTGTGGTAGAAATTATCGCGGCCTGTGAAACGACGAGAACAGCCGGGTGCATTAGATCAGACGAGAACACGTTCTCAGTGGCGCAACTAGGATTTTTTCGACGAGGTGTCCGCCTTCCTCACCTGTTACTTATTTCTGTGTACGCCACTGGTGTCCGCACACCGGTGTGTAGATACAAAATCGCATACGATTCAAATAATCGTCAAACGTCGAGGCATGATTATTTTTATATGGAAAAAAAATAAATATATATATCTTAAATGTCCGTAAATTCGGTCCAACAGGGGGTGTCCAGACACCCAAAACGCCCGCCTCGGTTGCGCCACTGAGTTTTATCGTGAACCAAACCCCTGCTAGCACGATGATATATAACTCGCACGGGGGGGTTATTTATTATTTATTGTTGTGCATTTGCGCGTGTTTTAATTGGGGAGGAACTACTACTACTGATTTATTAAAGATTAAAACACACGTCACTTACTATTAGTTAACGTTGGTGCGCGTGTTTATTCGATTTAATATTTATTTTATTTTTTTTTTTTTTTTTCAGGCGAATATTCCGGGTGTCCTCTCATAATAGTAACAAATTCGACATTGTCCCGGTTTTGTACACACGGTTTGTTAAATTTAACGAATTCAATTTGTAAAGAGTTTTCATAAACCGTTTAAATTTCAAAACTGCACATACGAACGGAACGCGAGTCGTAAAACAATATCAATGGGGCTGTGCCCCATTCCCGTAAATAAAATACCGATAAAATCGATTAGCCAAGATCAGGGTCGTCAACTCGTCGAGAGACAACTACACTCAAACACGCGGTAAATCGCATGGAAACCTATTGAAAATATCCGCTTGTTCGCAAAGGTAGAATTCAGTTTTCCTGAATCCAGTATTGATTAATAACACCTTTCGGTGGAAACGCTGATAGTTACCGAAAATACCGCGGTTAGGTGATTGATCGGATATTTGTCTACGGAAATTACCTACAATATATTATAGCCTCGCAGGTGGATATGTTAAGTTAAAAAGAAATAATATTGTCGATTTTGAAATCCAATTCTTTCGGCAGGGCCGGCGATAGGGGGTGTGAAACCACCCGAACATACCGTATTGCCGTTAACGAAGGTATATTTTATTTATTTATTTTTTTGGTTCTGGATACCGCAAATACCGTTTCTACAGAGAATACCGTGTGTATATATATATATACACCGGCGGTAACCAAATACCGATTACCGGTTTCAAAGAAAACCGTCGGACTGCTCGTCGTCGTATCCAACAACATCAACAACAACAACAACAACAACAACAACAGTAATAATATGGTTCGCGGCGTTATGACCCGCGCGGGGAACCGCGGTTACTCGGCATTACCGCCTACAACCTACTGGTGTCGGCGCTGTCCGTATCGTCCGGCCGGTTGTCGGTACCGTAAGTCATTAACCGGACGCGTACCACAACAATCGACCGCTATTCGGTACCGTCGTCGTACGTACGGGCGATCTCGCAGGGCACACGATAATATTATATCCGTATACGCGTAGACGTCGCGTCACGGTCGACGGCGGCGGCGGCGACGACGACGACGATCGGACTAAAGATAACCACGCGCGTCGACCCCGCTGCCGCCCCGCCCGCCGACGACGCATCCCGCCGCACCGCCGTCGGACGCGACGGTACGACCGACACGGTCGTCTGTCCGTCCGAACAACTATTTCAGGTTCATCTCTCTGCGTCGCGCGCACCGCCGTTGTTACCGACACCCCGCACCCCGCACCGCGCCGCCGACGATCCTATGCCGCGACAGACAACTTCCTTGGGCCTACACACTCCGTCTGTGCCCGACCGTCTGACCGTGTGCGGCGGTGGTGGTTGCGGCGGCGGCGGTGTACTGGCGGCGGTGGGGTGGCGGCAGCGGCGGCGGCGGTGGTGGTGATTTGAAGCGTCGGCGGTGTACGCGCGCACCGGTGTGACTAGTGTCCGTGCGGACGGTGACTGGTGAGCGTGTGTGTTTTCTTTTCACGTGCATGTGTTGAGCGTGTGTGCGTGCGTATATATATATATATATATATATATATACGTGTGTGAGCGAGTATACGTTGTGTGGGAGCGTTCTGCCGGCGCCCTTATTTTTTTTTTTACCCCTTCATTCCGTCCCGTTTATACCCGCCGAAGTTTTTTCACCCGTCTCGCCACGCCGCGTGCGCCCAAAAACCTAAACACACACACGCACACACACACACACGCGCGCGCGCGCGCGCACCAACAATATGATGTCGTCGCGATCCGGGCACGCGCCCTTTGCCGCTTCCCCGAAGTTCCGGCGGCCGTATCTCGTCGTCCTGTCGCTGTTCCTGTTGGTCCGGACGTCCGCGACCGCACCGCAGACCAAGAACGTCTCCGCAGGTATAACATAACAACACACATATATATATATATATATATATATATATATTTATCGTTAAGACAATTATTTATATCGTCGACGGTAATAATAATTAATAATACCTAATAATTAATGTGATATAGGTAATGACCTGCGGCGCCCGCCGACCCGAAACCGGGTTTCCGACATAATACATGGGCGCACGTACTTTAATTGTACTTGATTTTTTTTTTTTTTTATTATTATTGCCTTTATAACAGGTCTGATAGATTTATTTGATTTTTTTTTTTTTTTTTTTTTTTTTTTCACGTTCCATTATTTAATATTTTACGACGGACCGCTTTACGGCGCAAACGACGGCGTGTACGCTATAAGTGCACTTAGGTACGCCGTAACGTTGTTTCGTCGTAGTCGTCTTCGTCTAGTTCATTATACTTGGGATAGGACTCGTGAGGCCCGGGGCAATATATCAATGCGAGGCCCGCCTAGTTTTCGCCCTCCGCGTTAACACGTAAACACAAATAAAACGAGATATTTTTTAATTGTACGGACAAGTATATAACAATACATTCATATTATTCGTTCGTGATGTTTTTTTTTTTTTTTTTTTTTTTTTTTTTTTTTATTATTATCATAATTACAAACGAAAAAAAGTAGAATATGCATTATACATACAAACGTTTAATCGAAAATTGAATATTTCTCGTTTTTGCTTCCAAAATGTTACCAATGAATCGCGAAAATGCCGATTTTCATGAATTTAATTTTAAATTGATAAATGATAGCGAGTACACAAAGTCACTCGTGGACCGTTCTAATGGACATAATTTTTTATAGAATTTCCGTACCGTACGGGACTTGAGCGACAGTCCGATAAAATACTGTCGTAGTACACATGCTCGTAACTATAGTGGGGCTTGTGGTGGCTCAGCTAGCCAATAATATTTGTATAGTCTTTCCTAAATATATTTTCGGCAAAACACATTACATCATATTCAGTCACGTATACAAGAGATGGTTTTGGGGTTCAATTCCATTCCCACCCACCCCACCCCCCCCCCAGAAATTTCAGGACAATGTATAAGTATGTTTTAATAGATCAACTAAACATAATGCCATCTAAGTCATACCTACGTCAGGTCGTATGAAAGTTGTAACTTTACCTACCCCTCGGAAATATGTGTCTGTCTATAATGTATATAATTTAAAAATTAAATTGCACTCGGTCGCGCCCACGGAGTCGCGTATAATATACGGATGATTATAATCCGGATTTATATTCTTATAAAACACCTAAATTATAATGCTAATATTCTCTAAAAAAAAACCTGCAAATATTATCCTTATGTTCTCTTAAAAACTAGAAAATAATCAATAAACATTTTTTTTTTTTTTTAATATTATTTCTTTGTTTACAATTGTCCTTAAATAATTATTATTTAAGTGAGTTATACACTTGCATAATGGAATAACTGCACTATAGTTATAGTAGGAATATAAAACGACAATTATACCTTATGTATATATTTATTAAAATAATATTCCTTTGGTATATTTTAATTATAGTGAAATCACTTATTAAAGTGATAAAAAAAAAATGATTGTTGGTAATTAATTCAAAAACCAATTGTTTTCGGGTACCTCTATATCAAAATTAAAATGAATTAGTAATTTCTTTTTACACGCAATTTTCATAATATGGTATATGAACTTAATATTCCCTAACCTGTGAAATGTTCTTAAATATGCGACAACAAAAAAACAACAACTTTTTCCTGTAAACTCGGTGTTGAATAAATCGTCCATATTTTTTTTTTTACTCTCGTAAGACTGCAACATACCTCCTACTCAGTAACAATATGTAAAAAAAAAAAAACATATAAATCCGGAATATACTGATGACCGTAGTATTTATTGTGTATACGGTGATACACGATTGCGATACCTGCCCCTTTTTTTTTTTTTTTTTGTCGTGCGACGTTGCCAGATTCTGCTATTACGGCGGGCAATGAGATACGATATGCAGAACAAGTACTAAAATCGTATTATACTGTATTGCGTGTGTACACTTCCAGTTATCTTTGATATCATTCCTAAATTTATAATTTAGTTTGATGGAAAACCAGTTCGCATAGTCGTAGTTGTGATTCGTGATTCGTCCCGTGCCCTGTTCTTGCCGTTTCGAGTTGAAAATTAAAATTTAACACGGAAATAATTAAGTCCGAAAGAGGTAATGAGTCGTCAATTATCTTAAGTATACCCCGTGGATATTAGTTCTGATCCCCGCGGAACATAAGTTTCAAAAGAGTTTGCACCGTCTCTCGTTTGGCTCGGTAAATAGAAAAATATACAATATCTATACTCTTGGCAACCGTGGCCTGGAAAAATTAACGCAATTGTTCGTTTTTCAGCTAAAAATATATATAAAAAAAAAAAAATCTTTGATAAGCGTTCGCAATCATGTCACAAAAAACGTGAAATGTTCGCAACAGGGTTTCGCCCTTGTGTATAATATCATAATCCGTCGGTCATTTGTCGCCAACCAACCCTCGGCGATGTTTTTCACTACAATTGAAAAATAAAACGAGACCTTAATAATTTCCCATTTTAATAATAGTTTTTTCTCTTTGCATCATTCAAGCTCACCAGACTATATAATAGCAAATAATAATAACAATAATAATAATACGGACTCGCAGACTCCGATGACAGACAGTCATTAGAAAAGAAAAAAAAAACCGTTCCCAGTAAATATTTGCTTTTTTCTTTCTTTATTTTTCTTTTTTTTTAATTATTTAAACGTACGTATGCATTTTGATTATTACAATTGTTCTTGATGCTTGTTTATCTAACAATCAGTCCGACCAATTGAATAACGTTTGACTGTGTATTTTATTTCAGTCCGCAGTTAAAAAATTTTTGAAATAATATTTCCTATACTATTAAACAAAGCTTTGTAATTTTGCGCATAACATAACGAATGTAAAAAAAAAAATTTAAAAAAAAAAAAAAAACATTAAATATTCACTCGCAATTTGCCGTCTCATTTACTAGTTACCGTTTGGACGCACCATCCGAAATTAATGTTCAATTCATGTGTATTGCGGGAGGATCTTTGTCCCTTTTATGAAGTACTTATATTATATTAGCCAGCCTTGAAAAGCGCCTGTAATTAATTATTCAAATCTCGGCGGGTTTTCATTTATTCATGAATAGTCAAAATTTCAATCCGGAAATTAGACACGATAGTATGGCTTAATAAAACGAATTCTACTACAGTCTACAAATAATAATGGAAGTATCGCCAGATATGAGAATTTCAAAGTGGATGACACGTGTGATGTGTGATCATGTATATATATAACCCTATAGGTTGGATAAGATGTGGAATGAATAATTAATGTATAAACCGAACTTTAGTCATTAATAGCATTTCAATTAAAATCATTTCAATAGACTTTCGAAAACTTCCCTATAGACTTAATACCTTTATCAAATTTTCTATTCTGGCAATAATCCGCCTATATTGTATGCAATAAAACCTAGTAAAAAACTTAACTTCAATATGTAAACGGTTAAAGTATAAAAACCAGAATAGAAGCAATAACCACAAAGTGTATTGGATAATAACGACGGATATAATTTATGATTCATAATTCAAAAAAAAATTAACCGACAACAAAGAAAGTAACTAATGGGTCAGTATGAATGGGAAGATATGGACATAAGACCCGTGGCCGATTTTAATAAAAAACCGCAAGGGTTTCAGAGAAAACTTTTATGATAACAAATGAATGTATTAAATTGTAGTTTTATTAAATTTTTTACTAAAATAAACAGCTTCCTTTAAATATATAATCGAATTTGACGCCGTCTAAGCGTGTACTGAATCTTCATTTTTTTTTTTTTTATCACGCATAAAATAGAATGTCCACATTCTAACAAAAAAATAAAAAATTCAGGTTTTTATGCATGAAAAAAATAAAAAATCGTGAATAAACTCGGTCTCTGGGAATTTTATAAGAACGCACAACAGTAAACAAATCAGCTTTATACCTACCAGACGGTAAACGAGCTCGTTTTCTTTATCGAGTCTATGGGTTTTATTATTACGTCAATCTAATAAAGGCATAGTCTTTTTCAAGTGACATTAAAAAAAAAAAGACCTTTTTCGAATTTTATATATTGTGCAAATTTATTTAAAAAAATGTTCGATTCCGTGATCTATACAAAGGTTTTGTATAGTAACTTACTACATTAATAACGTATCTTTAACGTATTGTGTACACTATACACTGTTCAATGTACAATAGTGTCTTTTCTTCTCTAGTTGATTTGATTATATTTATTTTCCACGCGAGTTATTAAAATCCGTTTGGAACAATTGACGTGTGAAAACTTGAACGCGTTCTGCAAATATTGTAATTTTGTATTTTGTATGTGAAATCGACGATATAGCACAATACAATGTGTACCTACCTCGTACATCGATTTATAAACACCCGTTTCTGCGCATATTTATTTATTTGTTTTCGAGTTCATAAATTTCATAAAATGACGCCGACGGAAATTGTGTGTGTGTGTTCGTTTATAAAACATTTAATAAATTTGCCGGGTTGTAGATAAAGTCAACCATAAAATATAATTGATTGCCTATAGATAAATAATGTAAATATTAAGTAATGCTTACACAGAGTTACACTGTATACTCATTGTTTTTGTCTCGAGCAATCTGCTTGCGCTCTAGCGTCTAAACGAAAGCGAATTTTAAAGTTCCGTTTTTGAAATTTGAATTTACATCCCCCTGGAGCTCGGTAAACTATAAGAACGGGAAACAAATCATCGGAAACAAGTAGCGATAAACCGTTAACGATTTATTTTAATTTTATTTTTTTTATATATTTATATATATATAAACGTTAGTTTGTCTATCGCTCCAATGCTATGTTAAATTTAAATTTTGAATTAAGTAATTAGGTTATAATTTAAAATGACGCACTAAACACCTACGAAAAAGACATTGAAATGGTACACAAAAAAAAAAAAAAAAATGCTTTTTAAACATGAAAATGCTATTAAAAAATGAAAATATTTAGTTGAAAATTATTATTAATACCGAAAATAACTTACTAATAAACACATTTTCATACGTTCAAAAAAATAAATTCTCAGAACACCTAAATACAATTCAATATCTACGTGAAACAATAAATGAAAAACTGTTTTATTAAATTCACCATGTACACGAATTTCCACTAAAATAATGCGACTATAATAACGTAATTTATGAAAATAATTTAATAAATATGTTGGTACCTATTAATAATAAGTATATAGGGCAAGTTGTAATTCGCTGAAAAAAAAATTTAAATTAAACAAATATTTGATTATACAATTTTTAAAATGTCGAATGTGCATTTAATTAACAAAAAAAGAATGGGGAAAAAAAAAGCTAAACAACTGACACTAAAGTGCCAAAAATTGCATTAATTCATGAAAACCATAAACAAATGAGACAAAAATGTTTATACTTGAACTATGTGGAGTATGAATCGAATTTTTTATTTTATTATTTTTTTTTTTTTGATAAGCTATGTACCGAAGTACTTTAGAAAAAAGATGCAAATACTACAAATTCCTAGGCCTAGTTATAATTAATTATTATTGTTTATTTAATTAGATCGTTTAGTTGCAGTACGAACGTGAATGTGTATTTGATCGTTACGTGAGGAGGAACCAATATTTTATTAATATTATTAATTATTATGTAACACTAAATATTTATAAATTTAACATTCATTTTTTTTATATTTTTTTTTATAAAAGATTATAAATAACAAAAGAAAAGTCTTACAACTGCTTAAAAAAAGCAAACAAAAAAGCAAAAATTACCTTAAATCGTAAAATTAAAAAAAAATTATTTTAAATTAAAATAAAAAGACTGCCGTGTGTTAGTGTAAGTCGACATAACATTGGGGTTCACATTATTATCGAAATAAGGTAATAATAGCATTAATGAAATCGTTTATCTGTGTGATTATCGAACAATAATAACTGTAGCCCGTAATCCGTGTTTGACATAAACTGAGGGCTACTACTGCCATACCATAAGTAAAAAACGTATTTTTTTTTTTTTTTAAATTTCTCATTAATAAAATTAAAATTGTTTTATTATAACGGCACAATAAACTTGAATGCCAAAACCGGAATAATTGCAAAAAAGCAATCAGAAAATGTATTTATTTACAATCAGAAACGACACGAAACGAATTTATGTAAAAAAAATTACATTTTTATTCCGTAAAAGGAAAAAAAAATATGCATATACTCTAAAATCCGAGCCCTTTAATTTACAAAATAATCGGTACCAAAAATAACGTGATTCAATTTACTCGAGAATCAAACTGCAAAATATTAGATATAGGTCATGCATATTATGTAGCTATCAACGACGAATAAATCACACGCCGTTGTGAACAATAATGCGTACCAACGGTAAAGGAAACCTATATTTGGTCGTAATCGAAATATGTATTTTGCTCGATAACAAAAATTAATTTTTTGTTTTTATATATATATATATATATATATAATGCGATTAGTGTATGCGACTGTTTTACTACGGGTCAGTCCACTTAGCACTCGGCTGTGTGCACATAAGTGTACCTATAACATTCAATTACGTACGCCTTCCCGGTTCCGGCCGAACATCGCATTTAAAATCGAATACCCTAAATAAAAATGCATAACGCATAATACTATTGTTGTGGTAATTTTCTAGCTAAACGATAATCGATATTCGAATATTGTTGTCGATAAAATTACTAATAATACTGTAATGTTTGTTTTGTTAACGTAATCGTTAAAAACTACACGCCTAAACAGTAGACGATAAATATTTTCTGCGCCAACCTTCGAATGAGAAATTTATCGTAAAATTATATTTGGACACTTATTGAGATTTCGTCGATATTGCATTTTGCAAAACGGAGGCCACATGCAAATGTTATCCAAACATAACCAAGTCGGAGTTATTCAATTGGCTTCCTCGGCGTGTATTTCATAAATACATTGGTTATACAAATAATTTAATAGGCGTATATTAAATGATAAAGTAACAAAAAGTCAAATTAAAATATGAACAATAAAGCCGAATTAAAATAATCGTAATACAAATAATTTCAAATGTAAATAATATTATTTAGTAGGCTTAAATTTGTTTGCTTGTATAATGTATATATTGAAATATGGATATTGGCACCATTGTCATATTTTTGAATTTAATTATCATTGTATTTTATCTGGAATATTTGTTTTTTTTATGTGGTTATTCCGGGTCATTCTTCATTAGAGCTTCTCATGATAATTTCAGTATCGGAGTTTGAACACCATATTACTACAATACGTCGAACAAATTGTAAATATTTCGGTGCGATGAATAAAATTAGGAATTCATCTTGGAATGAAAAGACCAACACGAATTAGTTGTGCGATGAACACTACTGATTTGCTCTGCCCAAATCGGAGGTGGAAACAAAGAATTATTTTTTGATAACTGTTCGTAGAAAATATTATCGGGAGCCATTCAATGTTACGGTGAACGAGCCAAACCTCCCAATTAGGTCCGTCGAGATTTGTTTTTTAAACACGCGCATATAATGTAAATATTATAACTATGGAATATTTTCGTCGGAAGTATTAAAAATACCAAAAATATTTTTTGTACTGCGATCGCCGCTTTCCGTTATGAATTTAAACGATTTCAACCGCACGCAAAGGATATTAATTTGATGCCGGTCAACGCTAATACCGATACGAGTAAAACGAAAAAAATAAAAAAATAAAAAAACGTTACTAGATAACTAGTTGGTAAGTAGGTAGGTACGCGGTAAACGATTTTGTTTCGTACCGGTTATTGTAAGAAGTACACTGCTCGCGGTATGCGGTTGGAAAGCGGCGAGAGGTGAAGAGGAAACCATATGGTTGAAAAAATACTTTATTATCGTTTGGGTATTACAACCCGGGAAGAAAATTTAATATTGTCGTCGAATTATTACTAAAAAAAAAAAAAAAAAAAAAAAAAAAAAAAAAAAAAAAAAAAAAAAAAAAAAAAAAAAAAACAATCGATTATTCATTTTTCATTTACTTTTTCTTCCACTCTCGATTCGTGCACGATTTTTAACCTCGATTTCAAGTCCGCGGTTAAACTTACGTACAGGCGAATAGCAAAAATTCGTTTCGAACGCCGCGTACCTATCCCGTTCTAAAAATGCACATTTCAATCGGATCGTAATATTAGTAGTACATTAAACAAATACGCAATTTTACTGATACGAATAATAAAAAAAAAAATAATAATAAATGTTTTATGATTATTTTAATTCAAAGCGAAATCAGACTTTGTATTGTTTGTTTGATATGGAATTATTTTCGACGATTTCGATAACGTTCTCTTGTTTTTTTTTTTTTTTTTTTATCTTATTTTCGGATGATAGTTTTTTGTCGAACCGATCAAAATATCGAATAATACACTTTGGTTCATTTTATATATATTACGATATTAATTTACAAACGTATTTGTCTATACGGACCGTTATATATATATATATATATATACCGTTTTAATTTTTTTATCGTATTTATTAATAATTTATAGTCAAAATCAATTTCCTTCAATTTTAACCAAACAACGCGGAGGTTTAAATTGAAATCAAAACGTTCTGAAAATATTCATTTACCTAAAACCGTTTTTATTAATCGGAAAATGTATAATAAAAAAAAATTTAACATAACCAAATGGTTTTTTTGTTTTGTTTTTATAATTGCGATAGAAGATATAAATTATTTTATTTTTAGATATTTTATGACGAACAAATTTTAACATAAAACGCATGATAAAGATTTTGATAATAATTTCTCACTTGTTTTTTTTTTCACGAATAACCTGAAATATTACGAAAAATCACTTTTCTAAAGTGAGTACCATCTGTGTTCAATAACCTAATACATTTTCCGGGTGAAACTTTTAAGTATTTTTTTCCCAACAACAAATTGTTTTTAAAAATAAAAATATGCACCATTATTGGGAAACTAATATTTTCCTCGATTTGATGATCACAATCTAAAATATAATATACGATACTGCGCGTGTATAATATATGGATGACGCGATAAAAGTTCACCGAAATAAGCAAATCGTTTTTTTATTTAATCTGAAAACTGCTTACGATATTGTATATTGTATATAAAATATTATATTGTCGCGTAAGATATTTCTTAACTAAAGTATCTCAAATTCAGTTTGGAATATTTCCAATACAATCGGATTTGTCATTACATTTTTTTTTTTTTTTTTACCTACGTTGATACATTTTGTTTTTAACTATACCCGCCCCCCAATCTTTATTATCGATTTTCTCCGAGATTTGTGCTTTAATTCCAAAAGCGTTTTTATTTTTCGTGTGAATACGAACCCGGGTTGATAAAATACCATATCCAATCTAATTGCGTACGATACGGTTTTATAGGTTTTTTGTTTATTAGCATATATATTATCCATTTTATATAATAATAAGATGCGTGGTGTATAACTGGTATAGCGGATCCGTGTCGGGAGGGGGGGGTGGGGAGGGGGGGGTGGACAACGGTTACGACTCGTAGAAAAGCAATAAAACAGCAATAGCAGCAGGAATAGAATCGCACTGGGAATCGCGTTGAGGTTTATTTAGGGATAATTTATTCGTGATGTTGCGAGTCGGTTTCACATCTAAAAATATCTCGTTATAATATGGGTCTTGTAAATTTGTCTCGTCCACGCGAGACCGTAGAAAGAAGAAAAAAAAACGAAATGCACGCGCGCGCCATACAATTGGTCGGCGAAATGTCGTATATATTATTCTTGTTATACATATATTGTAATATATGCAATATACATAGGCATACTGTGTACACGGAAATATATATGTGTGTGTGTGTGTGTAAATATATATCTATATATATATATATATATATACAATATTCATGCAAATATACGAATATTATGTATTTGCGTATGCGCCTACGAAAAACCCGTGGTAAAACACGAGTTCTACATTCTGCATACAAATATATTATACGCGTGCGTATATCGCGTGACAATAATATTAGGTGTGTGTGTGTGTGTGTGTGTGTGTGCGGTACCTCTCCTAATAAGAATATTTGGCAGAAGTGGCCGTTCGACAATCGTACGGGAACATTCAATGCGAAATATTACAACGACACGAACAACAACAAACAAAAAAACCATATACGTGACTTTTAACGTAACGCAATAATAATAATAATAGAATAATAGCGTTTGTTCGGTTCGGGTGCGACGAAAATAAAACGAGAAAAATGATGACCTTGTTATAAAAGTGCCCGTTCCGTTCGCACGGCGTACATAAACACACGGCCGGAGGACTTGTCCGCCGAAGGGAGGTGCCGGTTTCGATTTCGACTTTAGCGAATGTTTAGACGAATTGCCGTGGTTTTTATCTCGAACACACCGCGAATAACATACCCCCCCCGGGGGGGGGGCGCCGTACTCGGCTTTGGCGGGCATCCTTTTATCTTTTTCTTATGGTACGGTGTCCAATGAGCGACAGCCAATTTGTCGCGGCGCGTCGAAATGTCGACAATAGTTTTTTCTTCGTAACAACTTCTTATTGAATCTGTTCGGCAATGTCCAGTGTTGTACGGTAGTTCACACGTGAAATAGAAAAGTCGAATAATCAGACCCCTTTTTTTTATTTTTTTTTTTTTAGACATTAAACGCGAAAATAATAGGTCAGAATTTCTAACAATTCTTTTTCTAGCAACTTTAAAATTAATTTTTTATTATTCCAAACGCACAGCGAGTCATTGTTAGACATGTTGTACGTCACCCTTCAATAGTAATCGACGTATTACTGACACAATTCATAACCAAGTCGCCGCACGCGATATTACACGGATACGGTCTTAATAAACGAATAAAAAAGTTCTACAATGTGATCGAGGCCAAAGTTCCAGCCGGGGCCCGTCGGGATTTTTTTATTTTTTATTTATTTATTTTTTATTTTTTTTTTTTGTTGACCCGGGCCCATTGAAAAAAAGGCTTAGGGCCGGGCCCCGGACAAACGACCCCAGAAAACTGGTCTGAGTACGTTCCCTGTCCGTGTTATACCGTAAGACGCAAACGATATTTTTTACAATCATTTTTTAAAAAATAGTTTCAATACAAAATGTTTACAATACAATATGTATTCGAAAACGGTATATTTATTAATATATAATTTTAATTGTTACGAATAATTAAAAAATATATATAGTGTTTTCGAATTTATAATATTTAAATATTAGGTAATTGTTTACAGTTTTAACGTATTTGTTGCGTGTTCGTTTTTCATTTTTCATTTTTTTTTTTTTTTTTTTTTTTTTTGTAAGTATCTCAAAGTCTGGATTTTGTATGTCGACGGATATCGATAGTTTACGAAGCATATTTTCGATACCGGCACTTTAATGTAATTGTATTTTATTGTACGGCTCGCGACGAAAATCTTCCCAGAGTTGGCCACCCCCGGCGGATTTATAATAATATAATATCCCGGACAGAACGCGCGCCGGTCGCCCGTGTCGAACAATGCGACGTTGTTTAAACAACATAATAGGAGGTGGTGGTGACCGTCGTCGTCGTCGTCGAGAAGGTGCCCATATAATAATATTTCCGAAGCCGAACCTTGCGGTTGAATAACAGGGACGGGCCCCCGGATATCGGTATACGTGTTATTACCTCTCAGGTGGTCCATTCTGTGCGCGATGCCACCCGCCCACCCGTATACACACATAAATCCCCGGCACCGCTTACATTTTATCATTCGGTTTCGATCTAATGTCTGGTTATTTATATATATATATATATATATAGGAGTGTTTAAGAGACGGCGTGAATCTACCCCGCGACAACAATACCGCGGTTCGGATCGGTTTGATGGCGCGGTCGTAACACATCGCCGGGGGGGGGCCCCGGTACAGTGTCGGTAATACCAACTGTACAAAATTAAATCCGTCTGGAGTCCGACGACGTTCGAATGGGGCCGTAAAATGATCCGGTGTTATTTTTCGGTTCTCGACGTGGTTTCGCGTAATGATTCCGCCGAGTTCCGTCATGGGCTCGCGAACGTAGGCGAAGGCCTCAGACGAAAAATCTAAATCACAATTCGTACAGTAAAAAAAAAACGGTTTTTGAGACATTCCCCGGTATCGACGATCGAACGTAAGCATCCGTAGGTGCGCATCGGACGGATCGTATTGAAACGGATTTTAAGATTCTTTGTTTAGTAAGTTATAAAAGTGCGTACCCGCGTCGGCCCGTCGGTAATGACGACGCAATTTCTCGGAGGGGCAACTATTCAGTCTGGTGCGGACCACGTCGTACGGATTGCCGATCAGCACAATCGTCGTGTGACAACTGGTCTTTTTTGTTTACTGTCGTCGTTCAGCGAATCAATAAATAGCGTGTGATATGCTCCGTTTTGCGATCTTTTCTCGAAAAAGTCGTGTTTCCTCTAATTTCTTCGTATTTATTTTTCTTCTATTAACAAACCAATCGCTACATCACTTTCCATTTTTGTCTCGTTACACACAGTTGTCGGTTAGGTCCACTCGCTACGAAAACGCGAATGCTATTGCAAAATAAATCCGTGTGTAAATGGCCGACGGGCGGACGCACTACGACAAATTGTGATCCGTTTCGTACGATCCGTACGGTGTGGATCTATCTGTGGACGCCTATCTCAAAGCGGAACAACTGACCCCGTCCCAAAAACGAAATACTAGAACCGGTAGTACAAAAGAAAAAAAAACAAACTCGCGTCTGCCGACTTTCTTTTACCGTTTTTCCGATCGGAAAACGCGACTCGGCCCAGTTTTTTTTTTTTTTTTATTATTATTTCTTTTGCCTATTACGCAAGTGCACTATGTTTTTATCCGTTCGATTATTTATAGGCGGTACACGTAATACCGCAGAGCGAGAAAACGGGATTGCGCGTTTCGCGACGATGCGCAAATTGAGCCTCTGGGTGGGTGGTCGTCGTCGTCGTCGTCGTCGTCGTCGTTATACATACGGCGGGCAAACGAAATGTCTCGAATTCCTTTGCTTCCCCCCCTCCCCCGGTCTGAATATCATTATTCATTAAATTTATAAATATATATATAATATGTGTATATATATATATATATATATATATGAATATATACCTGTACACGGTCGTGCGATCATCAATTCCCGGGGTGGTCCGCCGGTAACGACTAACGGCTGGCTCGCGGTGATCCGACAAACGCGCCAATGACGTTCCGTGTACCGTTTAATGGGAAATCCGTCGTCGTCCCGGACAAACGATCGCCCCCCTCCGCCCCACTCACCCGCCCCGTCATCCCACAAACGGTTGGAAATTACGTACCCGCAACAGCAATAGGTATTGGCTATAATACGGTCCGGAGACGCCGGCGACTAGACGGCGACGAGGGACGGAAACGCGACGAAATTATTAACGGCCGGTGTTCGCCGCCGCCGCCGCCTCCGGTGGTGGTGGCGAGATGACGATACCACACAGCCGATCGTCGTCGCACGAACGTAATATTATAATATAATCATCGCGTTCACTGTAATATTATACAATGCATATATTATTATCGTATATAATATAGTTTTCGAAACTGATTAAATGCGAGCCGCCGCGTACCGTTTCCACGACCGTACAAATGCTAACTACTGGTGTCGAGAAAAACATTGCCGCACAGGCCCGGATTGTGCTGGGGAGGTGAAGAAATCTCGGCGGGTCGCTCGCGAGTAGTTTGGACCGTTATTTGATTATTATTTTTTTATTTGTTTTATGATAATGAAAATTAACTTTAGAAAACATTATTAGAAAATATAATTGAATCCAATTATTACAGTAAGAGTAACCGTGGTGCAATTCATTGAAACTGCAAATGAATTACAATTTAATTAGTAGGTGGGTAGTTGATTTATTAATATTACAATTTGTATAAGTGTTTAACCGCTACAGCCGTGCTAATTATTTGTATTAAAAATAAACCATGAATATTAATATTTTGTACGGAAACAAAGTTAAGCTATGAATAATATTATTATGTAAACATATCATCTGCTCTTAAAGATCTAATTTGAAATAGCAGTAACACAATCGTGAAGTTTTATCATTTATTTATTTCCACTGAAAACTTGTTTCAACAATTGAATATTATTCTAAACACTTAGAGATGTAGTTAAAATGTTTAATATACACGGTTATAATTAAAATGGATACAAAATCTATGCGTTTTCTTTTACGGGAAATGCATAGTTTTCAGTATAATCGCATAATTAAATTTATTGTGATGTTTACTTTAATTGGCTAATGCTTAAAGCATAGCTAAAAGTTATTTATGTGGATTTTTCTGGTTTTCCGTGGTATAGAAGAGAGGTAAGAGAATAAATAATAGGTAAATATAGCTGTCTATTAAATATGATATTCGTCCTAATACAGACGTGCGCCCTGTAATTTGCCAGGGAGGCTCGTGGTGCTCGATTATTACATTGTAAACCTCTCCTCTTTCTCTTAGGGTGTAGGGTAATTTACTTTATTATGTATCGCAATCAAAAAACCATTCTGAGCAGAGCTCGGTAAACTGCTATATTTTACAGTCGTATTTGTGTTCCTTTACGTAGTCTAGGCAGCCTGAAAGTCGATACAAGTTAAGTCCAGTTTTTTTTTTATTAATTTTAAGAAAAACTATTGAAGGAACCTAGAAAATGTCGAATAAATAATTTTAATAATCTAAAAAGTGTTTTCCAAAAAAAAAAAAAAAACAAGTTCCATGTGGGGGGGTTGAATTGTTGAGAATTTCACACATTATTTCAAGTAATGTCGATCACCGGCTGGCAGTGACGTACGCAGGAGGAGATGATGGAGGATATATACCTCCTCCATGAGCTTTTATATATATATACTTTAACATGACTTTAGAACTCCAGTCATCAACCTAATAAGTAGTTTGTTCAGAAAAATGTGCTACGGTGAAAACTGATAAACGATTAAGAAGTGTCAGACTAAAATATATTAGAATTTTAATTGTTTCAGTTTATTAAATCTCCCACTCTCCCACATCAAATTGCTGGGCAAGCCATTGCCGGCCGGTATAAATATTGAAAAACGTAGAAAGTCCGAAGTCTTCAAGTTCGTATCCGCGTGGGTTAGCCTTATCCAATCGACCTGGAATCCCTTGTATTTCATTTTGTTGTATATAGGTGTACGTATAATACATACACACTGATCAAAGAGGCGATACTGAAAATATTTTGAAATTGAAAATCAAAAAGATGGTACTCAATCCGCGTGTAGGGCTATTAATTATCTCGGGCCCGCCCTGAAATCGGAGTCTGCGCACGCCCGACGGGGGATCCCGGTAATACATCGGGTACCCATACGCTAGTACACTGCGGACGAGGAAATCCATTTGTCAAGCGGGGAAAATAACAAAGCGAAATAAATATTATTCGAAAAAACTACGTATATTACCTTTGAAACCGACTTTTACCATTCGATCGGTTTTTTTTTTTTTAATTTTTTTTTTTCGTAAAGGCCGCCTTGCCTCGATACTTAACAATTATATTACACATTATACACGTATATCCGTAGTTCATTTTATATAAATATATATATATATGTATAGCTAAAATACAGTGAGACTTGCCAATACGCGTTTATAATCGTTATTATTGTTAGTGTTACTATTATTGTTATTATTATTTATCGTGCGCGTTTTAACCGCAAAACTTCAAACGGTTCCGCCCGCAAAACTTCAAACGGTCCCGCCCGTAGAGAAGAAGACGACCGCGGCGGCGGTCTCCGTCGCCGCTCAGTCGTTATATGGACGGCACGTTACTCTCGTATATATATAAATATATATAAAAAAAATAAAAAATAAAAAAATGTTTTTTTTTTTCTTTTTATTATTTTTATTATTATTATTATTATATATGTCTTCGCCTCCCTTACGTATATAATAATATTACAATACGCATCCACCCACTCACCCCCCCCGGCCCGCGCCGCAGACGCTCGCAATACGCCTCTTTATACACGGTCCGGGCGATACGCGTTTGGACGCGCAATAAAAATCCGACATTAACGTGTTCACACGGACAAAAACGAACACCGAGTGCCGCCGCCGTATAATATTATTATATAGGTGTACAATACGTATGTACGTGTGTATATATATATATATATACCGTATGCCTACACACGCCTACGTGCAGAACAGTATACAATACAGTAAATTTTATATTTCAACGGAGCGGACGGTCTCTCTCACGCGTTATATTATTGTACAACGCACAATGGGCGACTCTGTATACGTATAATAATAATCGACACGGCGGCGGTGCACCGAGAGTGACGTGAGTGCAGTAGAAAGAAAAAAAAAAAAAAAAAAGGGAAAAAAATGGGGAAAAATTCACGGTGGTAGAAAAAATAAATTTAATAATATATATATATATATATACAAATAAAAAGTTTCGCGTATATTATACGACCATACCTATAGTATACCCGCCGACTGAACGCAGACTGTACCACACGGGCACATGACCGCGTAATAATAATAATAATAATAATAACGTACGGTGACGACGCCGCCTCGGCGTACCTATACCGCGCCGACTTTGGTTCTCCGTCGCGCGTTCCTTGTTGACATAAATCGCCCTCCGCCCCCCCCCCAACCCAACCCAACCCATCGGCACCGCGCCGCGCCCCGTCCCGTCGGTCGGTCGGTCGGTCGGCTATCGGGTACACGACCGTAACAACACGTGTCTTCGGCACATTCCTGCCGACGGTTTCCATTTTTGGACGGGACCGCTTCTCGTGCGCGTATACCTATAGCCCGCAATATAATATACACCGAACCACTTAACGGAATGACCGCGGCGCGTACATGCGTACGTACGTATTATACGCTCGCGGTCGTGAGGCGGCGTTCGTCGTGGTCGTGAGAAGAACGCACGCACGCACGCACGCACGAGGGCCGGAGAAAACGACAAGACGACGACGAGCCGCTACAACACCACGCCCTCCGGTGAAACCGACGACCGCGTTATTATTATTATTATTAATATTTTTATTTTTTTTTTTTTTTTTATATTATTAATATCGTTATCATTGTCGGTTGTAGCCAATACGGGTTTTTTGTTGTTTTTTTTTTTTCCCCCAAAGAAATATGTCACCGTGTAAATTGTCTCCGGAATACGAGAAGAAGAAAAAAACGGTTTTTCGGCCGATTATTATCGGTCAATTACGATATCCAACGAGTTCTTTCGGTTAAAAAACAAAATAAATAAAACGTTATCGGCCCATCCCGGATTGTCTCTTATATTACACGTCACGTGAAGATATCAACAGAGATTATTACACGTCCGTCAACATTTGTATATTTCAATAATACTCGCGTACAGTGGCGTGCCGAAGACACTGTTTTTTTCGGGGCCTGCTCTCCGATCGAGGTATGGCGGGGTGGTCAATGTCCGTAAGGTTTTAATACCGCAGAACGACTAGTAACCAGAGGTCGGATTTATATTCCTCTTGAAATCATTAAAATATGATGTTTTTATGTCGTTTGAAAAACAAGGCAAAATACTATTTTAATATTCTGAAGAAAAAAAAAACCGAACCTCTACTGATATAACAATTGATTACTGAACGACTGTGGTATAGTAAGTATAGAATAATATGTAAAGAGAATTGTCGGGCCTGGCACAAAAAAAATTGTTTTACACGCACGCCACCGGACGATATTGAGGATATTGTAAATATCGGATATCGGGTTGGTTTTTTTTTCTTTTCAAAACCGATATTTTTGGAGAAAAACCACATTGGGTCTCTGAAATACGAAACAAGCGTTGCAAAAAAAAAAAAATAAAAATAAGTTTTCAACTGGTATTGTAACACATTTTATTGCAACATCGGGTCGCGGGTTTTCCTATTTTCCAATATCGGATATCGGTAACAACAACAACAAAAAAAAAAGATTATATCGACTCATCACAAATGCGGAATATTTTTTTTTTATCTAGCTACTAGTTAGAAATTATGATAGCTCAACAACTGTGGAATATTATATATTTTTAATATATTATCGTCCGTCGTCGACCGCGTATTTCAATACTATTATGTGCGGCCGCCTTTATTATTACCCGCCGCGTTTTGTTTTTTTTTTTGTTTTTTTTTTTTTTTTTCTCGGTATACGATCGCATTCAATACGAGACGTGTGAAAAAAAAAAAAAAACCGCGCTCTCACAAAACGCCAGTTTTCACCGGCTGCGGCGGCGGCCAAAAGACAAATCGTTTCTGCTCTCCGCGTTTTTAAAACGCCCCGCCGCCGGACCGGTCGCCGCGTCCGCGATCCGAACAACGAGCACACGGACGCGGACGATTATAATGGTAAAAAAATTTTTTAAAAAATGAGGTTCTGACCGTTAACAACGGATCGCATTCCGGGAACCCCGTGAGATCATTATTGCCGCTGTTGGAGAAGGTATACAGAAAAATAATAGTAATAATAAAAATAAAAAAAAAAAACCCCCCCGCAAACGGAAATGCATTGGGCTTTGTTTTCGTACACCTCATCCATCCACCCGGTCCACTCGCACTAAAGCTTTTACGTTTTACAAAAAAAAAAAATAATGAATATATATTCATTTGTAATGCTAAACAACATCACGACCATAATAATAATTATCGTATATAATATATTATGTACATCTACGGCTTTTTCGTACCGCGTATTCTATATAATAAAGTATAATAGTCGTAGTCGTAGTGCACGTGTTTTCGTTAGACCTCGACGTAGTGGCGTAGTGTAAAACTTTGGTTTCGGTTTTGTTTTTTTTTTTTTTTTTTTGTTTTTTTTTCCCCCTCGCAAATAATAATGACCTACCCACGGGTCCCTTATTATTCATAACGCGAACAATCGAATGCGTTTGCACACGCGTATTATTATTATTATTATTATTATAGTCTTACAACCGAAACTGTCCATAATAATATTATTTTTAGTAATGTCGCATAAACCCGGATTTGCGGACTTTGAAATACGAACACTTATGTTTCGAATTCCGAAATCCGCAAGTTTGTATCTTCAATTATAAAATACAAAATTTGGATTTGACCGTACAGGTCGCTGGTTTTTTTTTTTTTTTTAATCTTAAAATCAAATCCTTAGGTAACTAAATGAGTTAATTAATTAAATGAGTTTTATTAATTTCTAGGCGTGCTCTGCTACAGTAAAAAAATGTAATGAGTAAAACAACGTTTGCCGGGTCAGCTAGTAATATGTTATATACATTAGAGTGTAATATGTATGATTTATTTTGATGTACTTATTTTATTTTTTTTTTAAATAATTTTCTATTTGTGACATTTATATTTGTGATATTTTTTTAAATTGTAAAAACGTTTTGAAGAGAATCATTTTTTTTTTTTTTTTTGTGGAAAACAACCGGGAGAAAACGGGGATAAAATTACACAATCACGGTTTCTATTATTTTCGTTTTTATTTTATTTTTAATTATAATTCCTTTAAAAATAATCGTTAATACTTGCAATATTCACCGAGTACTTATATATTAACTATTTATAGACGCAGTGCAATTTTCAAAATATTCTGGAATTTGTTAAGTTATCTATAGCTATTTGAAAATATTTTTAATTTGGTTTTATGTGGATAAAAATTGTTTTGGCTTCTCAAAAATGATCGACATTTTAATACAAGTCTCAAGAACGCTTAGGACACTATAACAATATCGAAAATCCGTAGAGAACATTTTTTTTTATTTTGATGAAAATCGTAACAATCACAACATTTCGCGTATACTATTTCCGATTTATGTGAATACAATTTGTTTGACTCGAAAATTGGCGACGAAAAACTACAGACTGTAATTACAAATTAATATAATATTTTCAATTTAAATTTATCAAAACATTTATCACCGAAATTTGTGCGCCGAGTCGTTTTTCATTAACAATATATTTATGGTCGTGTACGATTTTGCGAACATGGACTATCACAAAAGAATAAAAGAGAATAATAGAGGCCTTCGAAATGTGGTGCTATAGAAGGATATAAAATATAAGTTGGACCGATAAGAACACCAACGAAGAAGTTTTAGAAAGGGTTTTAGAGAAAAGATCATTGTGGACAAATATAAAGAAAAGACGAAACGAATCCATTGATTCATTGAATCCATTGATGGATCATATTCTCAGACACGGAGGGTTGCTAGGTCTAATTTTGGAAGGGATGGTAGATGGAAAAAAACCACCGAGGAAGACCACGGTTACAATACATGAGTCAGATTATAAAAAAACCAAGAATTGAAGAAGGCCAGCGACAGGGAAGCATATGAATTATTGCAAAGACTGCAGAAGAAGAAGATATGGATATAAAATGAATTCCTCTGTATACCCAATTTTCTCGACATCCCGCCTACAACGGTGGCCCACCCATGATAAATATCTTGATTTTTTTAAAAAAATTTTTAGTTAAATGTACAGATACCAAAATTGTTTTTCTGGAGTTTTGGTAGAAGAGAGACGGTTTAGAGAGAATTATAATATCATTCGAATAATAATGTATATGTAGGCAAACGATAAATCTACGCCGCTGTTTAATCCGTATAATGCAGGAAATGTGGTAAAAATAGATTTTTATTTTTTTATTTTTATGAATAATTGCTAGCCTCCTGCGAGCAAGGTACAAAGAGGTTAAAAAGTAACGGGATCGCCATATATTTTTTATTTTTTTTTCTCTTTTTTTTTTCCCATAAGTAAACCACGTCCGTCACTTATTACTGTAGTATATTTTGACAATTTGAACACTGACTGATGAGTGTACACGTTTCGAGGCACTGCCGATAACCGCCGTAAGGACGCCGGGTACACAATACGCGTGCGGGCGCGCGCGTTCACTTACGGTCGCGGTCATACGCGTTCGCGCGGAATCCGGTGGAGCTGGTTCGGGCCGCTGAAATAACTCGGGAGCGTAAGTGCCCCGGACAACAGGAATATTCCGGTCACGGAAATGGTAATTCCTCGGCATACTCTCCCGCCGGCACTGGGGTACACCGTCCGGGTTCAATTATATACGGCTTTGACGTGAAAACATCAACATCCATATAACATAATATAATATTTACTCTGACAAATGCCCTCGCCTGCGTCCGAACAATATAATATAATATAATATACGTACGTATATATTATATATATATACGGTTCAGTGTTGATTGATCGCGTTTTTTCTTCTTTTATTATTACTGTTATTTTTTTTATTATCTATCCATAAAACAATAATACCTCCGACGGACGTGTGCACGCGTTTAAAAAATCGTCTCGAGTCAATATCCGCGACGGACACCCGGAGCTACACAATTCCGAACGAAAATAATTGTATTTTTCGTTATTTCTCATATTTATTTCGATCAAACACAATACGAACCCAATCTCAAAAGTTTATATATATATATAGTAATATAGTATCGGCTGTATGTTTTATATAGGTTTAACGTTTTTCTATTACGACACGACTGCCGATATGAATGCATTTTGATTTTAAAGACAGAAGTTTATACTCGTTTACGTTCGAATGCGTCGACGCACAGACATTTTATATTCTTTCTCGTGCCCAAAGGAATAAATTCCGTATTTTTTCATACACTCGAATGTTTTTAAAAGTGATTCAATTTACTATACGTTTTAGTTTTGTTTTATCGTTTCGCTAGTGGAATTATTAAATAATAATAATAATAAAAATAAAAAAAAAAATCTTCTTTAAATAAATTGAATTTTAACATTATTTACAATGATTTTTTTTTTTTTTCGTTTATCTGATATAAAAATATATAGTATTAAAAACAGTTCTATGTATTTTATTAATTGTGTATACCTAATACGAAATCGAAACATGCGATATCCCACGAGTACTTTTATAAATAATTATAACTTATAACTAGGACTCGAATATATTAAATATCAAAATATGTAATTATATATATGTATTAAAAAATTGCTTTATGTGTAATAGAAAAATTGAAAACATGGAAGTTTATAAAAAAAAAAAATACAATTTAAACAATGAGACCTTATTCTAGATCTTGACTGCAATGAGATATATTATACATACTGAAATATTCGAAGTTAAATTATCTACGAATTGGGCGTAACACAGATTTGTACCGACTAAAGGAACGCTCGATTTTAACAGATGTATGGGTGCAAATTTCATATTTACAATGTCCAAAGGAGTGAGCTCAGTCAACTATAATATCCCATTTATTCCGCGATGGACATCTCTCATTAATTTTAAACAGTTTAAACCAGAATTTATATTTAATACACTATGCATTTGCTCTTTAACTGCCACTCCCGACGGTCCGGTCCTTGTACTTGTTCAATATTTTTGTACAGCTTCTGTGAGTCCTAAACCATGAACTAAGGCCATTTATCGTGTTTCTAGTTGTTTCTCCGAAAATCCAAAGTTGACAAATATATTAATCAGAAACTGCTGAAATTGTCACGAAATTACGATAAATTTGTCTAAATTGACAAAATCGTCTAAATATGTAAGGGGAAAAAAATGGAATTATTGAGAAATATATAAATACATGTATTTATGGCGAAATATGTAATTTACATATAAATCCTCGAGCCCTACTTATAACATATTCTCATTGTAATCGGGAGTGAATATATGGACGAAAAAGTGCACCGTATATATGTGTCTGTACATAATAGGCATTGTAGGAAAAGATTTATATCTATAAATGTAATCCTAATGTGAACGGACACGAGTGGTATATTAAGACACACTGCGAAAACTTTACGATCAGTTTGTATTTTTAAACGCCGCAGCAATGGGGTTAAATTTAATTTTTATGCTTTCCATACGAAACATACGAGTATATAATAACAAACTCCCAACGGTATTGCGACGACGGCGGTTGTCATGTGTTTAAAGTGTTAACGATTACGAATATCAAGCAAAACCTCGGAAATGCTCCAAGGAGTTTACGAGAAATAATGGATGGCATCGAGTTTTATTATATTTAGCTGTCGAGCAGTGCCAGTCGACGTATAATCTTGCAGTTAATTCGTAACGCGTATATCGATTTTATAACATCTTGCACGAATTATAGACGTAATTGACAAATTTATGATCAGGAATAATATTGTTACGAGTCACACACACACATATATATATATATATACGTATTGTATAGGTATAGGTAGAGAAACTAACATGTGGAATATTTTGATTTTCGATAGTGTTGAAGCGGTTTATTTGAGAGGTCGCATACCACCGGTGAACACCCAGACACTCGGTCGGATAATAAAACGAAAAAATAAATACATTTAGGTGTATATCGTATATATAATAAAGAAGAAAGAATAAAAAAAAAAGGTATGCGTGTATACCTACCTCCCGCGTAAAACATAAAAGACTCGTTCGTTTTATTGACTTGTTCGGCTGAGTTATTAACGATCTACTTCACTGATTCCACAGAAAATGTTAAATAAACGCTATATTATTATATTCATTCTATACAAGGTACCTCCTATTCAATGTACCTATATTAATCAAAAAAAAAAAAAAACCTGAACCTTATAAATGTCGAAATTCTTTTGAAAACACATAAACTCGCAATCTAAATCCCCCGCGGAAACGTTCACACGATAGGGTGACTCACACTTTTAAAATTATTCTTCGGGACGCGTATCACATGCGGTAATAAATTACTGCCGTGTGTACGTTTAAAACTTGAAAACATTTTAATTGGCTTTTGGATTTTCACCGTTCCTATATTATTAATTAATATTCTAATCGCATAAAACTATAGCGTGTATTGTATAGCAGCGATACCCGCGCGGTGTAGTTTGTTATATATCTATTTGACAAATATTTCGACAGCGTTTGATAAAATGATTTTAAATAATATTCACCAGTATTCGTTTTGCAAAGATTTTGACAATGCAAAGTTCTTAAAAGCCTATATTAATATTTCGTATTTTAACTTTTTCGTGACTACGTGAATAACGTTATAAGTTTAAGTGAGTACTTAATATTTTTATTTACCAACATTAAATGACGGGGACCTATAAAAAAATTTATATTATGTTTATGTTAAAAAATATAAATTAAAAATATCTGATTTAGTGGGTACGTGTTCGTCATATGAACCGCGGTTTGTAAAAAATAATAATTTAATAAATTAAATAGTCAATAAGCGGAGTGGTTTGTTTTATTTTATCAACGGTTATCTGCGATGATTTTTAATGAAATTAATTTTAGTTTCTTGAGTCGTAATATAATTGTTAAATGATCATATTTCAGTATTTCCAAAATTGTAATTCGAAAAAATTCCATAATAGCGGTGTGCATATCAAAATGATAAGTAAAATATTATCTTTTCAAAACTGGTTTAAAAATAAATACCTATAGTTAATGATATATGAAGAATAATAAGGGTAAAATGTTGTAAATATATTATATTATAATAAAAAGACTATATTTTATCACTGTAATAACTATTACTGTAATCGGTAATTGCATATTATATGAACAAATATATTAAATTTAGGTAATGGAAAAAAAAAAAAATCAGCCGTTGTTATAACGCCGACACGAGAACCAATTTATTTACATAATAATACCCGTTTATACGTTTTATAACATAGAATGCAAAATGATTTATTTATTTTTTATTATTTTTTTTTTTTTTTTAACTTGAAATACCCTCCAGTAAATATATTTAGTTTAAGAAATTCGATTTAAAAACATAAATAATAAAAGGATTTAAAATATAATAGGGATGATGTCGTGTATTCGGTTATATCGTGTCAAAATCATATCCGTTCTATTATTATTTAATGAAAATATTAATAGGCATTTATACACAACCGCTAACCTAACCCTAAAACGCATTACGAAGATTACTCTCTTTGTTTGCAAAATAATCTGACATCTGTTACCAGACGCATTGTTACTTATTATATATATGAAATGAAAAAGAGAACATAAATCACCAACGTTTGGTTACTTGTCATTATTTTGTCAACGAAAGAAATATTACCAATTTTGGATTTTTAAACCCGTAAAATTGGCCGCTAAACGTTAGGTACGACGCGTACGCTTTTTAATATAAATCGGTTTTATACTACTTGACGAATAAACAATTATAAAAATATTTATGTGTATTATTATTTATACTTTATTCGAATTCGGCGACTAGCATAATAGCATGCATTAAACAATAACAAGTAAAGCTACTTGCAGTACTTAACAACTATTTTATTTTATATTTTTCATGATTTTAATTACCTATTTAATCGCATTTTTTTTAGATTCTGAGCGAAATTGTTGTACATTTTAGACGAGGTTCATTATAAGTTGTACTTAGTAGTAATGAGCAGGGTAATACCACCACCACCTTAGTGGTCCGCGACTTTTTCATAAAATTAAAATTGTTTGAAATATTTATCTACTCATTTATAAAAAAAAAAAAAAATGTTTTATACTTCAGACAGTCCAATCTAATGCATTTCGGTAAATAAACAATTACATCTTATTATCAATAATATTATACTCGATTTGAATTTATTCTTTAGAAATACTTTGTAAACACGTAACCACAATTGAATTGTATGATGAACATTAAAATGTACGTATTATTATTCAAGGCGATGGAAATTTATAAACGAAACATGACTGAACAAAATGGAATATTATTAACTTTATGATATATTAAATAGGTATTTAAAAGTAAAATTGAAAAAAAAAAATGCAATTCAAAAAATAATTGGTTATTTATTATTATTTGCTTTGGTTTTGTCCGGGAAAATATTGAATGTCTGCAAGTATGTTATAAAAATATTGGGAGAAACGGATTTTTTAAAAATAAATCTGAAACATATTATTTCATAGAATCAACGGTACGTAAAATGAACCGTCGAAGTTTTATCTCGATATAATATTGCGAATTATACGAGCTTATTATATTATAAGTTTTAATACATTATATTCAAAAGTGGGTACCTATATAAATCCATATTATATTAATGTATTTTGCGATAAATGTATATAGTACAAGCTATAAATATTATTGGTATTTGTTCGACGATCGAAAAGTTCAATAACTAGAATTAATACATTACTTGCGTGTATTAATAAAATATGTGATTTATTTCCGTGCACATTTACATGTTTTAAACAAATAACCTACACTCGTGATATAAATCCAATACAAAATAACATTTTTTTTTTTTTTTTTTTTTGTAACGATATCTGTTTGGTACATGTATTAGAGATGCGAAACCCGATATACTTATTTGTATCACCTAACTTAGCTTTAGACAAGTTGGGAGGAAACTATGCCAATCAAAATTTAAAACCAAAAACAACTAATATTATATTTGAAAAGTTGAACAATAGAAAAAACCTAAATGCACGAATACCGTCTTATTTTCCACATAATATAGTAGTATATAGTGAATATTTCAATCCGATTGGCAGTTGTTATGTCCATGTATTGGTTATCTTATATGTGCAGTTCCCAAGTTCTAAAATACGGAGGAACCTACCTAATTTACTAATTATATTTAATCATTTAGTTTTGTACCTACGCAGTACTGTTCAACTTTGTTCACGATGCCACTAGTGTAAAAACTAATTAAAAGTTAATGGAAAAAAAAAATAAAAATAAATATACCATTTATATTATATACACTCGCGCAATATTATAGTGTCGAATAATATATTAGACGTAAATCGATTCAACGTCTTCGAAGTTTATGACCAATTAATAACAAGCCTACGTTTAATCTGTTTAATATCCATTTAATGTACACCGTCAAAGAAAGTTTATTTATTTTCGTCTCCATTTATAAGAATAAACATTCAAACGATGAAAAGTGCATCCTTTATATAAATCCTATATAATTGTATTATACGAAAATTGGGATTTTATATAAAATAAATAATAATAAAACAAATAAAAAAAACCATTTAATTTATTGTAAATATTTGTTGGCAATTATTTTAAATAAAATAATTTGAAATCCTTCGATAATTTATAATAAACTGGAACGATTCATATTTTGTTTTATTTCGCTTAACGCCAAATAAAGTAATAAGCAATTGTAGTTGTGTAAATATATCAGTTTTTTCTCGTCAATATAAAATACCACTTGTTTAAAAATTTAAATTCTAAAATTATTTTTTCTTCGCCAAGATTTCCAAAAGTACATTTCCCTATGTCAATATCACCCTTCCCATAAACACTATCGACAAGTTTATTATTATTTTTTTTTTTTTTTTGAACTCCAGTTTACTATTTGTTTCTGTTATTATTATAGTTAAGACTATTTATGTGTATATTGTGTTTGTGTGAGATTATTTCCATAACTAAATCATCTAATATTATGCTTTATCCACAGTCAGTGTTAAAAAAATTAACCATCGATCATTGGTAATACCCTAATATAATATAAATATAAACAATTCCAATTCTAAAACATATGGCAAAAGTACACGAAACCGTACATTATTATTTTAGTGATTCGGGAAAATATTGGAACGCGGCGGTCCAGTGCAAACATTCATAATGGAAATTTAAAACATTCATTATCGTCAGTTGCGAGCGGATTCCCGGGGAGAAAAAATGTACGTGAATACGTAATTTCGACCATCTACACAATTTTAAACATTGTGAATAAATAATTCGTTATAAACCGACCGGTCCATATTACACGCGCAGACGTGCCAGGGGCTCGTGTCATAAAAACTACACGTGTAGAATAATATACGATGTTAACACTAAATACAATATACAAACAATATTTGAGATATTTTAACATTTACTTTTATGGCATAACACGTGTAGTTTTTATAACGCGAATCAATACACGTGTATGCCTGATACACAATCCGTAATTTTTAATTTTTGCATTCAATTTTATTATCGTGTTTTCCGTTGGTATGGTATTGTCGTTCTCAAATTCATTATTCTAGCGTTTCCGTTTTGAAATATTTTATTTTAGATTTGTCGAAAATAAAATCTAATTAAACCTATAATGCCGTATTGATAACGTGATCGGAGATATTACAAATAATTTTCAAAACAGATTCAATTTCAGATAGATACTGCAAAACACTAAAACAAATAATTTCGAAATAATACAAATCGATATATTACGTTTGTTCATGTTGTTATTTAATACATTTTATTATAGTATTGAAAACGTAGTATAATATGAAAAAAGCAAATATAGTTATACGGAAACGAGTACCTTACTAACTCGTAGTTTAGTAAATTTCTTATCTATTATTATAGGGAACCCAGGACGATAATTTTTTTTTTGGGAGTAATCATTAAGCATCGCCCACCAGCTTCCCTCCCCCACCGCTCCCACCGGCCGGGTCTGTGTGCTATTAAACATTTTAGTAAAAACTGTACGGACGGTATACGGTACGGTTGAAAAACACGATAATTAGACGGATCTCGTTAACGCCACGAATATTATTATAAGCGGGCATATAATATATTATAATTTATAATCGAACGTTAACCCAACGTGGGATTATGGATATTCGTGGTGCGAGTACGAAAACCAATTTCGGTGTGATACGCGTGTGTGCGCGATAAAAGCGACGGGCGCTTGTGCGGGTAGTCGTCCTCTTAAAAGGGTCTGTTGCGGCTATTTATTAAGGAGCTAAAGTTTGCAATATGTGTATATACAGACTGCGGTGGCGACTGTATAATGCGTATTCTACATATTCGATCGGATTTCTGCGAGGGGTAATCTATTTACAAAGTTCATAGGCGAATTACAGGCCCGTATATAGACCGGGGGGACTTGTCTAGTTAGTTGCCTCGCGGTAGCAGTCGGACGTGTCGCGTGAGAAGTGATTTCGTTTGTTGCGCAATGGTTTTGTTCACTCAACAGCCCCTATTGTTCCGATTGAACAAAAAAAAAAAAAAAAAAAAAAGAAACAAAACACCCAGTGACGTTTAAATGATAACGGAATTGATTTTTCAACGAAATCGCCACGAATTGCGTACAATTTAACCTGATAACCGTATAGTAATAATAATAAAAAAAAAAAAAAAAAAAATCAGTTTGATAAAATTAACAACTATCAAATAACCCTATTGGCTAGTAGCTCGATTTTTTCTCAATTCAACCGCACGACACGTTGTATTGTACGAGTGTCGTAAAAATAAGAAAACCTCTATATTTGTCATAGACTAAAGAAACCGGTATTATATTTTATGGTTTTTTGTTCGTTTCCACAGACACCGTCAACAAAGGGGCGCACCCGCAGATATTCAACCTGGTGACTAGGGCCGAGGTGACGGCGAACGCGACCTGCGGCGAGTCGGAAACCGGGCCGGAGGTGTACTGCAAGTTCGGCGGCGGCGGTACGCAACAATGCGGCGTGTGTGACGGCCGGTCCGGCGACCCGGCCAAGAACCACGGGCCGGCAGCGGCGGTGGACAACGCGACCGGGACGTGGTGGCAGAGCCCGTCCCTACAGAACGGTGACCAGTACCAGTACGTGACGTTCACCATCGACCTGAAACAGGTGAGTCCGCGCGATTGCCGTGCGGGTCGCACGATGAATAATCGTGCGCGGGCATGTGACGCGCGCGTACGACGCGTACCGTTTGCGTTGCTATTCGCGAAATTATTAGAATCGTTACTCAAAGGGAACGGGCGTGCGATTCCGTGTAAATTATATGCCGGCAGCTGAATACCGGATCATTATAATTTTCCGTTTCCGAATTAAAAATTAAAATCGACGAATTCCAAGGGCCCCGGCACTGAAATTCGTCTTCGGTACCGTCGGCTGTATAGCGACGAAAGCATTCCGTATGTGTATCCGAATCGCGTATCGCGAAACCAGCTTTAGTGACGAGTAAGCGGGTTTTTTTTTTTTAGGATTTCGGCAGTTTTCAATCAAATTCATTATGAATACGAATACTAAGATTTTGTACAATTTTTCGGGGAAGTAAATAGTAAATAATATTTTCTTAATTTATACGGAATAACTCCAGAAAATCTACTATACGCCAAAATATACAAAAACATGCACTATTAGACTATGTATGTTTGTATAACTATTGTTATGACACGGATTTGTACCTCACTTAGCATGTTTTCCTATGTATCAAAAAAAAAACATGCAACGAGCCCTGGTTATTACATTTGTGTAGGTAATCTTTTCAACAGTTACGAAAATTATTGGCATAATTGTTATTTATTACGTTAATGAATTATAGTAATGATTTCGGTCGCTCCGTATAAAATTCATTGTGCATACACCTCATGTAAGTTTGATTAAAATAAAATTTAGAATTTAATTCCATTGTTTAATACGGGAAGACGGTTATATTCCATTCTACTCCAACCGCTTAGATTCTTTACCACTCGATTGAAATATACATAATTACGAAAAAATTAATATTTATTTAATTCGATAATCTAACATAAAATTCGAACTATTTTTGACTTAACGGTATAATAATTGGCTATGAAATAGAATGGAGTGACCGTTAAATATAATGAACGGTTTGTTCAGTTAAACAACCAAATCAACTTTATAAACTTTATATGTACTTAATCTTACGAAGATAATAATTTTTTTTAAATTTATATATATATAAATAAATGTCCGTAATAAACCGACTTAGTAAATCTGCACCATACTCAACTACTATAAATAAATACTTATACAATATTTTTGAGTAATATATGCGGTGTATGCACTTGTTAACGTGCTGATCTGCTGATTGAAACAATATTTATGTGATATTACACTTATTTCGTTGCGTATAGATTTGTTCGTATACTTGATTTCGCTTAACCTATTCCAAACCACATCTAACACGTTTAACCAGTAACATACTAACATATTATAGGCAATTTAAATGTCTCATCTGATGCTGTGTATTGTGAATCACGGGAATACAATGCATTTGGCATCAAATAATGACTGGAAATTTAAAAAAAAAAACAACCGTCTGTACAACTCTGCCAAAACTATTTACAGCCTTGACCCTTGTCTGCACTACGTGTCTAATTAAATATGGACACTATAAATAAGCACGTGAAAAAAAATCAAAGTTATTCATAATCGGCTTATTTTTATAATTAAAGGACTATATTTTTTATTTTACTGTAATACATTTAAATATTATGGATTGTCGTATTTTTGTTTAAATTCTAGAATGATTTTAAAACTGTTATATTGTATGTGTTAACGGATTTACGTTCGGTAACTCCGATTTTTAATAAATTTACAAATAATATTACAAACAAGTACAAATAGTTAATAATTTAGCTATTATTTTTTTTTTTATCTTGCGTATTCATTTATTTTATGATAATAGTATATGTTAAAAAAAATTTACATTTAGAAAATTTATTGGCAATTTATATTATTTATACAATTCGGTAGAAATTACGATTGTAAAATTAGTAAGATAGCAAACCATCCGTTTTTTGTAGAAAATAAATTCTAAAGATTTAAAGAGCAAACACACATGATTAATAAATAACTCTGCGAAAAATATCAGTCCGAACGTAAATGGTACCTGCGCCTGCCTAGTTATCTTACGCTAACTAACCCACAAAAATATTCGAATGGTCGTTGCAAATTTCGTATTTAATTGACTTTAATACAACTTAGAAGGTTGTTATAGGAAATAATTATTTGACAGAGGAAATATTGGTAGCCCATCTTGATTTTCAATAAATTTCCACTTGCACGGGGGGGGGGGAATCAATAGAAAACCAATATTCATGACGTGATAGTTGGACAACAAATGATAAATTATACTGGAAAATGATTAGTGATTTCCGATTTTCATAATAATTATCAAATGATTAACATAATCTCTAATTAAAAAATAATATCAATTGTTCAGTATTAATCGAATTGTGAAAATCGATTAAGTTCGAAAATTAAAAAGGAAAATGCAATTAACTGAATAATTGTTTTGAATTTACATACACCATACAGTAGAAGTTTGTGATATTTTACTAATATATCGGAACAAATTTGTAAAACACCGTATATATAATAAAAAAACAAACAAAACATCTAATTCACTGTTACTATAAATCCGGACAAATGCGGTCAATTAGTTGGTTGTGAGCCAGCAAACAGTATGAGTTAATAGTAATAGTCACCCAAAGTGCTGAGTTCAACAGAGAAATTCAATCCCAGACGATTGAATTGTAAAACTTTTGCCCCTGCGTAATATAATAACTTTCAGACAATAGAAATGAATGGCAAAATACGTACGATATTATTGTTTTTTATCAATTTATTTACTAGTCGCTCGGTCGGAATATTTACATATTAAATGCTCACGTTCTGTTTTATCTTTTGTGAAATTCATTTCTGTGTGCAATGTATTGAAGAATAGTGCCTAGTTACTAATAGTTCGAATTATCTAGGGAGAACGAAAGAGGCACATTCGAATAAAATAAAGACTGAAAATAATTGGCTATAATATAAAAGTTAAAGATATGAATGTCAAAATGTTCAAGATATTTTTAAAATTATACTCGTACCCTGCTCTAACGTAAGTATTTGACTATCATTTATGGTCTCTACGAATATTTATTCTTTCTGAATTACGAACACAAAAATATTAATTTTCGTCCAAAACCGATGTTGCGTAAATATTCGACGTATCGTGTTCACAGCATACGAATCGTACTAAAATCATCTACACAACATTCCGTCCTCCAGTGAATGTTTCTACTTAGAACTAATATTTTTTTTTTTATTAGAAGTGCGTATATTTATTTCACCTTTTTTTTTTTTTTATTGTATTTTTAAAGAATACGATTTGGAAGATAAGACTTAATGAAATAGAGTACAACGTTCAAACAACATATCGTGTATTTGTGTGAATCTTTATTATGCTCGCAAGTATATATCTAACAAAGAGTTTATTGTATTCATTTGGTATTAGCATTGCATTGACACACGGACATTGTGGTGCTTTTTTACATAATATCGTTACAACGCTGTAATGTTAAAAACATATGGCGAAAATTTATTATTCATAGAATTTCAAAAGAAGTACAGTCGCCGCGGAACAATTGACTAGATTACGACGACTACACGTTGAACCGGAATAGTAAAATTATCGTTAAAACGTGATCCTTCCGACGATAATATTCGTTTTCGAACGAGTACCCAGCCGAACGAATTTGTATTCCGTTTGTATCGCATTGAATTTTAGATTAAATTTGCGTTTATGAATGTATGGGAATAATTTCGGTCGACCAAAAAATTTAAAAAAAATATTGTATAAATAAAAAAAAAAAAAAAATCCCATTGCAATAAAAACTTATATTGCATTCACATCGGCAGTATTATATTATAATAATACGTTTTATAATAAACACACACACACGCACACCACCTCGTGTCGACAATACACGATATTTATGTCAATTAAAAATATGCTCTACGCGATAATTATTGTTATTGTGTTTGATTCATTTATGTGGTGTGCGGACGATAGGATTTCCGTCGCCGTTATCCTTCAGTGTCACGCGTCTCCGCGGCCCCGACGGATATACACAAATAAATGAAATCACCTCGCCCGAAGCAATAAAGTCGAAATTGAAAAATTCTGTTAACGTTGACTGTGCACAAAAAAAAGGATTTGCCATTTATCATTCTCGCGGCGAACGCATCGTTTTTCCCTGGAGTATAATTTTTACATTATTTGTCTGTCGCCATATAAAATCGGCGGTGTGTATAGATATATAGGTGTATACCCGTTATCCGATTTTCTCTATACGTACGAATCTTCATAGATGGATACTTATTGCGATTCGGCCGCGCCTGCGGGTCGCCGAACTATTAGTGACATTCCCAAAAATGGGTAATTTTTAAAAAAATATTTATTACAAATTTAACCTCAACAGTCCGTCCACTTGTGTTCGGTACCGCCTACCTACGTCGTGCATAACAAAATTCGAAATGTTTCGCGCCCTGACGGCCATAGCGGTTGCCCGGTTGCCCACAGTTTATTGGGAAATAATTTAAACGCAACATTTAATTACGATTTATGGCCTTAAGTAAATTCCGATTTAGTTGTTTAGTTAAAGTTCCAGCGAACAGTATCATAAACTCTTAGTTATTAAACATTATGAGCTATGCGTAATACGTGTAAGTATTATCAATACAGTAATAGCTATATGTATATTATTGTAATCGTATCATAGCAAATGTAAATTTATGGCAAGCCAATAAAGTTCAGAACAAAACGGTGCCGCGCTGCACTGCACTCCCTTGTGGCTCTTGCTGATTCGGATATACGAGTATTTTGCTCGCGGCTAGGAAATTATTTTCCACTCGGTTTTATTACGCCGAACACCACGCGTATGTTTATTCTTAGGTTAGATTACTCGTTGGCGTTTAGTTTACGAATCTTGAAATTATCATAACCTACGTCTTATTTGAACTTTTATTAATCGTATAGAATCTAACCGAAACGCCTAGCTCACGATATGAGTAATATCGGATCAAGAGATCTATACATCCCCGATTTCAAGTTTGGATTTAAATCGAAGCATCACAATCCAACAGCTACGGAAACAAAAAAGTTATATCTCGGAATATTCATTGACATTTCGCAAGGTTTCGACAGTCTGGCACCCTGATCTCTTCTACAATATATAATAATATTTTACCTATACCCGTATTCTATTATCTATTAATCAAATCGCATTTATGCCAACTCGCATTTGTTACCAAAGTCAACGGTACCTTCTCAGCCATCAAACAGCAACGGCTGGCGGTCTCCAAGGTAGTGGCATAGCGACTTTCCTATTTTTACCAATAAACTACTGCCCACTCAGAAGCCCCTTGGTATGTCACAAGCGATTCATTGCACCACGACCTCTGCGTTCCGTCATGGAATAAACTTTCATCTCTAACCTACAAAAAAAAACTCACAAACTCACCCTCTTATCAATAGCCTTGCTTCCAAACAAATTCCAGACAATCCACACAGGAGACTTGCTTTCTTATCAAAAAATCTCCTTACAATGGACGGCTGCTTGTATTCCGTCCTACAAAATTCTAAATAATAATTATGATTATCTCATTTGCCTATTGAACATTTTTTTTTTCTATTGCGTTTTCAGATTGTAAATAAAAAATGTATTACCAAAAAAAAAAGACGTGTCGTTTAAAGTGGGCCAAAAACAAAATAAGAAAAAGAAAAAAAAAACAAAAACCTATATTATATTACAGCCGTGTTTCCGGGTACCGTCGATGACTTCTCGGCCGATACCCTCGGGGGAATTTCATAAACGGATCAATTTTTTATTTTTTTTTTTTTTTTATTATTTTCACTACGCCGCTCTAATAATAATTCCGGATCGGATCGAGCGTAAACCAAACGCGCGTGCCGCGATTCGCACGCGGAGACGTGGAAATCGTTTTCCAATCGGTCATTTTTTTTTTTTTTTTTTTTCACGTAATATTTATTCGGTAATATTTATAGGTCAGAGATTACGGTCGGTACGATTTCCCACGACATGTGATAACGGTGTTGTAGGCCGTACCGTTTACGCAACAACGAACGGGGGAGGGGCCCGGCGTCGTGTTTATCGAGATTTCCCCGTGGGCACGGCGCGCCTAATAATAATATGCTTCTCGGAACGAGCGTGTTTCATTGGGAAATCATATAGGAGCGCGAAACCTTTGGGACGGATTCTCGTTTTATTCAGTATTGTTTATACGCGACTATACAGACGATGGCTGTGTAAACATTTTTTAACAAATAGCAGAAACAACGAAAAAAATAAACAAAAAAAAAAAAATAAAAAATCAAAGCCCCGGCGTATATTATTGTACGAAAATAAAACGGAACATTTATAAGAACAATAAATTCGAATACTGAGAAACAATTTTTGTATGTGTTTTAACGCGGCACTCCGCGTTCGTCCTTTTTTATTGAAAAACTACCTTGTGAAGACATTTTCAATTAAATTCTTGACGATTTTCATTGGAATATCCACGAATAGTTTTTCGTTATTTAAAAATAAAAAAAGAAATAAACGCGCAAAATCTAATAAAATAAAAAGAAGTGTTTTATATGCATGTACAACCAAATCTACGGCACGCACGGATCTGTCATTTTGATTCTTCAAGATTTTAATATTTCAATTTCTATAATGGCGTGGGCACACACTTGAACCCTGCGCTTTGAATACGAAAAATGACTTTTTTTCCAATTGGTTTTTACTATCCCCCGGTTACACGGATTGAAAAAAAAAAATCAACAAATTGCAATTATTTTAAAGAGAAATACCTCGTTTCTACGGTAATGAAACATAGTTATTATTATTATCCGTTTGTACCGGTATGGTTTCCATGGTGTTAATGGTTCAATGGTTACAAAACATTTAAATGACCAGGTTATTATATAACCCGTCATCCAACTAGTTTTATAAAAATCTGGTTGGCAAAATCTTGATAGGTGTTGTTCTTGAACAAGTCATAATGTTTTTATTCACATTTTTTTCTTTTCGTGAAATAAATAAAAAATATATAAAAAAGGTACGTACTAATATTGCAGATCAGTAAACATGAGGTTTTTAATGGATTTTTGTCTCGGTTAGTAATAAATGTTCCGATTTTTGTTATGCTTTACTTCAAAAAATACGAAATGTTTGCCTGATGGTATTGCAAAGGAAATGTTTTCGAAATTCCCAATACTTTTTATTAAAAAATACAGATTACAAATTTCAATGTATTAGTTTTTTTAGTTTTGTTGATTTCTGAGTTACCGTGGCTAAAATAGGGGAAAATTAACTAATACTACAACCTTACCCGTTTACGAAACTCCGCTCAAAATCAATTTTCGATTGCAATTATTTATTGTTGCTTTCAGCGAATTATAAACAAAGTTACCCTATATCCTATTCCAAACTTCCCACCTACAACAATATGTCTACCCTTGGTATTAAATATCTCCGGATCTTTTTAAATTTAATTAAGGGCGTGTAATTGATGTTTATATCAATCATATCTTAAAACCATTTTGACTTGAACGATGATGTTTTATTATGAATATATTGTGACACAAAATATAATCGTTTAAATTTAATAGAAAAAAAAATCACTTCGAGTGTTTTTCGTATGCACTTAACTCTCGGTACGTTATAAAACAATCGACATAACAGTATTATTATGTTTAATAAAATAAAAAATAACCTATTATAAATACCATTAAGTTATAATTAATCGCTCCGAATTTTCGTTAAAATAAAACGAACGTTGTTCACATAAAACATATTTAAACAGAGTGTTGTTTGTACATTACACATTATACTCGGATACTCAACAAACGTACATTTTTGTTAAATAAAGACTGTTTTTTTTTTTTTTTTTTAATATTCGCCATCGTACATTAAATTCTACAACTCCAGATATAATAATCAAATAATTGAAATCCGTTTATTATTATTATATGATTTAGCTACATTAATGACAATCTATTTGTTCTAGATTTATCAAGTCTCGTATATCATAATCAAATTTGGCATTTCGTCCAGACCCGGAAATTGGATTCTAGAGAGGTCGACAGATGGTGGTGTTCAGTACAAGCCATGGCAGTATTTTGCCGTCAGTGGCGAAGAATGCGCACAGACATATAACGTTCAACCTACATTTCACAAGGAGAAAATGTTGCAAATACATCCAAATATTACATGCATTACGTCTTTTTCCCGTTTTAAACCCCACGAAAACGGAGAAGTAAATAAAACACGACAGTTTTGTCGTTGTAATATATAAATATTATAATAATATTTTTTTCTCTCGTCCAACAGATTCATATAAACCTTTTAAAAGGACTCAACAACGTGAACTTGTCGTCAACGGATGTTTTAGAATTTTCTACGGCACAACTCATTCGGCTGAGACTGCAAAAAATTATTTTTCCCAACGACAAGGTCACCATGCTAGACAATTCGTTTAAACGAAAACTATTCTATTCGATCAAAGATATATTTATTGGTGGTAGATGCATTTGCAACGGTCATGCAAAAAAATGTAAACAAATGTCGGAGAACACGGTATGTTTTTATTATATTTGTTTCTGAACTGCTGTCTAACAAAAAATCAAAAAACTTTAATTTGAAAAATTCAAGTAACGGACAACATAGTAAAAATACATGCTTACGCAGATCGAATAAATCTCGCTTAGTTTTAGTTTTAGAGTAAAAACCCCTAATACTAAACTAAAATAATACAATATTCCAGAGTGCAAGACGCGCGAGTGTTTATTTCATTATTCTGTGTATAAGCTCAAATATATCGTGTTATTTTACGGTTATTTAAAAAAATTAAAATGATTTCAAGAAAAAAAAAAACATTTATTTTTTAAAAACGACGAATTTTGCCCTCCGAAATATTGTATTCTTTTAATTTTATAATTGGTGCTTGTACTCTATAACAAAAATTAAACGAGTTCTATTGGAACTACAATTTCCCCCGTTGTTGTACTGAGACAGCAAATGCGTCCTCTTAAATCATTCGAACTACGTATTACCTAATTTTGTATTTGATTTTTTGCTCATGAAAGGTTTATTTAAATTTTATTTTGTTTTTAATAATACAATCCAGTTGAACACTGTATCACTTTATCATTAGTAAATTAAATAAATAATTCATTTTTATTTGTATCAACCAAAAGCTTTACAATAAACGTAATCTTCTCCCATTCAAATACATTTTAGGAACCTATTTGCGATTGTCTGCACAACACTTGCGGACCTCGGTGTGACAGATGTTGTCCACTACACAACCAACGTCCTTGGAAGTCAGGTCCAGTTATTTGTGAAAAATGTCAATGTCACGGACATGCAACCGAATGTCAATACGACCCGATAGTCGACAACGAAAAATCTAGCCTAGACATTTATGGAACTTATTCAGGCGGTGGAATTTGTATCAATTGTTCGGTTAGTAGATGTTTTGGAAATTGAATGGAGATACTGGTTTTCCTATATCGTTTTCTATTTTTTTTTTTTTTTTTTTCAATCCAATTTTGAACAAGACTAATTTATGTTTCTAGAAACACACGATGGGCACGAATTGTGAGTTATGTGAAATGGGATGGTATCGACCAATAAACGTAGAACCCGATGATCCTGAACCGTGTATATCATGTGATTGTCACCCTATCGGATCTGACGGCAACCTATGTATTCCCGACAGAGAAACAGTATGCCCGTTTAACACTGTTTACTCTTGTTTCAAATTTTAATTTAATTTGTTTCACTAGGGTGTTGGAATTTGTAGCTGTCTGAAGGGATACGTCGGTGACAAATGCGATGAATGCGCGCCCGGATACAATGGGTTTCCTTACTGTAAACCATGCGCATGTGATGAAAGAGGAGTAAGAACAGCTCCTTTATCGTGTGAAGATCAATGCGATTGCAAAGTAAAATTATACACTTAGCCGTTTATATAATATTAATTGTTATACATCATGATGTACCGTTCTAGGAGCACGTAATAGGAGAAAGCTGCACCGAATGTAAGGTGGGATATTTTAATTTACAAGCCAAAAACCCTAACGGTTGTGAAAAATGCTTTTGTTCGGGAGTTTCGCCATTATGCTCGTCTGCTACCAATTTAAAGGAAATTAGAGTGAGTAATTCTATACTTTAATTTTTATCTGCATCATTATTCTTATGTTATATTGCGAACTTCGCCAAGTATACTAATTTTATCGCAGTAGTCTTACACTAAATTATTTATGTTTAGATAAACGAAACAGAAGGATGGTTAATAACAGACTTAAAACTTTCCAAAACTATATTTCCATCAACGGATACAGATACGGGTTACCCGTCAATAAGCAGCTTTGATGTGCCCATTGACGTTGATAACTTTTATTGGCTATCTCCCAGTCAATTCTCTGGTAATAGGCTGTCCGCTTACGGTTCCAGGTTACACTTTACCATTTCGTGGGTCATAATGAGAGGAGATTCGAGTGGTCGACAAATGTTCGATCCAGACGTCATTATTATTGTGAGTTTTATAAATATGTTAATTAAGTGTATTGCGTTCTAATAGACGCCATTTGTTTTATAAAAGTTCAAAAGTTAAAAGTTCACAAATAACTCTAATATTTCGAAGCCGTTTGATTTTATTTACATATAATAATTAATTTAAATATTATGCAGGCAAAGGAAAATATTCTCATCGCAAATGGTGGAAAAAACTTAAGAACTTTCAACAGAATTATAGGCGACGTTAAATTAACGGAAGACGATTGGTTTTACGTGACCAGAGATTTCAAGAACCTCGAGACGCCCATTGGTAACAACGACGTGACACGTGACGAATTTTTATCGATTTTGTCTGACGTAAAGCACATATTAATTAAAGCAAAGTACCACACGAATCAAGTAGAATCAAAGTACGTGTATATTTTTATCTATATTGTATCAGGGCTTGCAAACGTTATATTAACGCAAAACGATATATAGATAATATCAAAACAAAACGCATAACGGAATATTTTAAAACCATTTTACATCCTAGAAGTGGTCAAAATTGGTTAAATTTTTAAAAACCCCTTAAATACAGGTGGTACCACGGCCTCTTAATTGTTTATTATTACAGGTTGACTTTCTTCTTATCTCATATTTTGTATTATTTTTGGTTCAGCGATTATTTAAATCGTAAAAAAAAAAATTAAATACATACAAACTGCGTTGTTCACCTAAAATCGCTACTCGCGAATTGGACATTTTTTTTTTTCTTCTTGAATAAAATTGTTTGGTATTGAAAGGTCCGCGAATTAAAAAAATTGTTCGCCTCCGTATACATATTTATATAATGTGTACCGTAAACAATATATAAACTAGTAAGATAAACTATTCAAATATTTTAAATGTTAATTTGATTTAGTTTGATCGACGCATATATGGTTATGGGCGATATAGATGGAAAAGGACGAAATGTTGATGGAATAGAAAATTGTACGTGCCCGTTGGGTCATTTAGGACTGTCTTGCGAATCTTGTGACTACGGTTATGTAAAACAAATTGATCCGTTTTCTACAAATATAATTTGTAAAAAATGCAATTGCCACAATCATTCGCCAGAGTGCGACCAAGTTTCGAGTCATTGTTCGGTATGATTACTGTTACACTTACTCTCTATAAAATTTGAAGAAAAAAAAATAACAATATAAAACAAATGTTTAACGTGTGATGTAGATATGTGAACATAATACAACCGGGCCGCAATGTAATGAATGTATTATCGGTTTCTACGGGAATGCAATGGAAGGCACGCCGAATGATTGCAAAAAGTGCGCGTGTCCTTTGGACGAAAGCACGAATAACTTTAGTCCAACTTGCAAGTCAAATAATGCAGATTATGTTTGTACCGAGTGTGCCGAAGGATATACAGGCGAGCACTGTGAAATGTAAGTTTGATTTAAAAACAATTATTACTATTCGTAAAAATATATATTAAACGTGAAAATATTCTCGCCTAGGTGTGCACCATCGTACTATGGAAATCCATTAATAATTGGTTCCACGTGTAAACCATGTGACTGCAATGAAGCACCCTGCGATAACCTCACAGGACAATGTATAAACTGCCTAGGAAATACTGTTGGATGGAATTGTAAAGAATGTAAACCTGGACATTTTGGAAATCCTATTATTTCCGACTGCAGACGTAAGTAATACAAATATAGATCAAATCGGTATTACTTAGTTAGGTTTAGGTGCATACAATACCTACATTATTAATTTTATTCATTGTATTAACAAAACAAATAAAATAACAAGTGAAACTTTTTTTTTTTTTTATATATAGCCTGTGATTGTAATACAATCGGATCAATTGTAACAGACTCTTGTAATATAGACACTGGTCAATGCCAGTGCAAAGAAAATTTCACGGGAAGAACTTGCGATCGTTGTGTAGTAAGTATTCAATTTTTGTTAAATATATTTAATTCATATCTAAAAAAAAATATATATATATTTACAGGACGGTTTGGGCAATACCACTGCAGAATGCGTAGAATGTAACTGTAATCATCTTGGTTCTATATCCGACTTATGTGATCCCAGATCAGGAATATGTCCCTGTAAAAAAGGAGTTACTGGAGTAAACTGTGATTCGTGTGCTGATGGATTTTATTCGTTTTCAAGTCAAGGGTGTATTGGTTAGTGAACACTAAAATTTAATAAAAAACTATAACTATTTTTAGATGTGTGTATGTATAATTTATTAATTATTTCGTTTTGAGCAGAATGTCAATGTAACGCTACAGGAAGCAATAATAATATATGTGACCATACTACTGGCAAATGTAATTGTCGAGAAAACGTAAATGGCAGTCAATGCGATTCTTGTAATGTAAGTTCTGAAAACTTGATGTAAATCATTAATAATATTTATATTGTAATTGTATGTTAATTTTAAATATACCTAATAAAATATTGTTACCGACTTAGGATGGGTTTTGGAATTACTCCGAAACTGGTTGCCAAAAATGCAGTTGTGATAAATTAGGTGCTATTAACGATGTATGTGATTCTATAACTGGATATTGTATTTGTAAACCTGGAATTGGTGGTCAATACTGTGATCAATGTCTACCAAACTACTACGGATTTTCATTATTGGGTTGTTCGGGTAATTTATAGGAATTGTAAAATTAATTGTCATTTACAAACTCGGTATGCAATTTGATTTTACTTTAGAATGCGAACCATGTGAAAAACTGGGACACGCTTGTGATTTGGATACAGGAAGATGTGTGTGTCCTCAAATGACAGAAGGGCCAAATTGTAGTCAATGTACAGCTAATGCATTCGGATGGGAAATAAATAAAGGATGCCAAGTTGGTTTCGGATTAATTATCAAATGGTAAAAATATAAATAATACCAACAAAATACTACATTGCAGGAGTGCCGTTGTGATTCGTTTGGATCATTTAATGGATTTTGTAATAACGAAACTGGAATGTGTGTTTGTCGAGTTGGTTATGACGGTTCAAAATGTGATAAATGTGCATTTGGCTACTATGGATATCCTAGGTGTCGACCATGTGCCTGCAACTACGCTGGAAGTGAACCAAACAATTGCAATGACACGTTATGCGGTTGTGACCCATTCGGACAGTGTGAATGCAAGGTAATAAATGATATACTCGTAACTAAATTGTTTAACATATTAAACTATTTAGAACTTACCTAATTTTTTTTTTTTTTTGTACCATCTAGATGAATGTTTATGGTAAACGGTGTGATCAATGTAAAGATGGAACGTTTGGTCTTCATCATATAAATGCAGACGGATGTATACCTTGTTTTTGTTTTGGAAGAAGCAACTCGTGCTCAGCAGCTGGTTTAACTTGGAATCAAATAAGATTACCGCAAACTCGTATACTATCCATACACTACGATACAAATAACAACACGCTATATCGAGAGGGCGACTATCCAGTAAATACTCAAGAAATCTGTTATATCAATGTAAGACTATAATTATAATTGACAAACAAACTATAATAATTTTGTTACGTAGCATGAGATTTATATTGATATCATATTTGTATCTATGTTTATAGCTAGTAAATCCAGACAGCACTGGACAAAAACCCAACAAAGATGAAAAGAACCAACTTAATGTAACTAATAATCTCAGGGTTATCCCTGGTACTATTGGCAATGTGGAAATTGGAGTGAAATATTTGTTCGATACGCCAGTTTATTGGCAACTCCCACGTCGTTTTTCTGGTGATAAGGTGGGTATAAAAAACCACGATAATTGTAAAAATCCTAAGTTCTAATTAATTTTTTTAAACTAGGTACTTTCATACGGTGGTTTTATACGATTCACCATAGACGCTGAAGGCGGAAACACGCTCTTTCCTCAACTCATTCTTACTTCATACCCATTGATTCAAATCCAAGGAAACGATCACATAATATTAGAACATTTTCCACAAAGTATTAATGCGGGGACAAGCCATCAAGTAAGGTATAGTATATATCAAATTGTGAAATATTTTATAATATCAACCAAAGTGTATTATAATAAAGCCACTAAATTAAAAATAATAAAATAGGTTACACGAATCTTTATGGCAAGTTAAAAATAATCCGAGTGCCAAAGTCAGCCGAGAAACACTTATGCTTGCCTTACAAAACTTAAAATATATACTAATCAGAGCTACTGATTCAGTTGATTTCACCCGAGCAACGTAAGTAATATAAAGTAAAAATCACTTGTTAAATAACTGAATGTAATGTACTGTTCAAGTTTGAAAGATGTTACTTTGGATACTGCTACAATGGCTCCGAAAAAAACAAATTACTTAACCACTTCACAAATAGTTGAAGTGTGTGATTGTCCACCAGAGTATAACTCTTCTTCCTGTCAAGATCCAAGTTTAGGATACTTCCGTTATTACAACAGTTCAGTTAGCTCCACGATTATAATACAGACTGTTGGCGAAGCTCGTCAATGCGAGTGCAACGGAAGGTCAACTATCTGTAACATAGACACTGGGAATTGTGAAGTACCTTATTCGCAATATTTTTCTTTTTCTAAATATAAACAAATAAAATATTTATATTTTACAGGACTGCTCGCACAACACCGGTGGTGTTAATTGTGAAAAGTGTGCGGAAGGGTATTACGGAGACCCGACTATAGACGGTTGTAAAGCATGTCCGTGTCCATCGGTTACGAAAAATTTTGCCCAATCGTGTGAAACCGATTTTGATAGAAAAGTAATTTGTCGTTGCAAACAAGGCTATAAAGGAATAATGTGTGATCAGTAAGTATCAATTATATATTTGTATAAATAATTGCAGAGGTTTTAATATATTTAATTGTAGATGTGAATATGGCTGGTTTGGATACCCTCGAGAAGAAGGTGGCAAATGTGAACCATGCCATTGTAACAAGTTTGGCATAGTAAGTGATGAATGTGACGAAGAAACTGGCCAATGTAACTGTATGCCAAATATAACTGGTAGAGATTGCTCAGTTTGTCAAGAGAAATATGTTTTAACCAGTAAAGGATGCACGTGTAAGACAATACTGTGTTATTTATAAAAATTATTCTAATTCCATTTTATTTATTTGTTTATTTATCTTGTTATAAAAAAAATTGTATAGCGTGTGAAGATAAATGCATTGACACATTATTAAACTATGTGTCTGAACAAATTAAAATACTAAATGAAACCACTCTTCATCTGACCGAAGGAATGATATCTCCTCCGTGGTCTCAGTTAACATTAGTTAAAGGCAACGTATCATTTTTAAACAGCATGTTAAATATTTCAACTCGAGCAAACGTAAAAATAATTAACCTTTCCGATGAAGTAGAACAAAATCTTAAAAAAAAATTTAAATATGCTTACGTTAAGGTAAGTCAAATAAAATATTGTTTTAAATTATTTTAAGTGTATAGTAAACACACTGCATTTATTTTACAGGCTAAGAAATTGTTAAAATCATCTCAAATTAACGAGAATGAAGTGAATCCTCTTCGGAAAATAGCTGACAACGAATTGGCTAACAGTGTAGCTCTAGAAAGAGAAGTTGATGGTATGTATACTTACTACTAAAAATATACATATATATAATCAATGTAAATAAAATATAAAAAATCGAACGGTATTATAATATATAATTAGATGGAAATAATAGCACACAATATAAACTCGTATTATTCATAGCTCTATCCTTAGATCATTGATACTTTCAGCGAATGGCATTATCTTCGACATTTATTTTGTAGTCGTAAATACTCAAATATCGTAAATACCCTCCAACTTCTAAGTCCTACAATTATTCTACTACTAATAAACGTTTTTCAATATTTGTACGTAATAAATTATTGTTTTTAATTGAGTTTTTTTGTTTCAGAACTAGTTAATAGTTTGCAGAGCTATAGTTTTGAAGATAGATCTCATTTAAATATTATAAGTACTATGCGAGAAGCCAAAAACTATTTAAACAAAATAAACAACATCGAATTTGGACCTTCAGTTGAACCCAAAGCAATACTGAAGTAAAACCTATTTGAAATAAAACATATTTGTATTACTTTATAAATTATACAATTATACACGTTTTTGTATATGTTTATTAGAACTTGCTCAGACGCAATGGAAAATCTACAGCTCAATAATGTAAGTCAAGCTCAAACAATAAATCTTCGACATAAATTCGAAATCTTATTGAATCAAGTGAAGGATTTTGATACGATATTGCTGAATATTTCCGATACTTCAGAAATTGTAATTATAATAAGATTTGATTTTAAATTGATTTTGTTTATATATTTCTGTGGCTTGGTGCATTATCACATTTTGACAAAAATAAGATATTTGACCAATAATAGCAATGTCATTATTTTTTATTCCTTTACTTGTACTAAAACGGCCAATGTCTCTAATGAATTATAACTAACGTAAAACACGCATTGGCTACGTAAAATCCAAAAATAATTTTTTTTTTTAAAACCAATTAAAAAATTTAATTTTGACATTGACCGTTTTTGCATTAATCCGCAATATTAATCAATAATATTACAATATCATAAATTAGGCATTGCAGTTAAAACAGAAGAATTTGCAATCATTAAATGAAATTAATAAAAAGATAGAAAACATAAATAATCTTGATTTAACATTTAACACAATTCAAGAAGAAACCGAATCAATAGTGAAAGAAGCCAAAGAAAATTATATATCAACTTTAAATAATTTTGAGGTATCTACAGAATATAGTTTTTGCAATTTTAATCGACTTTTTAATGTATTTTTTTTTTTTTTTTTTTAGGAGTTATTAATAATTAAACCGAAATTTGATAATATCAGAAGAAATTTAAATAAAGGAAAAGATTTTAACCCTCAATTTGATGAAGATCAACATCTAATAAACTCAGCTGAAACACATGCTAATTTTCTTCTACAAACTGCTCAAAAATATGCAGAGTAAGAATTGCTATACATTTTTGTGACCGTCACAGATACATTAAATAATTATCGTATTTTTTTAGGCTATTTAAACCAGTTAGACACGATGCAAATATTGCACTTAAGGCGAGTAACGCTTATTTAAATATTGTTGATTCTCTTCAATTAGCTCGAAATGCAGCTATTAACGCCAGTGTACTAGCTGACGCATCATTCCAAATAGTAAGTTTCGGATAAACTGTGGAATTTGATAAATAAGGAACAAGTTTTAAATATGCATGCGCCTGCTCAAACACTTAAAATTTTGGGTTAACCAGATCAAACTGGTGTCCCGAGCAATTGTTTTTATTCCCTGTGTTATACTTGAATTTAAAAATAAATTGATTTTTATATTTATTTAATTTTAGGCATACCCAGGAGTATATCAAGAATCATTAATTGATAAAGCCAAAACTGCTGAAGAATTATCTAAACTAACATATAAAAGTACAATAGATACCAAAAATATTGTCGATTCACTACAGTCAGATTACGATATACAAATAGAGGACACCGAAGCCATCAAAAATGAAATGAAACAAATTGTGAAAAACGATAACATAAACTCTAAACAAATTACAGAACTTGAACAGTCTGAAGGTATATAAATTGACGTTAATGAAGAGTATATTATTTTTGTAATTATTAATTATAGAATTTCTAGTAATACAATACAAAAAAAATGTAGTGCGTTCATTAAAATCTGTATATTAAATAAAGGTAACGTTTATGAAAATATTATTTCTGATTGAAAATGCCCCTGGGATTTGTAAAATAATAATCAGCAGCACAGTTTAGCTCTATTATAATTTGTTTAGAAAATCAATTTCGGTTATCGATTGAATTAAAATCTACGGATCAATTACAAATTGTCATGGGAAAACGTCGCCCGATTGCGACCTATGGACGTATATTATGGTTTATGAAATATTGCATATACTCGTATATAAATTTTCATAGTTACTTTTCACGATTCATTTTTGTAATTGTATTATTATTTGTATTTTTTATTTTTTTTTTTATTTACTGAACACAATGTTAAGCCGTAGTAAATACCTACCCGAATAAGTAACATTACGTGTTTTTCACTCATTAAACAAATCGTAACTGTCGACTGCAGAAGTGTATATAATATATATTTATAAATCTATTATAAAAATGATTTAATATAACCTATTTAACTTTACATTTATGTGAAAGGAATGAATATTGAATTGAATAACAAAGAAGACATCGATCCCTTAGTGATATCATCGATTAATACTGAAACTAAAATTAATGACATTCGAAATAATATTGTAAAGAAATTACGCCCAACGTTAGTTCAGTTAAACGAAGAAGGAGAACCAAGTCTAGCTATCGCACAAAACAGAAGTATAATGTTACCAACAAACAGTTTAAATTTAACTATTAAAATGTTAATTTGTTATTTATTAGTCGACGAAACTGAAGAGAACGGAAAAAAAGCCATTGACATGTTGGGCAAAGTTGTTAAATCTTCGGAAGATTTTAGCAAAAAAATAACGGCTTGGAATCATTCCATGATCGACAAGCTGGAATCTCTAAGGAATAAAATAACAAAAGCTCATCAAATTGCAGACGGGGTAAGTTTTGATACAAATAATGAGGCTTGAAATAAAAATTGTAATAATAATTTTTTTAAATTTTAGATCCGGATATCCATAGCCGGTCAAGAAAACGGTACCAATAACGCGTGTATACGTACATATCAACCGAAATTTTTGGAACCAAGCACCAGAAATACGATTGTATTGTCATATGCAATAAGTTCAAACGAAAGGGACGCTTTACTGTTTTATCTTTCAAGCAAAACAACGGTATGTTAACTTTATTCGTCCAGTACGGGTTATATGTATGTTTTGCTAACCGTAATTATTATCATTGTGATCAGGGAGATTTTGTTGCGATCGAAATGGTAAACAGAAAGATACGTTTTGTTTGGGACGTGGGCGGTGGAATCGGTGAAATAACGCACCCGATGCATATACAAACCGCTAGTGATCTGAACAACGACCAACACTGGTATAGAATTGAAGCCGAAAGAGTACATAACCTTGGCAAATTGTTGATCAGACCTGAAGTAGTGCCTAGCGGATCGTCTCTGGCCATGGGCTCCCCACACACGAACATGTCCAGCGCAGGAATGGGTCGTTTAGATATAAATGCTGACGATCTCATATGGATCGGAGGAATAGACAAGGCGCCCCTACCTCCGTACTTACATTCCCGACAACACGGACTAATAGGTTGCTTACATCAAGTTTGGCTTGACGGTCGGCCAGTCGGTCTTTGGAATTTCAAATCGCAACCGTCGGGCAATTGCTCCGCGTGTATCGAAGGGTACATTTCAATTTATACTATTTCCTATACACTTTTATATTATTTAAAGTAGTATAAATTGATTAATGGAATATACATAATATATATTTATAAATATTACAAATTTAGGGCAGAAGAGTTGGTCAACGATGGTTCCTATAGATTTTTTGGGGATGGTTACGCCGTATTACACTACGACACTACAACTACATACAATAAATATTTATTTAGTGTTTCGTTGAATTTCAAAACATTCGATGAAAGATCTCTTCTATTCCTCGTTGAGGGTTCACAACCTGTAAGTAGAATAACTTACCAAATACGTAATATTAAATTACAAAATTAATTTTTATGTAGGACCAATATATCGAAATAAGATTACACGACGGCAAAGTTGTGTTCAGAGTTAGTTATTCTGGTTACTCCCTTCTTGAAATATCAACAACAAGCCGATACAACACGGGAAGTTGGACCAAATTAGAAGCCACCAGATACTTTGATAGAAAAAAAAAATTAGAAAAAGGTAATTTTAATGCAACTTATGGAATATATAAATTCATACATTTTATTAGTACATACATTTAGCCAGGCTAAAACCTGATTGCTATCATATAAATCAAATGTAATTACAAATTAAAATTGAACAGAACTATTAACTATTTGTCCCCCTTATTATTAAAGTTGTATTTATTATTAAAATTGTATAATGACAATCAGTATTTAGGCAATTCAATAAGCAAATGCGGTATAATATAATAAAAGCAGAGGAAACTCAGGAGAAAGGAAGACGCCAATTTGCGGCACATATAAATATTTTGTATACTAATAATATTTAATTTGACTATAGGAGTTTTAAAAGTAGGAGGAGAATCAAAAGAAGGTGTACCGTCTCCACCACCGAATCAAAATGACATCCCTGACTTATCAGAATCAGAATATATGATCGGTGGCATTACGCCTGGCTTCAAATCTATAAATGGATTGCCCAAATCTTTTCTGGGATGTATGTCGGATATCCAAATAGCTCAACAAGGTTACGATCCAATGAAAGGAATCTCTTGGGGCGTCCAACCAACTTGTTCAGATAAAGTATGCTTATCGTTTACATATATTTATATATTTTCTATAATGTACTATTAAATACTATAATCAATATTACAGCCATTGACTGTTGTGGGATTTTATGGAAACGGTTATTTAGAACTAATATCGCACACACTCAAAAAACGAGCATCGTTTGGATTCATGTTTGCTACATTACAACAAGATGTACTGTTAATGTTATCCACTACAGAGACACTTACTGTAAGTATTAGTGGAATTTATAGACCGACATGTTTTTTATAACTAAAATATAACCAATATTTTAGCCTGGAGTGACCAATACAAGTGACAACACTGAAGAAATTAATAATAATATTGACCAAGAAGTAATTATTACTGTACTGTATGAAAAATATGAAATAAATACATGGGATTTTTTTTTTCAGAATAAACAAAATTACTATTCCGTCAGTTTAAGACGAGGTCAAGTAGATATTCGAATAAACGCAGGCCGTGGAGAAGTTAGGCTTGCTAGTGAAGGTTTTGAATTTGGCGATGGAAAATATCACTCCATTATGGTGACCAAAAATGGAAAAAAATTAGAACTGCGTATTGACGATGTTCTGCATTCATTCTCGTCTCTGCCTGAAGGGTCTAATATTGTCAAGGCACCTGGTACAGCTGGTGGGCTCTTTTTAGGAGGGTTGCCAATAGAAATAAATACTACCGGAAAAGCGGTATCTAGTATTCCATTAATTGGAACTATCAAAGATGCTATTTTCAACGATCAGTGAGTATAAAATACATAATGATATAGATAGGATTTTAGGATAAAAATAATAAATATATTTGAAGTAAAATAAAATTAAAATAATAAACCATTCGTGTTGTAGACTTTTGTATTTCGATTCACCAATTGAATTTGAACATACAGCTATCGGTCAAGCAGGACCAGTGCCGAAAACAGATAACAATGTATTCAGCGAAATCGCATCGATGACGTCAGCCGAAAAGTCAGTCGGTTGTGTAAAAGAAGGTAGTTTTTCACTCGAACCCGGGGCAGTGAAATTTGGAGACAATTTACACAGTTATGTGTATGTTACATTCGGTAAACGTCACAATATGCAAAAAAATTTCAAAATGGACTTTAGATTCAGAAGCTTCTTTCCAAATGGGCTGATATTTATGATGATGGTAAAATAATAACCATTTTATATTATGTTAAATAATATTTTTTACTATATTTATACTATGATTTTTAGGGAACCCGAGGAAAACAGACGAATTATATGATGATGCATTTATACAACGGTCGTGTACAATTAGTACTAAAGACCCGAAAAAGGCTTGAAATTTCAACTCAAGCTGTTTTTAACGATGGAATATGGCATAAGGTAACACATTTAAATCAAATATTTCTGATGACCGCATTTTATTGATGTTTAACGTGATTTATGTCCAATAGGTTCAACTGATAAAAGAAAACAAGACATTGAATTTCTTGGTCGATTCGATTCCACAAGAGAAATTGAATTTAACAAAAAAATTGAGCCTAGGCAATAATATGTATGTAGGTGGTATTCCAGAAAAAGATATTCAACTACCGGATTCACTGGTATAAAAACAAAATAATTTTAAATTATTCTTTTTCTTAAAAAAAAAAAAAAAATTATTTGTATAGAACGCCCAAGCATTCAGAGGATGTATGCAAGGTTTTTCGATAAACCACCAAGAAGAAGAACTGATAAGTGAAAAAGCGATCCGTCATAAGGTTGGGCAATGCTTTCCTCAAGTCGAAAAAGGTTCATTTTTCCCGGGTGACGCGTATGCCATTTACAGTGAGTTTTTAAAATCAAAGTAAACATTATAAGGTGATAAAAATTGGATAAAAGAAAAACAGTCCATGTTAATGCTTAAAACCAAAGGGCCAAGGTTAGAACCTGCCAAAAAATTCATACAGTTTTACGAGTAATTGCCGTTTTGGGAAATGTATATCAACTATAATTTGCTCTAAAAAAAAAAGGTCAAATTTATGTGACAGGAACATGTTGTAGTTTGGAAATCGATGTGGTAGTGAAATGCGTATATTTATTTCAATTAGAAAGTCAATGAACAAAAGTTAGAATGTCAAATGTTACTTTTTATTTTTACAGAAAACAAATTTTACGTGGGCGCTTTGTTAGAGTTATCGTTAGAGTTGAGGACGACGCAGACCACTGCGGTTCTACTGACGGTTTCCGAACCGGAAGGCTATCCGGCGTTGTCACTAGAACTGAACCAGGGTAAAGTCATTATATCCGGAGACATGGGCGACCGTAGACCATTCCGGGTCGAACAGAGTTTCCAATCAGAATTCGCGATTTGTGATAATAAGTGGCATCAGATTCAAGCGTTCTACGTTGAAGACAAACTTACCCTGAAGGTCGATCAATTTGAACAAAAGTATTGGCTACTCGACAATGGGCACATTACCGGTGCGCGTACACATAGTCCTCTATACATCGGTGGACTACCGGGTAAATACGCAGATTTATATATATATATACAACATTAGTCAGGGAAAAACTATAACCGTTTTTAAAATACCATTGTTATATTGATCAATGGCGTATTTACAACTTTGTGTGAGTAGGGTGGGGGGGGGTGTAAAATATAAATTGATTGATATACTCAGTGGTACAATTAGATTTTCTAGTGCCCTGGTGCAAATCTAAACAGGTATATCATCCCTTGAGATATTTATCACCGTTTTTGGCACATGATCATAAATGAATCGCTATCGCATTACTTCTCGTAATTTATACCTAGACTTAATACATACCTGCAAGTATATAGAGTATATGGGTGATTGTTTTTATTTTAATTTACCGTATAAAACACCGTGTAAAAATCATTTGATTTCTGCTTTATTAATACTAATTTAAAACAATTAAAAATATGTTTTCATATTATTTAAATATTGATAAATAATTACATAATAATAATATTATATATTATTAAATTATTCGGTGGTTATTCATTAAATGTTTAACCTACAATAAATATGAAGATGGTATTAAAGTCTCTAAAAAAAAAAAGCCCCTTGGAGTCCGATGTCCTGGTGTAAGTACTCCCCAATACACCCGCACCATTATATACTTTACATTTAATTAATTAATTTTGATTTGAAAATATTATTATCTCACAATACATCTTATCAGTTATAAACAGTTAACACTTACTTAACTTATTGAATCGTGACAAATTAAAATGTCCTATTGTAACGGATTAAAAGAAAAAGTCCTTAATGGAAACCCCCAACACTATTACACTCCCCCCTCCTTTAAATACGCCACTGATATTGATTGTGTAGATTTATAAAAACAAAATTAGTAAATACTTCTTAACTCAAATCAATGCAGTCTGCCTAAATGAACTTGCGATTAGTGCGCGTTACCTGATATACCAATACTACGACTACTACTATAATACATTGCTGTTAGTAACCGTGATCAATTGTGATTTGCTTATTATTTAGACGCAGCTTCCAGCGGTACTCTGGGAACAAGAGAAAACTTCAAAGGGTGCATACGAAATCTCATTATTGGCGGCGAACGCACCGACTGGACCGACATGGCGGGCCTTCACAACATACTGTTGGGTTCTTGTCCGCTAATAGTCCACTAAAACTATACCTACATACCTATTGTAATATTTTGTATTCTAGTATTTTCGTTATTATCGTCGGTATTACACGCCATCAACGTCTGAGAGTGTAGTAGTTACGGTATTATTGAATATAATATTACGAGATAAAACGTACCTATCCTATTTTGTACATTGTACGTACCTAATTTTCCGAGACTGCGCTTTTCCATTTTGTACGGCGGATTTTGACTAACATAATATTATATTTATAATTATTTTTTCCAACTGTAAATACATTTACCATTTTAAAATCAAAATTAAAATTAATATAATAATAATTTTTGTATAAGCGTGTAATACGTAGTTCCATTGATTGTAAATAGTGTAGTTAATTGCTCACCGGCCGGTTTTTCGACGGCCTAAAATAAAAGAAAACTCCCGGTAGAAGGTGATAAGACCGGCCGAACACACCGCACTCCATGCTCCCCTCATTTTTTTACCCTTTATTTTACTAGCGCTTTTTACGGCGGCTGACATGTTAATAGGTCTATGGCCAGCAGTAAACGATGGCAAAGCGATTATTTATAATCAATGGTAGTACGTAGGTACATTCGTAAATATATATATATTTTTATTTTTTTTTTTTTTTTACCGGCATACCCACCATTGCACCGTCGTTTAAAATATTCCTTTATTTTATATTTATTGTTTTGACGTTCCATATATATATATATATATATATATATATATATATATATACACACACAGGGGGTATGTCTAATTTTTTATTTTTTTTTTACATGATATTTTATACTTAAGTAGTGAATAAACGAAATTAATTGCGTTTATTTGTATAGGTAGTAACGCCGTCGTGTACAAAATATTGTATATTACCTATATTAAATCTGCGGCAAGCGCGTTCGCTTTATAATGAATTTATAGGAAATTATATGTATATCTACCTGATTGTGTATTTTACTATTAAACACGTGAAAACAAGTTTATACTTAATAAAAATACAATTTAATTTTAAATAGATAATTCAATAAATATATTGGTTATAATGGTTTTAATAAATTCAAATTAGTTTTGTAAATTGTAAATCTATCGTTCTATAAATGTAATTATACAATTTTAAATGCAAATAAAACTCATAACGTTTTATAACTGATAATATCTGAATAACTTTTATGCCTGCTTGTCTACCTGTCTACCTATATTGAATGATATCTTAATCTACTATTAAAAAAATTAGAGAATACCATCAATACCTTTTGGATATTATACAATATGCAAATGTATTAATATATTAACGTATAACAAATACAAATATTAATATCACCTATGTATTTTACAAATAAGCGTATTTTATCTACAAAGTTACAATTTTTTTTTTTTTTATTAAATCCAACAAATTGTAAGCTATTGCGTAGACTTGAAACAAAGTCGATATCCAAAAGTATAAACGGATAGATCTTTGTCTCCTGCGCCAGCAGTTCGCAATATTAATATTAATAATATAATATATCGATTTTATCAAAAGTATTACCTTTCCCATTTTTTTTTTTTTTATAATTTACAATGATACGAAAATACATATTATAGATAATTTTCTAACTTTTAACTTGACATTGTATTAATAATAATAATAATATTTTATGGTTAAAATAAAATTTTGTATTATTTCATTTAAATACATTTTATTAGACGTAAAAATAAGTATTGTTATTATTAAAGGTCTTACCATTTTTTTTTTTTTTATTATCAAAAATTAACAATTACATTATTGTAACCCATATTTAAATTGCACCTATATTTTTCAACAATCCAATCTATTTGACTGGCCATTAAAATAAAATATCAAAATTATCAATCTTAACAGCCATATTATATTTTACACAATGGTAAAATGAAAATGAATGGGTATCACAAAATATGTAGGTAATCAAAAAATACATACATACGTATAAGAAACTGGAGTAGAAGAATATATGGTGGCGGCTTTCATTATAAAACGTATTAATAGCTTACCTATTAATCCACTTACCTCGGCCCAGATGCCAATTCTGAAACTAAATACAAACAATTGTATAAATAACACATGACAAATAATTTCAATTATTGTAGTGCAATATTGTCCAAACATTTTTTTTTTTTTTAATATTTTGGAGTTTTTCGTGCGTATGTACGAAGTGTTCAACAAAATGTATTAAAAATGATATTTAAAACTTACAAACTATTCAAATGTATCACTTTCGAATTAGCCATGGAACCTTGAATATTTTAAAAATATTAAAGGTCCATAGCCAAATGAGAAAAAAAATATTTAGGTAAGTATATTTAAATTATTTGAACATTTTAAATAATTTTTCCGACCGGAAAGTTAATATTTTTTACCAAACCAATATTAAAACTATGAAATTATATTTATAAAAGCTATGTAGGTCATTTTATTTCTATTAACCTAAATAAATTTAACACGAAAGAATTCTATCTACCAGTATAATTTAATAATAATGAACAACATGTTTATAAGATCGAACTCTAAAAAATAGTTATGACATTAATTATACACGGATTAATTGTTCTTTATTGAAGATAAAAGGAAAATGTTTAAACATTACTTTTTATGAATGCAAATATATTAAGTACATACATTTTTTTATTTTGTTGCGATATGTCTGGAATAGAACAATAATTTTCAATTCTAATTAATCATTTATGTTTACTGTTTAGGAAAATATAACATATAATTCATGATTATCAGTTAAATTATAGATTTTTTTTTTATAGCAGTATATACTATGGAATCGTGTTTTCCTGTAGAATTACGAAATCGTCACTTACAACTAGTGCTGAGATTTAAATGCCTTAAAAATATCGCAAAAGCTACTCTACAAAAAATGCAAAAATACCTTAAAAAAACTCAACAAATGCACTATAAAAATGACATTATATTTATTTACAATAGCTTAAACGGAAAAAAAAAATTATTACAAGTGTTTTTTTTTTTTTTTTTTTTTTTTTATAAATAGTATTTTACGCCATTTGGTCGATATATCTTCTAACTTAATTACTTCTACTTAATTCATTCTAAAATAAATATTTAAATTTTTTTTTATTTATTTATATTTTGGTTTTACAGGTGCGCATTTGACGTAAACCCACCTATAGTTGCAAATTTACGTTCACCGTATAAAAAAAATTGTAGAAAGTACTGTGAAAACTAAGAAAATGCCGAAAAATCATTAAAAAAATGCATTTAGGTTAAATTTACCAAAGAGTGCACAAATATGCAAAATAAAAATTATATTAAAATAATCAGTATTATCCCAAACACATTTTCTATTATCATGCAATTGCATCAAAATCCCAGCTAGTTGGTACTTTTAAAAAGGTAATTTTTCGACATACATATTATTCTTTTAACGCAACGGAAAAAACTACCGAAATTTAACGAAAAAACACGATTTCGTCAAACACGAGTTTTATTGTTTATTTTTATTTATGTTGATTTTAGAGTTACCGAAGCAACGATGAAAAAATAAGACTAATACTATTTCGCTAAAAATCGTTTTTCGTTTGCTATTTATCACTGCACACAGATACAATTTAAATGCCTATCTTTATACTACCTACCCAACGGCCCACCAACAGCAGTGACCCACCCATTGGGCAAAGTAAATACGCCTTTTTTTTTTTTTTGGTTTTTCAAAAATTTTCGAATAAATTTGACACAGAAATTACTCATTTAGCTGTATAATAATTCGAAATTTCGTATAGGTACATTTTTATATTTTTAGTGAACGTTGGTATTTAATTAAAAATAATATTTGATACTTTTTATATTTACATTGCTTTATACGTTCAACATTAAATAAAAATTACCATAGGAATACGACTTATTAGCAGCGCTCGGCACTTTATGCGCTTAAAATTATAAAAATATGCGCATACACGTACATCAAAAAATATCAAAACGTGCGTTTATTTTGTAATATCAGTGGAATATTGGCCGAAAACAATTCTTTAGTCCGTATTGAAATGTGGCTTTTTATTTGTATTCGGTGGTGTATTTACGGCGGTTTCCTTCTCGGGGATGATATCTGAAAAAATATTTGCGCATCGGTTGAACTGTGCCCCTTTCGATTCATATCCATAATGTTTATCATTTTACCATGGACGTGGACAACTATATATGACCAACAAAAAACAAAAATCAATAAAAAAATTCGTGAATACGTTTTTATAAATTTCCAGTTCATATTATTTGTCCGTCTTGCCATCCCCACTTTACGAGCGTCCATGTCGTCTACTGTATAACAAACTTATTACCTTGATAGTTATCGTTTATTAATATCAAATTCTTTATTTACATGCGGACTTCAATGTAAATTGCTTTTTTTTCTGAATGACCTAAAACAATGACTTCCAAGCAAAAACTTCGTTTCATATATCAAAGAATTAAAAAAATGAAACTTTTATTTTGCATTTTTAGAACTTTTTTTATTTTTAAAGAGGCATTTTTTTTTTTTTTTTTTTTTTTAATGCCTAAAGCCAAAGCATCAGAGTGAAGTGGCTCCAAACATTATTGAATACTGCATACTTACATACTTTGTACTGCAATGTTATCTGCATACATTCCGCTTTCTAAGCTGAAAAATTGCCAATTTCCGCAATTTTCTTTCGAAGTACACTGGTCAAAATATTTCAGAGGAATCAACAATTCGAAATAAATCTGCATAGTTAATTAACGTTATTGTTCAAGTACAAAATGGAGTTAGAGTAAATAACATCGGAAAGTATAGTATCGAAAAATCCATTAAAAAAAAAAAATTTGGTATCGTTATTTAAATAAATGCAAAATATTTCTAATATTTTGGATGGCAAGTTCTCGAGTTAATACAATATCTGAAAAACTAACTGCATGGCTCGTATAATGATTACACCTATGACTTCAGTTGACGTGGAACGAAGATACAGAACAGCAATAATCGTCGTAGATTTATATATTAATTAGATTACAAATATCCATATTGCGATGGAAGCTTGGCATTTCCAAACCATTTGGTTTAAGCCAGTTCTAAGTTGAAAAAAAAAAAAAATTTAAATGATTACATTTATTATCACAAACACTACAAGACTTTACCGGCTTTACTACTGCGAATAATACACTGATTCAGATTTAAAAAAAAAAAAAAAATGGAAATTGATTAAAAAATAAAAAAAAGAAATTGTAAAAAGGGCTCTAGGAAGAACCTACCATTGAGAAGTCCAGTAACTAAGTCACCGGTTTCCAAACACTGGATAAATAACGTGCAGTGAATTAAAAAACCATTAAACATTACACGCTTTGATCAGTAGAAAAGCAGTTCCAGGATATTCTTGTCCTGTAATGTTGCAAGTAATTACAGCACAAAGTTTTTTTACCCGTGATAAACCTACTATATTTTATAAATGTAAATTTTTGTAAAAAAAAATTACAAACAGATTTTTAAAACTATAAACTATTTACTTCCTAATAAAAAAAAATGTTATCTGTTTATAACACCGTTGATAATATCATACATTATTAATATTAATGAAATATAAATATGTGTTGTTTGCATGTTCGTGTATTACGAATAAAATTACGATATTATTTTATAGTAAAATATTTTTAATCAGTTATCAAGCATTTTCAAGCGATACTTAAAAGGATAGTGTATTATTATAGTTTAAATACAGGTTGAGGCACTGAAACGGTTGATTTTCAATGTTAAATTATAAAATTTAAAAAACTAATAAAAATGAATTATTAATTTATTATGATGAAGTACATAATTTGTCATTTATTTTGTAAAAACGATTTTTTTACAAAATCGTTGTAAAAAATTTTCAACGATTCATTATTTCGTAAAAATAACGAAATTTCGTATATTTTCCACTACACGGTGTATAACTTTCAAAGGTGTATTGGCGATTTCTTCTCGAATTTTGTTTTTTAGTTCATCAATATGTCGAGGTTTCTGTGCATAGACTTCAAATTTGTTTTAAATACCCCGCAAAAGAAGTCACGTGTTGATAAATCAGGCGTTCACCCCGATGTGTGGCTAATGAATATCATCGTTTTCGGAAATAATGCGATTTCCAAAAGTCTGTTGAATAACATTCGTCGATATTAGGACGTACGAATGGATTTTTTTCCGTACAGGCTTGTTTTTTAATGCTGAACCCGTTTATTCAAAGCTGGTTATCCATATTTTAACAGACCATTAGTGACCGTACGTCCCGTATTTCAAGTTTTTTGTCCCGGTGTCCCGACGAAGGTTATACGGGACGCATTTTGACCAGTCTTTTCAAATCAATCTTGTACTAATCCCGTTTTCTCCCCTACTGTACATTTATAACTTTTTGAAATTTATTTTATATAAAAATAAAAAAATAAAACGTTTTTTCTACGATATTTATGTATGGCAATATTCAATAGAATATTGAAATCTATACTATTCAGTGGTATTTTTTAATTCTTGTTTTGACTATAATTGCTGCGGGTGGAAAATAAAAAAATGAATAATGTCACATCGTTGTCGGCAACGCAAAACGTACCTATAATATTATTATTATATCGATGTGCGGCGACGTCTACGACCAAACCGAGTACAATCCAACGCATAACAGCCAGTTTGTTGTCGAATGTGTGCGTTTTACTACTATTAATATCTAATTATATTGTATAATATCCACAATATTATATCTATATAAAATTATAAATATTATTTATAATTAATATTTGTACACGAGTACACGGCCGATTTTCAGTGTAGTCATATTGACGTAGTGGTTTTAATTTAAAATTAACTGTACGGTTCGATAATAATGATATCTTGCGTGGAATAATGGGGTTGCCACTTTGACCAGTTAAAAATATTTCGTTGGGTCCGACAGTTTATTGACTGTCCTACGTGGGAAAATGTTCAAAAATGTATCCGATTTCTTATAGAAAATAACCAAAACCATTCAAACTCAATATTGGATGAAGATAATTTATTTGATGGATTCAGTCATGTAGAACATGTTTTTCAATCGCGAATTCACGAATGGCAAACGAATTCAGCTAAAGTGTAAGTTCAATGGTGTGAAATATTTAACTACACTGAAGCTCATAACATTGACACAATTGATATATCAGCAATCGTAGAATATTCTTTGGCAATGCCGGGGACAAATGCTGCCGTAGAACGGATTTTTTCAACCATTAATGTCTGGTGGACAGACAAAAAAAAATCGTTTTTCGGTTAAAACTATCACGTCCGTGAAGTTGCTCTCCTCCCCCACCCACCCACTTTGTTATATGATAACCAAACCAGTGACAAAAATGTGCAACTTATTTGTAACGATTTGCAACGAAGGTTTCAAAATTTACAACTAAATAGGGGACTACCCCACCCCCTACACATTGCCGTATCGACTCCAAACCGGTGATTTTAAAAATCAATGTAATAATTTTAATAATTTATGTAATATATAAACAATACAAATAAATGTATCTAATGTATTACAAAATATTTTCGTATTCTTCTTTTATACGAGTGTTCAAACATTTTCCAACATTAATTGATATTAGTATTGTCAGTGTATTACCTTTAAACGATTTATACATTTGAAATATACAAAATAGACAAATTATTCGTATTCAATATTCACTATTAAGTTACACACACACTCAAGGTGCCTGATGGAATTTGCATACACGAGAAGACAAGACACTTAAATATTTTTTTTTTTTTTTAAAAACCACGTCATTTTCAAAATTGTCAGAAATTGTTCTACCTCTCATCCCTAGGTGTTTGAGATTGTTATTAAAAAATTACATAAGAATAAATTTTTTTTTTTTACGTGCTCGAACGGTAAAACAATTTCAGAGTCTAATAAAACAATTGAATAATTACCTCCCAAACGCACCGACTAGATAAAATTTGATTTTTAATAAAAAAAACACTAACAGATAGTAGACACACAAAAACCAACCTTGCAGACTTTGACGATCGGAACAAGATTTCTGGTCAATGTGTTATTTTAATGACGGAAAAAAAAAAAAAAAACTCGCACATTACATTCAAATGTACTGTACGATTCGACTAATTTGCAACGAAGTCATCACAATTGATTTTCGTTTAGGCATTTAAAAACGAAAACCCTTTGGATAGGTCCATGCATATACCTACATGTGCGTAAACCTAATACAACATAACTCGTTGGTAATGTTTTTTTTTTTTTTTTTAAGTAGTACAAAGTGCCATTAGTTTCATTAAAATGTATACTTAAAATTTTACATTTCAAATAAAAATGTAATTATTTGTAAATAAATTGTCAATTTTATTTTACCATAATCATAATGCACTCGTGTGTATGGTATTACAGTAATAAAATTTGAAATGATTTGATAGGGTAAGTAACCCTTTTTTTATCTAACATATTTACTTCTCTTTATGTTTTATAAAGGAATTATGGGGCGTAAATCGCAATACAATAGTTGGTTCATTCCTTATTTTCGAAAACTTCTGTATACAATTTTAATAATAACGGTATAAAAATTAACAATTTCGTAAAACTATTATGTGAAAACATCTTAACTGAGTTATAATTGTTTACTAAAACATAATATAGATATTTTTATGTCATTTTAAAATGGGCGAAATGTTCGACGACAAGTTTAAACATTTACCCATATTATACCTCTATACTTTGCACAAAAATGAATCTCGTCTGTTATTATAACAATGATAATAATCATGTATTATATATAATACAGTAAATTAAGTTTTTTTTTTTTTTTGTTATGATTATAATAAATAATATTTGCTGTTAACACAAAGAGTTGGTTTTAATATACTGTTTAAATTGGTTATTATTATAATTTATTTAAATTTACCTAATAATACATATAATACACAACTAATGCTAACACATGTTAAATACTTGTTAATAATAATAACATGTTGATGTACAAGGTAGCTAAATTTTGTATAACCCAACCCCCCCCCATGGGTGCGCCACTGGCACTAGATCATTTTTCCCCATAATAGACTACATACTTTTTTTCCATTTAAATTAATTGAATAGTACTAAAATACAAAATTTAGCTACCTTGTACATCAACATGTTATTATTATTAACAAGTATTTAACATGTGTTAGCATTAGTTGTGTAAAATATGTATTATTAGGTACATTTAAATGAATTATAATAATAATCAATTTAAACAGTATATTAAAACCAACTCTTTGTGTTAACAGTAAATATTATTTATTATAATCATAACAAAAAAAAAAAAAAACAAAAAAAAAACTTAATTTACTGTATTATATAACCTTTAAGTAGTATACTATGTCAAGAATAACAAAAAAAAAAAAAAAAAAACTCGTTGTACAATAGAATGTACTCATTTAATGAATGTACTCAAATTAACTTAAATTTGTTTCAGAATCAGAAATTTGTATTGTATTCTTTTGCATAGAACTATGATAAATATTTTGATACCGGTTATGGAATTTTTTGGTATTGCTACAGACTTAAACAACTTCATGAGATTATTAATAGTGAATTAACAATAATTAAAGTATAAAATAAAGTAGTAAAAGTATGGAAAGCATTAAAGTTTACAGTTTATAACTATATATATAGAATATTTTTTACAATTATAACAATTTTATTAAATCTACTTACAAACAATAAACTAGTCAATAGAATTATTAACTGCAATAACCAACAATTAAAAAGGATTTTACTAAATTAGTTGATAAGTTAGAATTGCACTTAAAGACATTAAAAATAACCGATTTAAATAATTATTAATCTTTTCAAAATTTTAGAAGTAATTAAACAAATTGTTGGATGATAAATAGGAAAAAATAAATAAATAAATAAATACAAAGGAAAACATTTCAATATTGATATAGATAATGAAAATGAAAATAATGATCTGTAAAAACTATGTATATATTGTACAATTTGTTGTTACAACACATTAATAAAATCTAATCTATATTTTAATGCACATCAAACATTATCCATTGCATACCAGTAATAAGCAATAAGTCAGATAAATGTTTTGTGAAAGATAATTTTCTATTCTAAAGTCCTCGAAAAATTGATTAAAAAATGCAATGCCATTTCGGTATTTAAAAAGCAAATTCTTTCTTAGTTGGATAATATTGCTATGATAAATTAAATTAAAGAAAAATCCAAACTACTTAATTACATTTTTTTTTTTTTGTAAAATTTACCTGTATGTTACATAGTTATTCTTACATATTTATCGGAAGTTTTCAATAAATTGTACATGTTATAAAATATATAAAGTAATTATATAGGAAAATAAATTCTAAACTTACAAAATAATTAAATGGAGTTACAACTTATATTATTAATTATATAATCTAAAAGTATATGGACCTTTCACTAAATGTGTCAATAGTAGTAAGATTTCCAAGACTGAATTAAAATTTTATTTTTCCCATGATCTTCTGGAATAACTTCACTCTCTAGCCATCTTACTTCTTTTCTTTTCTTTCTGAAAGATTAAATATTTTTTTGAAATTATACAATGCTATTTTTAATAATAGTTTACTAATAAAAAAAAATGTAGGGTATTGAAATTGACCTACATTAATCAAATTAAAATTAGTAAATTAATAAATTATAAACTTAAATGTACTTAATTTTCCCCCTACAAATTCAGTTGATGGTTGAATAATTGCAGATGTACTTTCTAGTTCCAAATGTTCTCTTTTAGTTATTTTCTCATTCTTTGCCACTGTCACAGATTCTTTTGGTTTTATAGTAGTCAGTTTTCGCTAAATAATTTACTTGATTTAATGAGTAATTATAAATATATTCTTAGTAATTTTATAAGCTGTTAATATTGGTAAAAGTTTAGTAATACTAAAACACTTATTGATTAATCGAAAACGCATTCTTATCAATAAGGTAAATATAATTTAAATTTAACCGAAATCAAGTCTAATAAGCAGTGGCATTTATTAAGACCCTAAAACCTTGGATTAGTTTTTGGCTGGATGGTAGCAGTCGTCAATGCTTACCGAAATACCAATGCCACCAAAACCACCACCATGATTAGTACAAAAAAAACTGTAACAAAAAAACCAGTAATTTTACAAGAGATCGAGTTGTGACTATCCTCGAAATTGTTCAATGGCATGCCACTGACAAATGGTGCACACAAAAACGGTATATGACAATCAAAATATAAGTATCTAGTACGAGTCTAAAATACCATTATTCTTAACACACATAATATTTCATAAAAAGATCCGTTTATATTTAAATACCATTTTATCTTCATTTTCGGTTTTTATTATTTTGGTTCTGTAACGTGAAAAATGTATTTATTTGGTTAATACGCACACAAATACACCCAAATGAATAATTACATATCTTTGTAGACTGTGTGCTTCCAGTTTTCGGGGGTATACTCATTAGGTTTTCCAAATTTATCCAACAAACCTTCTTTAATCATGTTCTCTGTTGTAATAGTCTGAAATAAATATAAACAATATTAAAAAAAGTCCTACATAATTGCCTAATTAATTTCAAACGTTTCATTCGTATACAAATATATATTTACTGAATATAGTATGAAAATATAAAAAAACAAACTAATGTTAAAAATATTTTACTAACCATAGTACTTAATTCCCATTTACGGGGATAGGTGTTTTGGTTCATTATTACTCTTTTAATTTTAGCAATTGTCCCGTGATCGCAATTAAAAATAGTAACTGTAGTCATTAGAGCAACAGCTATATTTGAATAAAAATAACTTTTATTTATAAATAAAAATAATAAATCATTATGTTACATAACTATAATAAAACAATAGACCAAAATTGCATACTCTCAAAATAGAAGTATATTATAGGAATGACACATATACTTATTAATCTAAAAATATTATATTAAATCAAAGTAAATGTTATATTATTTTTTTTTTATTTTAATTTACATATAGCCCAAGCTATTTGCCATTGCAAATTAAAACTTAAAAGAAAAATTATTTAATTTTAGTAATTTTTTAAAGTTGACTTGTGATATATTAGATACTAACAAAATAATACATAATAATAATGAACAAATATTTACAGTTGTATTAATTTTTGATGTTTCAAAAATAATAGAGGCGATAAGTAATTACATCGTAATCTTGATTAATACTGCACTTGGTTCAAAACTAACAGTTATCATTGTTCAATCATAAGAAATTAATTGAAATCATTTTTTTTTAATTTGAATCTACTACTCATTTCCTTTTAATTACTTTCTTAATATTTTAAATCATAATACAGTATTCCCTATATATCAAATTGTATATTGAAACATTCAAGATACTGGTATCATATCACTGATTTGTTTTTAAAATTTAAATTAATATTCAACAAATTTATTTATAGCCCAGTTTTTTATATTACCCAAGTTTCATTAAACTCATATAGTCACACATAGAATTATCTGTGGTCGATGGACATGCCATTAGTCACAAACCTAACCTAACCCTAAGAATATAATTATTCAGTTATTTTCAAACATGACATCAATTATTATAATCCATACAATTTTTTATTTCATTTTTGACTCTTAGCTTATTGTCAGAGGAGAAAATCATTTTAAAAGTGGAAATGTCCATACATGTAATTTTAATTTAGCAGTTTTGGTTGGAAATGTACATGAAAATGAAGATTCAAATATTTTAAATAAACCTTTTACCGAATATGAATGGGAATACTTTAAACACTTTAAACAGTAAATTAAAATGTTCAATGAACATTTTAATGACACTATCATTCTTATGGAAAGAATTACGATAATATTCTGTTATCATTCAATTCGCCTCTATTCACAATCCCATCATGTTACATCTTTACCTTATTACAATAATATTGTTATAAAATTACCTGTAGCTATAGCTTCTCCTTTAGTCGAAACTATGACAATTTCCATATTTAGCTCAATGTCATTATCATATCGTAGCAATCCACAGTGCAAAATATTTGCTCCGTAACAAATTGCACTAATCTAATATTTATCAAAAAGTTACATTGTAAATATATTACTAGACATTTAACTAAGAGATAAACCTCTTAACAATAATCACACGGCAATCAATAAGTAAGACTTAAGTAACTGAAAAAAAAAAAAAAAACCAATTTTCAGCATTTACCCACAAAATCCATGTAAAGAGTATCGTAACCTAATAATATTCCTGGTTAAGTGTCAGTATTCCTATGTAATGAATTTGTAATTAAGTATTTTTTAAGTTAAATTATTAAAATCAGTTTTGAGTTTGGGACAAGGAGTTTTGTAATCAAAATATATGAAAATAGTGAAAATGTGCAAACATTCTCATATGTATATTATATGTTGCAGCTGGCAACTATAATAGCATGAGTGAAAACAAGTATTTGTTCAGCGAAGCAAATTACTAATTTGATAATAGCCTATTTTTTCAGTTAAAATTAACAAATCTATCAATTATTATCAATATTGTATAAAATACCTCTTCATATAATTTTTAATGAAATATTATTTAAAAAATAGGAGAGAAAGGATTTTTTAGTTAAGATTAGTAAACATTGTTTTGTTTTTAGAGTATTTATAACAGTTGTTTAATTTTTTTTTTTTTTCAACATAATAATGTATTATGTTAAATAGGTATATCTTTACTTAGAAATTAAAGATTTGATTTTACTTGGATAAAAATATTAATGTTTGAAAAAAAGGCGGTTAAACCTTCAATTGATTATCTAGTATAAATTATTTTCAATAGTGGTTTATACTCATCTAACTCACTACACTGTCTTTAACAAATATCCGTTTGTAATTTATAAGCAAGCCTTCTAATGGTCTGATGATACGTCTCAAATAAGATTCATCTTGATTATTTTTAAACATCCACTGTGCATCTAGCACATCATGCATTGTAACAAGCCCGTCTTCTTCACTGACAAATCCTTAAAATACATATTTATGACATAAATTACATTATATATATATATATATATATAAATTTGTAAATTTTTTATTAAAAAAAAAAAAATACCAGACTGGCTTCTTCTAAGTTCAACCATTTTACATCCTGTGCCCAACATTAAACCTATATGACTACAAAGTTTTCTTATATAAGTACCCGCTTCGCACTTAAACCAAATAATACCAATAGAAGTAACTTCATCGTAATCGACTAATTTGTTTTCATATATAGTACGAATCTTAACGGACTGTTCGACACCTGTTATCAATGGAGGCCTATGAAATTGAGCACCACGCATTGACTCCAAAATTGTATTAATCTACATAAAAAAAGCCATGAAAAAATATTTTTGAACAACAATAATATTAATATAAATAACGTTAACCTCAAGAACATTTCCAACTTGTTTATTTAACTTAAAAACTGCATTATATTCCTTTATAGTAGATTGCTGAGACTTAACAAGTTGTGTAGCTCGTTCAATACATACAATCAATACACCTAATTTACCATAAATTACACATTTTTAAATTGTTTAATTGTAATTTGCAATACATAAAACCAGGGCTTTGCACCCGAATTAACCCAAATTACAAAATCGATTGACAAAGTAAACACTATTCTATCTATAAAAATATCATAATTCAATCCACTATAGTCACATATTTAAACATATTGTAATTTAAGTGCTGTATAAAAATATTCAAAACTTTTTTTCTGCTTTTGAATTATTTTATTAAATAATTTGTGTTCAAAAAAATTTGGCCTTAAAAGCTGCTTGTTGTACACAGTCAAACTTTGCTCTTTGTTCCTCAGACAAAATTAATGTGTTATAGATTCTTATAGCCTCTGGCCTAACACATGTAATAAAAACTGCTATCTACACTATATCTGGTTTATCCTTTAAATTTGTAGCCAGATAATAAAATCTGAATCACTGCTTTCACAAAGCACATGTGGTTTTTATGTCATTCAACATTTCCAACAGTGTCGAAGAGTGCACTCCGGGAACCGCACTCAGCTCCATAGATTTAAATCGATTTTCCACCACCTAGCGTTAATTAATTAATATTAGTACTACATAATCAATATTGCAAATGTTTACTTTTACGTGTGTGTACATATTAATCTAAATCACAACATGTCATGATAACACATATTATTACACGCCCGAAAACCCGAATAAATAATTCGCGTGCAAAACCCTGCATAAAACTCAATCATTTTCAATACAATATATTTGTAAAAACAGCCAGTTATATAATAAGTACAGCATTATACACAAAATATAACATTAAGTATGAAGTATGGATCTTCAGTCATTTTTGTGTCAAAATCATACATAATTATTTGGGTACTTAATTTAAATAATACAAATAATAATTGATGAACTCCGGTATTAATCGTAGAAAAATACACTACTAAAAAAAAAAAATCACTACCTGTAGTTTTGGGATCCAATACTCCACAATGACCAATTTTGTCCACCTTTAAGATATGTTTAATCCAAGTAACCACCTCTTGGGCAGTCGGTTTGACTGGTTTATCCAGAACAATATATCCTAACTGAATATATTCTCTAATATCTCTTTGTAATGGATATGATCCAAACGGCAGTGGAGTATAATAATTTGTATGCACATTTAAAGAATTAAAATTCTAAATTAAAATGAAATAAAAAAAATTATTAAAATTTAATTTTTTTATTCGCATAATCTGTTATCCAATGTATGTTTTCTTTTCTACCTCGCAAGATATAATTGTATATTTATTACCACTCTCTTAACCACTTATAGACATAAACATAATTACCATCCCTTACACATATATTATATCGCCACCCGAGTCACCGCCTATTGTTCACTAGACTCTGGCTCTGGCTTTTGCATGTACTTTCAAATAACTAGCTACTGGACACTTAATTACCAAAACTTTCTATTAATAGAATCAATTATCACCTAATCCCAAATGTCAGCCAATGTCTTTTACCAGACGTCTAATTCCCATTTTATTTTCCTATTTCATATACTTAAGAAGGATTTCGTAATTCTCTTCACTACAAATTTAGATTTTCTTCTACATATCAAATATATATGCTGCATAGCCTTGAAAATATTTGACTTCATCAAATGCATCTATTTCTATTATAAACTTTCGCCCTCATTAAAGTAATTTTACTGTTCACTTGTTACATCTCCAACACTCTTAAAATTAATCATCAATCTCATTATTATCTTCCTGTGTTGCAATATCTACAACTTAATAGCGGTGCTGACCTAAGAGTTTGAAACAATAAATGTTTTCTCTATAAACTAATCAATAACTCTATTATAACATTATAACAATTCTGTAAATTTTATGATCCCTGTAAATATTCCCGCTCAACTACTGCTTTCTTTGTCCCATATATATAATGTATATAAAATAAATAAAATTGACCGATATCTGATTATCACCTTTTCGGTTTTCCAACCACATTCATTCATAAAACTACTATCACAACCTCAATAGACTACTCCTTCAACTACCCTAGTAATTTAATTAAATACAATATTTCAAAACATTACCTTCAATAATAAAGACATTTTTGAAAAATCAATTATAGCAATTTTTTCAAGTTTTATAAAATTGATCGTTTTGACATCTTACTTTTCTTTTGCTTTAAATCTGATAAAATTTCTAAAAAGAAAAATACAAGTAATTTACAATATTGTTTACATTAAAATTAGATAACATAACGAAAGTATAATTGATGGAATTTTGTAAGGGGTGAATTTGGGTGTTAGTAGTGCCCCGAGGGGGTTGCAAACGAAATCCGTAACCGCCTACTAGAAAAAAAATTCTAAACACACCACTAAAACCACAGGTACAACATATTTATGTTTATCGTATCGTATAAAATATTATTTTGAATACCTAATTAACATTTTAATTAAAAAAACGTATTATTGTAGATATTAGACAAGTACTTACGGGTAGACTCCATTCGAACCAATCAATAGCACAAAACTCAGTCGACAGTAAAGCGTTACAAAAAATTAACGAACGACAACAAAATCGGAACTGTTCGCGGTAAATCGAAGACTGGAGTGGACAATTTTTACAAGGCGTCCACCAAATGCGTCGTCGATCAATGTAAACAATAAAACTCGTCTTGCGCTTATCGATTTTTGTTAAAGGCCATTGACAATTTATTATCATTATCAACGCGTAAATGTTATGGAAGAAAAAGTAACGATCGATCGATATCTTTCGTTTCACAAACCGCAATATTTATAATTCGATGTGAATTGAATTGTTGAGCCCTAGAAATAAAGTGTTTACCAACTTTTTCTCTTTCAATATACTTGCATTGTGAATTTCCAATGAAAATATAAATAAAAAAAAAAAAATTTCATAGGAATGTTCTTAAGAAAATTTAGACGTGTTGTTATTTACCCTAATATTAAACGGTTGCCTTTCATAATTCCAATGGGGAGGTAATATTTTAAATATTCATATTTTTATAATAACTGTTTAATTGCCAAACTGCAATTATTTAGAAACCTGATTATGATCAAAAATTAGAAAAAGCCGCTTATACTGATTAACGCTACTTAATATTCACATAAAAATCGAAATTGTTCAAAGGTTCGCGAAAATGAAAAAAAAATAATATATAAATCTAATCTAATTTTGTAATTTTAAATTAATAATAATTTTATATATATATATTGTTTAATATTTGAATGTTTAAACTATAGAATTAACTAAAATGGTTTTAATATTTTTGATATCACAGAATGTCAATATTTTCTTCCTATTGTAGTAAAATATGCGAATCTAATTTTTTTTCTTTTGAAAAGATTTTGTTAAAATACCGTCAATTCAGCATAAAATATTCTGACAGGCCAAAAACTCAACCCTACTTAAAAATGTATACCTACATGTTAAGGAGATATAGTATTATTCATAAAAAAAAAAGTATGTGCTGGGATGTCTTGTGTTTAGGGCACACTATTAATAACATTAATATATATTTATATATATAAAAAAAAAAAACAAATTATCGGTAAACTCATATATATTAAAACTAACGAAAATATAACAAAGAAAAATAGATTCTATACACTGACCAGGATATCAAAATATGTCTATATCTAAAGGCGGACTTCAAGGTTATAAGTCCAAGCCCTTAAGATGCTTATGCATCTTCATCACCCGTTTAGCAGTTTTCATAGTGTAATTTCTGTCCTTCATGTAAAAGTCATTGACTTAAATAAATAAAGTAAGTCATAACAAAACATCAATTCAACTAGATAAGCATTTTATTTTATTAATAAGTAGGTACATATACATGCATTAGTGAGTAAAGAAAACAATTTTTATTTTAATGAAATAACTAATTGCCTACCTAATACAGTAATTTAGGTTGAATTTGCTTGCTAGAGACTAAGTAATTTAACATAATAGATATAAATGATATTGTTAATATTTTTATAACTTATTAAGTAAAATAGGGAATTAAAATAAAATTAAATATATTTTAAATGTGAAAAAAAAAAAATTGTACAATGTATATAAATTATTTATTTTCTATGTAATGGAATTAAGTAGCCAATACTACCAATAATATAAAACTAATGAAATACACTCTTATTTAGTTTATGTCGAACACAGGAATACTTTCATTTTATTATTTAAAATGTGTCCAAAATAAATACAAACTATTTAATTGTTATGAATGAAAATAAAAAAAAAATTATAAAAACATTAAATGCATTGATTCTAAGGTAGATAAGCATTTTATTTTATTAATAAGTAGGTACATATACATGCATTAGTGAGTAGCAGGACACAATTTATATTTTAATGAAATAACTAATTGCCTACCTAATACAGTAATTTAGGTTGAATTTGCTTGCCAGAGACTAAGTAATTTAACATAATAGATATAAGTGATATTGTTAATATTTTTATAACTTATTAAGTAAAATAGTGAATTAAAATAAAATAAAATATATTTTAAATGTGAAAAAAAAAATTGTACAATGTACATAAATTATTTATTTTCTATGTAATGGAATTAAGTAGCCAATACTACCAATAATATAAAACTAATGAAATACACTTTTATTTAGTTTATGTTGAACACAGGAATACTTTCATTTTATTATTTAAAATGTGTCCAAAATAAATACAAACTATTTAATTGTTATGAATGAAAATACAAAAAACAATTATAAAAACATTAAATGCATTGATTCTAAGATAGATAAGCATTTTATTTTATTAATAAGTAGGTACGTATACATGCATTAGTGAGTAGCAGGACACAATTTTTATTTTAATGAAATAACTAATTGCCTACCTAATACAGTAATTTAGGTTGAATTTGCTTGCCAGAGACTAAGTAATTTAACATAATAGATATAAGTGATATTGTTAATATTTTTATAACTTATTAAGTAAAATAGTGAATTAAAATAAAATAAAATATATTTTAAATGTGAAAAAAAAAATTGTACAATGTACATAAATTATTTATTTTCTATGTAATGGAATTAAGTAGCCAATACTACCAATAATATAAAACTAATGAAATACACTTTTATTTAGTTTATGTTGAACACAGGAATACTTTCATTTTATTATTTAAAATGTGTCCAAAATAAATACAAACTATTTAATTGTTATGAATGAAAATACAAAAAACAATTATAAAAACATTAAATGCATTGATTCTAAGATAGATAAGCATTTTATTTTATTAATAAGTAGGTACGTATACATGCATTAGTGAGTAGCAGGACACAATTTTTATTTTAATGAAATAACTAATTGCCTACCTAATACAGTAATTTAGGTTGAATTTGCTTGCCAGAGACTAAGTAATTTAACATAATAGATATAAGTGATATTGTTAATATTTTTATAACTTATTAAGTAAAATAGTGAATTAAAATAAAATTAAATATATTTTAAATGTGAAAAAAAAAAATTGTACAATGTACATAAATTATTTATTTTCTATGTAATGGAATTAAGTAGCCAATACTACCAATAATATAAAACTAATGAAATACACTATTATTTAGTTTATGTCGGACACAGGAATACTTTCATTTTATTATTTAAAATGTGTCCAAAATAAATACAAACTATTTAATTGTTATGAATGAAAATAAAAAAAAAAAATTATAAAAACATTAAATGCATTGATTCTGAGGTGGAGGGGTTATAGGTATGTAATCAATAAAACTATCTTGCCGGAATGCATCACAATCCATTTTACCATATACGTCGTTTTGCATCATTATTTTTAATAATGGCGAGTTGTTAGGTTTATCATTTCCTTTAGGAACAAAACTAAAGGATTCCAACGCTTGTTTACTTGCTTCAGGAGAATTTAAACGTTTAATAGACATATCCCAGTAACTATTGTTATCTGGCAGAATTAAATTCTGGCATGTTGGATCTATTTTCGTCATTCTAAATTTTTCAAATGTTGCTATCTAAAACACATCATAGGTAACCACATTAGCAAAGTAAAATTTAAAATCATGACATATTCAAATATGTACTTACCATATCATCTTTTAAATTTTTATCTAAGGATAAAAACAAATCTTCTCTCTGATTCCGTGCTTTTAACACTAAATCTCCAAAAACTTGTTTCTAATTATTTACAAAAATTGTCATTATTAGTAATTATTTATAATAATAATATATTGTATTAAATTTTAATATGTAAAAAAAAAGGGTGTGTACAAATTTAATTACACTTTGATATATCTATAACCGAAATTACTAAATTTAAAAGCAAATTGTATGGTAATATCAGTATTTTATTATATATTATTAATGTATACATTAATTTGTCTTACATGAATTGATATTGGGTCAGCACACATATTTTTAATGGCATAAAAATCAAATCTAATTTCTTCAAATGATATTTCAATAAAATTTAAACGACCAACTGGTTGAATAGGGAAGGGATTTCCAATAGGATGGTAACATGAAAATGGCCAAACAGTGCTATTCAAGTTATCCTTTATATGTTTTTGATACATTTTGCTGTAAATTAAATAATACAATAAATTAATTACCAAACATTTTTAACTTAAAACGATTTTTGTATGCAAAATTAAATAAACTTACATATCTTTTTCATACATAATCGACAAGTCTATTTCTTTGTCTTTGACTGGTTTGATATCACTTTCCTCTTTTTTATATTTAGAACCCGATTTACTATATATAAAACATTTATGAAGGTTTAGTTACAATACCAATTACTAATTGGGATAAGTAAACATATATATTACTGTCAAAAATAAAATAAATTAGAAATTATTAATTAATATCACATTAAGACAAAGTAAAAAAAAATAATAATTGAATAAAATTGATTTCAAGTTTTTTAACATTTGTAACTTGACATTATTCCCTAATAAATATAAAAATATTGATGATTTATTTCATAGTACACAACTTACTACGGAAGTTATAGTCACCAGTTATTATAGGTATGGATAATTGCCACAGGCATAAAGCTTTTATAAGATTTTTATTTTTCTACTGGAGAATTTTTGGTTCAATTTTTTTGTATACAATTATATTAAATATTTTTGCAAAGATAACAAAAAATATACATAAACATAATATATAATATTATGGTGGATAGATTTTTATCTGAATGGTATTTACAAAAATGGTTGCATATTACAATTATACCGAATATAATATAATATAATATGTTTTTGAAAAATTTCAAGCATAAAATGTTAAAAATATATGTAGACCTCATACTGAATTAAAAATGTACCGGTGAACCACATATCGAAGTAGCACCTAATATTTATATATATAAGCAACATACAAACAATTTAAAAATAAAAAGCCTAATAAAATTATGTTTAAATTAGAAAAACTTAATATTTTTATGCTATTAAACCTTTAAATGTGTATAGTAGCATATATGCAATGTTTAAAATTGTATTTTATTCTGATCTTAATTTACAAGTTGGAGCGCATATAGTTGCAATTGTGCAATGGACTTAAAAGTTATTTTTTAAATGTTAGCTTTGAAATGGACATTTTAAAAATTATTTTTAACAAACTTCTCGTCATACAAAAATTAATCAAAATTGTTAAGAAATTAATTAAGTTAATAATACAATTTATAAATTAAAACAAAAAGTTAATAAGGTTTTTCTTTGATTAATTATAGTTATTAAAGAACAATAAATTAACAAATCACCTTAAAAAGGCATTACTATCTAAAATGTCTATGTAAGTTTTGAATTTTCGACAGTAACAAAAACATATAAGTATATATATTGTATCTAATAATTTTTCAAATTCATGTACCCGTGTATATTAGTGGACTCTTTTTCATATTTAGAAAAAAAATTTTTAATTCGTGCGGCATTTGAATTATATCTTTTCATTTTTTCAGCATCACTCATATGTCCACTTTTACCATAATAATCTTTTATTTTATATTCGTCTTTTATTGAATAGTCAAAATTAACATTCCAATGGTAAGTAGTTGGGACATCTAAAGCTTCCTCATTAAAATAACTTTCTGAATAATAGTCGTCATCATATTTAATTACTGGCATTTTTTCATTATTATCATTTAAAGAGTGATTTATCTCGTTTATATCAAGTTTATATTCATATGGATTATAATCACTTTGTTTATTCTTTGAAATAAATTTATTTTCATAATGTTTTTCATATGAATTTTCTGAAAATAACAAATTAATAGTACAAAACAGTAAATAATTTGTATACAAAAATACCTAATGCATATATTAACAATAAAATGAAACCTGTAAATACGATTTATTTGCCAAGTTCTAAAAGCTATACCCTTTTAAAAACAGTTAAATGAAATATGAAAATTCACCAAAATAAAACATATGTATTTATATTAATTAGTTATTTAAAAAAATGAATGTGTCAATTCTCGGTTTTATAATTTTAGTATTGGTTCAAATCCTAAATTATGTAATTTTACCAAATCTCAATAAATCCTAAGATAGTCAAAATAGAACAGTCAAACCCCAAAGAGTTCACTAGGTAGATATAATAACAGCTTGATAAATGAATATTAACAAATATATTTACATTTCCGCAAAAGTACACAAATATTAGGTACTTATATTTAATATGTCTATGTGTATAGTATACATAAATATATGAATTTTTTTTAACCATGTTTTAAACCAATTAATTGTTTTTAGATACATATAATTTTGAAGTAGGTCAAATCTGAGATTTATGTCAATTCTCGATAAAACAAATTTCAAGTAATTCTATAAATTGTCGACAAAAAGTATAGGTAAACCTAGTTCATCCTAGGATTTACTGTTTGTACTCAGTAAATGCTGAAAATCATAATTTTATTCAAGCTTTTACTAAATATGTTGTGATCATCTTAGGATTATTACACGGCAAATAAAAATTAAGCGATCAAATATACGTAGAATTAGTTTTACTTCGGTAAAAATCTGGGATTTTTACTAGCACTGTTTGATCAATTAATGCAGCAGGAAAGTTTTTGATAGATATTAATTTTATTTGTTTAGCTTGTTTTTACCAAGCTTGAGGTGACTCGTTGTCGTTTAATTTTAGTAGTACATTAGGGAAATATTTTTTCATTAACTTTAATCTTTCACCCTTACTGTTTAACATATATGCCTCTGATCAGCCCACAACTCCAAATACCACAATTGCAGACTATGCCGATGATAAACTAATTTTTTCAATTAATAACGAACCTATTATAACCTCTGCTAATTTAATACCTATCCCACCCCTCGATGCCGTTAAATATTTAGGTTTAATTCTTTTGTTTCTAATTTAACTCTCCAGGAAGATCTAGGTATCAAACCTGTTATAATGAAAGCGGAATTATTTTACAGCCGGTTTTTTGTCAAACAAGAAAATCACTCCAACTCACTAATTCCTGGAAATCCACAACACAGACTCAAAAGGAAATGGTGTCCTGACCATTTAAAATAAAAATATATCAATAAATAATATTTATGCCAAGCTAAGTGTCATTAATAGTAGCTTCTTACTCAAATAAATTCATGTTTATAGTCTTTTATCTTATACGCTTATTGTGCATTAATTTGTATAGCTTGTGTATGTTAATTGTGAAATTTAACTTTAATCTATTTATCTATCTTCAAAATAATTGTGTTTTCTTACAATCTCCTGAATATTTTTGTTTCTATATTTTCTGCATTATGTTTTTAGATTTCTTCTCACATGTTAAATAAAAAGTATTACTAGTACCTTTATTTTTAATAAAGTTTTTTATGAAACCTCATGAGACCTTTTGATAATATCTATCTAACAGACGGAGGTACCTAATAAAACCATATCTGTGCAATAATGCAGCTTATCGTTTAGATTTTTTTGGTCGTTTATTGATCAGCTTTTACCAACTCAATTTATACAAGCTATGATGTACACGTGTTTAGTAATAGCCAGAATAAAATTATGTTTTTCCGCATTTACCGAGTACAAACAGTACCTGATTAGTATAACCTAGTGATCGATCTTTTACAGTAACATTGTATATATATATATATTTATATTAGGTATAGGATTAATATGTATTAATTTGTTTAGCTTATAGATACAAAAGTAGATAGATACCTTAACAATATTTATTAATATTAGTAATAGGTACTTAATATTTCAGTATACTCACTGTGGTATTCATATTCGTCTTCCTCGTAATACTTATCTTGAGAACTGGATGGTCGCTTGCCAGTATGGAGAAATCGACATGACGAACCGAAATTGCAAATCCCTTTCAAGTAATACTTGCACACTTTTGACATCTTAAGTGGAGTCGGTCCGAAGAAAAATGTTTCAAATAATAGCTAGTCGGTATCGAAGTTTAAACGATTATTCTATTCAACAGATACCTATTGGAAATATTTAACGAAAAATTATTACCAACAACAGCGTAAAAATTGTTGAGACACCGAAATCGTTTTCATTGAATGGACTCCATTACGATCGGGGTCAAATGCTGTCTTTGTGTATCGTTCCATTGAAGTTTATAGCGTCTATGGATTTTATGACGGCGTCATACCACGGTTAACTTTTGATAACGCACCATTAACCACAACCACGGTTGTAGATCTCTACAACCGCTTATCTACGGTATACTCATGATAATACTAATTGGTTTCTCTCTTGCTATATAGATATATTATTATGATTTACAATTTCCATTTTCAATTTTATAGTTAAACTACGAATTGTGAACATAACGATTATAACGTTTAAATACTACCGAAAATGAGAGGGTACTGCACAAACCGTATGTATTCACATTTTGTATTTTCGTTTTCAGTATATATTCGTCTTTTAAAATTTACAAGAGATCCGATTTAAAGCTGAACATAAGTTGGATTTGTTGTGTCATTTCCCGCGTATTAACAATGTAAGTTAAGAATGAATAAAATCTGGGTTTCAAAAAACATTTTTTTTTTTTTTAGTTCACTTTTGAACTCTAAAATACATCATTTAGTGCTAATTTAACATTACCCAATTTAAGTGGTCAAATACTATTGTATACTAAAGTATACTCGATCTAATATTTATTAGCTTTTCACAATAAGTAATGTAGGAAAGATATGACTACTAAAAAAATAACTAGGCAGTTAGAAATATTAACCTATCCATCATACTTGTAAGGCATTTGAATATTGTTTTGTGTTTTGAACTAGTTCGCAGAAAGAACTCTGATGCCAGATCGTACATAGATATACCCAGTTGTTGGATGTTAGTTTAACATTGTGTTATTTGCCATTGCTATGTCAGAAATTCAATGTATTATTATTCAAGCAACTTGACCAATACCTGGTAAGAAAAATAATAATAGAATAATATTATAACTAATGATATTTAATTTTGTAGTTTCAACAGTCATATAGAGCTGATCATGGTTTATGGACCGTTATTATAGTTAATAATCTCATTCAAACCCTGCAGTATTATTGGAATTTGCTTCTGAATGCCGAGTTGTGCCAGTGGCCAGTGTATTACATCGATCGACTGGTAAGTTTGTTTATTTATTCGGTACTGCCAATAAAACCACAGTGTACATCACTAATAAAATTAAAATTCAAAATTCTAGTTATGTCAATAATATAAGGTCTTTAAAGGTTAAATAGTAATCATATTATAAAAATAAAATAAAAAAATGTATAAATATACTATATTTATAATATAATATATTTTATTATAAATGTATAATATTTTTTTATATTTTAAATTAAAAAATAACCCTTTTAGTCTATTTTGTAATAATTGCTAACAAAGCCTACATTGGTCATCCATAAACTTGTATTATGTAATCAAATTATATATGTAGTGTAGGTACCTGTTTAAATGTTTTCATTGTTTGTTTATGTCGGTACTTCAAATTGTTTTTCCATTCATAATTTTATTGATATAACACTCTTATGTATACCTCATTAATTTTATATTCAATTAATTAATTTTTAAAAATGTCCATTCACCTTATTAGGATTTCTCTTTAACCAAATGCAAATGCAAAAAAATAATAATTTCAATCATGATATAAGTAACAAATATAGTGACTATATTGCTACAACATATTGCTATTTTTATTATCCATTATTCGTATATTATTATAAATTCATAATATTATCAATTTGTATAAACAAATCAAATTTAAAGTAAACAATTTGGTAATACAATTATTCTGCTAAATTAAATAAATCATAATTTTAAACACACAATTCCATTCCATTTTGCGCTGACTTGGAACTGTCAATTTAACATTTCCATAAATCAACTCTATTTTGAAAGTAGATTTATAGAATGGTTAACAACTTTGCCTCTAACTCACATAATAAGCTAATTACATTCAATGATTCTGATTTGTATTATTATTATTATTATTATTATTATATTACTATTAATATTTATAGACAGGAATATGTCTAATTAAAATATACATGAATCAATTTTTACCAAATTGAAAAAAAATTGAATCTTAACATTAGTTATTAAAAAATGTCCAATGACAATTTTAAATAATATGGTTTTGATCAACATTTAACTTTTATTGTAAAATATTTATTATATTATTCAGATTTGAAAAGACTGTTTTTTTTTCTTCTTTTTTTTTATTATTAAAATGAGATTTACAATCTGCACAATAAGTAAATGAGATAAGGATATTAAACTATATATAAATTACTAAACCAAGTATACTAAATTAAATACATTACAGGAAGAATTTGAGGAAAGCAGTCACCCACCCATTAGTAACACTTTTGTTTGATTTTTTTTTTAAATTGATTTGGAGGTCATGACACCATTTACATTTTAACCATTTTAGCCTGGAATTGTAGGAGTAGCTAGAAATTTAATAAAAGGATTGGTATGAGAAGATAAGCGGAAATGGTACCGACAATTATATAATATATTTTGCTTCTTCATTAGAGACGGGATATTGATATCAGAATTGTTAGTGTGATTGGAGATGTAAGGAGGGGCATTTAGTGAAGACTTAATAATTTAATTATACAAATAATGCTTATTAAAATACCGGTCTCTAGATTATTACACTTAAGTTTTTACTTACACAAAACACAAAAGTAATCATTGTTGCAATAATCATCAATAATCAATAATTTTCTGTTCTGTAGGAATATAATTCATCACCACCCAACTACAACACCATGAACATGCTGCCCATTCTAAACATTCATCATCCACAAGACCAATGCTTACTACAATGTCTATAGTAATAGAAACATACGTTTGTCTGTCATACGTCGTGTCCTCAGAGTTCTCCAAGAGATATATTTTTAGTGTACTTCTGTAATGATCCTGGTTAAATTCTGTATTGAAATTTAATTTGTTCATAATTGTAAACGCGTAGTATAATATAAAAACTCCACAGTTATGCAAGTTCGTTTGATTTGGAACATGTTTAAATGGACACTGAATAAATTTTATTGATGGAAAACCTTTCCAGTTGAAATTTGATTGTATTTTTTCCACAGTAAAATATAATGGCTTTTTGATTAACGGCTTTCCTTGTTATATGGTGTATAGGGGTCCACAATGTAACATTCGCTTGTATACAAATTTGTAAAAGCAATAAAATTGAATCTAATGATTCTTACCAATTAGCCATACTGTTCTGCTTAAAAGTAATTGTTTTGTCAACCGGTTTAAATATAAATAAGTACTCAAAACAATTATTTATATACCTATATACTACAAAAACTAAATACAACCTTGCTAAGTTAGTACTAGTGTGCTACTTTTAAAAATAAAATTAAGTGTAAAACTGTTAATCATTATCAGTTAATTATCAGATTCTGTACCATCAATAAAAATTGACCTATAGTAACTATAAACATAGAAATACTCTAAAGGAATTAATTGGTATAACACCCAGCGGAGTTACAGACTTTTGTGAGCCAGGTTTATCCAGGATCTAATTCCGATAGTAAAAATTATAGGTAATTGTGGAGTTTCAAATACATTTCATCCAGAAAATCTTATTCTTGCAGAAAAACGGTTTCCTTATATCTGATACTGTCCCTGATGGGACATTTTTAAACATTTTCATTGTATTATGTTTCAACTCAATTTACTCCTAGTGAAATAGTAAAAAACAAAAATATTGCACAAACAAGGATTGATGTAGAAACAGTATTATATTTTATCTTATGTACCCAGATATTTATATGTAAAGGTATCCAATTGTTTTCCAATTATGTGCAGTTTTAGTTAATTTTAAAAATCCGCTAATTAAAGACACGACACTTTGTACTTTGTACATTACTGATAACTAATACTTTATATTTTTTATTTATATATTTAAAAATTATGTAACAACTTGTACATTTATAAATGTATAAAATACATTAAGATATATTTTAATTAAAAAAACTGTATACAATTTAAATTATACTATTGTTGCCATTTTAATAATCATAGGATATTTACCGATAAATAAAATTCAATCAAACCATTAATATTTGTAACCCAGTTAATTTTTTTTTTCAATTTCTATTGCTACAATACTTAATTTGGACTAATATAAATTAGTCCAAATTTACTTAAAAATATTTGACCTTGAATTCGATTAAAATATTCACTATTCATATATAATTCATAATTGTCAATATTACTATTAAATTTAATTATATATTCTGTATATTTTTTTTTATGAACATTGCTTTATATCTTGATTTCTATATTTAAATGGACACTTGATCTCGATACAATATTTTTGTATTATTTATGACAAGTCCATCAGGGCTTGTTCCTATAACTCCTGTTTTATGTTATAATTATTTTGAAATTCATTTAATGTTACATCTTCATAATTTTTACCCCATTGGGTAGATCTTATCAAATCTGTACAGTATAACTACCATTAGTATTTTGAATATTAATGGTGGGTATCTTTTTCTACTAATGCATTTCAAAACTTTATAGAAATTACTGGCAGTAATTCTGTATTGTTTATGAAGGGACCACTTGACATTTGCTGACTGTCCAGTTGTTTCAACTATTTTATTATTTAATTAAATTACTTTTTATCGGCAGTCTTTTGAAATTGTTCGGAAGTTACTATTAACTCCAGTGGTGAATTTATTTAATATGTTGTTATTAGAATTGTGTTTTGTTTCTAGTTTTAATAACCAAGAAAATCCTACTATATTATTACTTGTTATTAACTTTCCAAAACATATTTCCTTTAAATTTCAGTAAATATTTTTAACTATAGAGTAATTATTTAGATAGAAATTTCACAACATATTCATCAGAACTAATTTGTTTTTTTTTTTTTGTCAAAAACATGTCTGTTACAGATATATGTTTATGGGCATGTAACAAGAGAGTCATCATATTTTTGTCCTACAACACAAGTGCACTTTGTAAATTCTAAAGAGTTATTTTTTATATGAATCTGAAATATTAAGGACAAAAAAGTTGAAAAATATAATACCAACTTCTAGTAAATATGAACTTAGTTCACCTCCAGAGTTTCTTTTGCATGCTAGAATGTCCATTTCCAGTACTAAACTCCCAAAACAAAATTACATGTATGGACATTTCCACTTTCAAAATAATTTTCTCTTTTGGCGATGGGTTTCAGAGTCAAAAAGGAAATCAATAATTGTATGGATTTCAATAATTGATGCCATGTTTGATAATAACAAAAATATTATTGTTAGGGTAGATTAGGTGTGTAATTAATGGTATGTCCAAAAATAATTTTAAGTGTAATTATATGAGTTGATTGCAACCTGGGTAATAAAAAAAAAACAGGCTATAAATGTATTCCTTGAATATTAATATTAATTTTAAGAACAAGTCATAGCAATGACTACCAGTGTCAATGTCAGTATAATATTTCTACAAATAATTTGATATATAGGAAATACTGCATTTTGATTTAATATATTAAGAAAGTAAATAAAAGGATATATGTAATAGATTTAAATTAAAACAACTATTTTAATGTATTTATTATGATTGAACTATGATAACAGTTTGTTTTGAACCAAGTGCAGTTATCAATCAAGTTTATGGTGTAATTACTAAACGCCTTAATTATTTTTGGAACATTAAAATGAATGAACTGGTTCAAAAAATTCCATGTGTGACTGTATGAGTTAAATGCAGCAGGGTGATTTTAACAACTATTTAAACATATTTTTTTTTAAAAATATATATTATTAAAGAGAAATAAAGTAATGGGAAATAAAAAAGGGGTCCCATATTCTTAAACATAATATAATATAATAGTAAGTTTTTCACAGTAATAAAAAATACCATTAATGATAAGTTCCCTTGATCTCGCTCTAGCAAAGGGAATATAGTCTAAACTGTTAATTTTATTAATATTAGGTACCTAATAGTAATAAAATTAGTACCATGGTGTCACCGAAATAAAAATAATTCTTATAACTAATGCCCAGAATAATATACACTAAAACGTACGAAATGCATTTATGCACTTATTATCTTTTAAAAATGTACAAAATATGTATACAACAAATAAATTTATGTTAATTAAATGTATACAAGTTTAAAAATGTGTAAAATTAATTAAATAATTTCAAAAATTATATTAAACAGTTGAAATAATTGAATTACTCGTTGAAATACTTATTGGCTCATTGCATTGCATTATCTAAACATAATACTGATTTAAATACAAATTCATAAACAAAAATTAATAGATTTTTATAATATTTTTTATATATTGAATGCTGGAGTTACAGTAGATTACTAAAGACTTAGATTCATTTTCAAATAAAACTCGAGATTTGTCGATGTAGTGTACCTACAGCAAACATTGTCTTATAGCGAACTCTATCGATAAACAATTATCAATTGAGTATTGACAATTGGCCAATAGGTAGGGTTCCCATAATGTTTTTAGAGGTGCGAGGGGGTAAATTGAAGATAAACAATATTGTTATTTCATTAATACGATTTTACTTAGATCTACGAATAAAATGTCTACATAAGAATGATTAAGTTAAATACGTTAAACTTTTATTTTATGGCAACAACGATAATAATGTGTCGTCACTTATCGTGACGTTTCGGGAAAAAATATGAACAAAAATTGAAATTACATATTGTACATTTATACAGAATGAACACGAAGTTGTGGCACCTGACATAACTTTTTTGTATAGATATAGCCATGTAAAACGTTTACCTTTATAAAATCCAGACTTTTCTCAAATCCGGACGTATGGCAACTCTACCAACAGGTGAATTATGTCTTTAGTTAGGTAATATTATTTCCTAACATATAAAACTTAATACTATATTTTTGAAAAGTACTCAAATACGCATAATAATTAAAAATGTTTCAAATATGCAACAGATGCAAAATTAAATTTTCCATACCAATACACATTAGGCTAAGATTCAAACTTTTTGTCTCGCCTGACTACATTTTAATTTAATAAATAAAAATATGCAAGTGCGTATAATTCCGAGCCCTACTCATAACTAATAATTTAAAAGTTTTAAGTTTCCCAATGTATTTTAGACTGGTCGGACTGGTATATCACAATGTCAGTCCTCGATGAATATTGAATGTCTGTGTTTTTGGTCATTGACATTTGGCATAGTTCCACGAGAATAAATTCTTTGGACGCTAAACTGCATTTACCCATTTAAATATTGTATTACGTAGATAGGTACCTTGTTTTATTTAAATGCGATGTAGATATTTGCACGCGGGCCCGAGGAAACAGATAAAAAATTGTTTGAAAAAAATTAATATATCGTATGCAAAACTGTGCTGTATAATAACAATAATTATACACGCACAGAATAAAAATATATTTACACAGCCCGTGTCATTTTTGATTTTGGCGAATACATTATTTTGCCCTCGCCCGTATTTTTTTACCCAGCTACGCCGCCGGCTAGGTAGACACAGGTGTTAAGAAATATTATCGGAGTATCGTAGTATTATTATTATATAAGTATTATATTTTATAATATGTGTACCAACAATAATATGTATAACCGTCAGCCACTCCGGGGTAATAATATTTTCACCGTTTGATTAAACCATTTCCTGATAAATTAATAAATCGATTGTCACGTTTTCTGTTTATCATCTCGTCAAGAGGACACGACTGCGCGCAGATCGGTGCACGCCCATTGATTTTTCGCTGTCAGTCACACGCACGATACAGCGGAATAAAAAAAATATTATAATCTTTTCATAAATAAAGTCATACGTTTACGGTCGGTACCTACTGCCGTAAGGATTAGAAACTAAGCTTTAAATAATTAATACGTAATTTATATAATAGTCGAATAGGCACGGGATGGGGGAGGGGATACATAGTTTGTTATTAAAACATTTTTTTTTTTTCTTTCATATTTTTCTATACGGGCGATTTATCGAAACGATAAAACCATACCCATACTTACGAGAACGTAGATACAATTATATTCTGTGACACGTATACACGGTTTTGTGCGGTTACCACATCCTGTAATGTGGATTTACTAATAATTTCGAAATAATTTTCACTGTTTTCATTCATTATAAGTGCGTGTCATACGGGCCAAATAACCGGGTGCGTATTCTCTCAAGAGGGCGCCGTACTAAGTCTTCGTCTCGCACAGATAATAATAAATAATATAACTGCTACTAAATTATTATATAACTGTTATCAACTCGTTTACGTGTAGATCCGTCGGAATCTTTCGATAATTCCGCTGAAAAACGCTGTTCATGAATATCTATTATATAATATTTTCGATACTCAGAATTTCCAAACGGTTCTAAAGTGGCATATCATCTATACAGACAACACACGCGTTTTACCACTAAACAATCAAGTGGTAAATACCTATAGTTTTTTTTCATGTATTTACTTGCCATAGGTTACAAATATTACATAAAACATACGTGTAAATTTTCTAGTAACATAATACATTTCATAAAATATAATAATATGCAGTTTAATGGCTAGGATGATCGACCCAATATTTTATACGAGTGGACAATATACGCAGATACGTAGGGCCCCCACAAAACGGGGGGGGGGGTCAGTGAGTACTATGGTCCGGGGGGGGGGACCCGGACAAATAATACAATGTATTGTATTAATATTTAGATTTTATTTTACAAAAGATTTGTATTAGCTAATATAAATAAGAAAATTAGAAATAATTTTTGTTTTTATTATTATTAACACATCCGAATACGAGTAGGTCTATCCAAATTATTATTATAATTATTATTAGATTACTTGAAAGTCTCCCTATCTCTAACTATATTTATAAATTTAATTATTTTATTGTTTCATCATTTTCTGTAACAATAATAAATTATATATAATTCAGACATATATATAAATATATAAATATTATACCAACATAATGTACATGTGTAAATAATACGATTAGATTAAAAGATAATATTTTTCTTATCGACGACAAAATAACCAGCAACCATATTGCATTAACACGCATTTTACTGTGACCAATTTAATTTCATTTTATTCCCAGTCATTGTACGAACACGAACACGAAAATGTTTTATCGATTTATAACGATTTATCGCGAAAAATGTCAGATGAATTATTACATTTGAAAAAAATCCGTTTTTCAAACAGAAAACCAAATACCTTCAGTATAACTATTGAACGAAATTTATGCAAAGAAATTAGAAACTATTTTTATAAACACTACTCTTGCTCTAAGAATTTTTTGTACACTACCAATGAAGCAGAAAGAGCTTTTAGTAAGTTAGGAAATCAGCTTATAACCTGGCAAAGGGCATCAACCGGCCAAGAACGACTTAATTCTCTTGCATTTTTATCAATTGAAAACAATCTTGCTTCAAAAATTAACTTTGATGATATTATATGCGATTCTGCCAAAAAAAAGCAAGAAAAAAAAATCCAATTAAGATTCAAATTTAAGTTTAAAATTAAGTAATAATATACAATACCGATATTTAATACACACTTATGTAGAAATTAAAAAAAGGTAAAATTTAAGTTATCATTGTTAATTTGTTATAAATAGGTACAGTGGGGCCCGCATTTATTTACAGTGCCGTGGTCAAAAAAATCATCTGGGGACCTGTATATATGTATATATTAGTAGAAATATACGATATTAATTATAATAATTGTGTTCTTATGTGAGAACGACGAAAAAAAATAATGTTCACCTCGTTATATTTGAAATTTAAAATATAAGGCGTGAACTGTCGTGAATGACGTGGCTATAGTGATATGAAATACCGTGTAATGTGAAGGATATTTTAGAATATTTTCGTCACTCTGACACTGTACAAATACCGACCCTTTTTGTGTATTAATAGGATCGGACATCGCAATATGGATAAAACTTTCAAGAATTTGTCGTTGACGTGTTTACACCTAGTATACATATACATAAAATATTATAGACGAATATTATTACGAATGTGTGCATATCCTTAACATATTATAATACGGTTTGACCCAGTAACCCAACCAGGGGGGGTGGGGTGGTTTGAAGGTTGTGACCCCACTGAAATGATTTTAAAAATCAAATTTCAAGTGACATGTATACTGTACGTTTTTTTAAAATTTATATAAGTATAATTATGTATAACCTAACTTAATCCCCACCCCCCAGAAAATAAATCCTAGTTACGCCACTTTTTTGATCAGTAAACTATATATACGTATTATCAATATTATTATGATATTATTTTATTACAGTTTAAACAATTATAATGATTATAGATGTATTTAAAATAGTAGCTATTGTTACAAGTACTATTTTTTTTTTTAAATTTAAATTATATGAAGAGAGAGAGGGATTTTAGACGGACTGAGGTCTGAAAGAGTTAACATATATCTCAGATAAGTAGATTAATGTTTTATAAGATGTGTAAATATACTATTATCGACTTTTTTACGTATATATATATATATATATATAAGCACGTATTTGTCTCTATATTACTACGCTCGTATATTGTAATTCTAGTATTAATTCGCTTTGTATTATTTAGGTATGCTAATCGACCGTTGGTCGTTATACAATAAATAGGTACTTGTATTTACAGTTTAAACGAAAACAATAATAATATGTATCTATCTTAATAAATGTGCATTAATAATAATATAATGTTAAATATCTATAATCGATTAAAACAAGAGTACACCCGTGCCTTTTAATCTGTATACCAATAATTAGTCGTTTAATAAGCATTATCTTTATCACCTATTACGTGTAAAGCAGCGATTTGGTATATTTGGCGACATGTACATTTGTTGATCCACCGCAGACTCGTGCGCGGTAATTTGTCGGTAAACTGGACACAAGTCAAAGGACCCCCCCCCCATCCAATTGTTCACTATGTTCACATCAAACTTGGTGTTTGTTCCCACGCAACTGGTGACTGGTGCTGTTCGACCGGCCAACTACAACTAATTAACTAATTTTTAAAAATCAAAAACTACATACAAATCGGAAATATTACAATACGAATTCTATTCGAATGAATGTCGCCGGTTTATATGAAAAATTACCAATTATACATGCCCAATACGTAGGCGATCATAAATAAATTAATAATAAATCATAGGCTAATTATTCTTACTCCCTAAACAAGTAAATCCTAAATCCATAAGATACTCGAATTAAAATATAACTAATATATTTATTGTATTTGTATTATGTAAAACCGTATAACCAGTGACCAATGTTGGCCAAGTACGCCAGTCGTGTAGGGCCGACTTAATATAGACATTAGATGTACGGGTAGATACTCAAAGAAAAAAAAAAAAGAAAAGATTAATATTTACGTTAATAAATATCACTTGTAAATTAAGATAAAGAGTTAAGAGTTTCCAATTATTAATAAATAACAAACGATAATGATTTCGTTTTCATTAATTGTATATTTTATTTCATAAATATCGCACGAAAAGACAGATATATAAAAATATATGTTCTGGACGATTATTTTCAATTTTAATCTAATATATAAAAATTAATGTTTGTCTGTTGGTCAGCGGCGCATTTAGAGAGGCGACTGGGGTTAATGCTTCGGGCGCCAAATTTTAAGGTCGGACAAAATTACAATTTGTTTTTGTTTTTTATTAAATAAACTACGACTCTGTGTAGCAAATCGATTACAGTTTACGAAACAAAATAAAATATAACCTATTACGGATCTATGAGGCATTTTTTTAGAAAATGTAAACTAAAAATAGCAAGACTAAAACTTATAAAACCACTGGCAACATTGATATCCTGCTCGGTCCACTCGTATTAAGATACTGCTCACGGGTGGGCCACACTGTTGTAGAAGGGGAGATGGCAAAGTAGGATATAGAAAGTAAATTATTATTTGCCCATTACCTTTTCCCGTGGATCTGGACAAATTTTTTTTGTTATAGTACTACATAAGGTCTTTAAAAAGTTAATTCATCCATTTCTTGTAAAAAGCATACAATTTATAGTCGTTGAATTTGAGATATAATAATTCCTGCTCAAGTGACCGCAGATCCCTAAGTCTCGCATAGATAGAAGTGTAACACCAATTTCTTAAGGGAAGACAGTAAAACGCAAAACGCCTAAATGTGGCACTGCTGTTGGTGACTCCTCGACCGCTAAATAGATTTCGATAAAATTTGGTAAGGGGATATATTGCATTCCAGGGAAGAACATAGGCTACATTTTATCCCCGAAATTCTAGTGATTTTGGAATTTCGGAATATTTTATTGTTGATTATGGGGTTACCTTAGCGACACCGATAAACAACTAATTTTGTTCATAATACCATCCTACGACAAAACTTGATCATAATAGTATGATCATAAGGTGGATTTATTATTATTTTAGATCATACCATGGTCTCATGACTGCTTTTGAACGTAAAACGATTTTATGATCAAATTTGAACATACAATTGATTTATGATTAATTTTAACTATAAAACCGTTTTACGTTCAAAATTAGCCATATGCCCATCGTATGATAAAAAATAACCATAAATCGAGCTTATGATCATATTAAACCAAAAATATTGTGTATCGTAAAGCACTCGAATAAAATACATTTATCAACATTTTATTTATTTATGATATCCAGCAATAGCAATGTGAATTCGGGTATCTATACAGTTCATTATTTGTCAGTTTTACTTTAAAGAACACGGTCAGATTTTGTTGTTTATTTACAACATGACTCATTGGTTATTATTGAACAATGAACTTGCACCTACGCAATATTTTGCGTTCAATCATCCTCTTAATTATTATGCCGACCAAGAAGTGCAATTTCACTAATGCGCGCGGCTTGGCGTATTGGACATCGAGCTACAGGTTTTTCTAATCGTTCTCGGCGCAATTATTCGGAGTCGACAGTAATATGTAATAACGATACGCCTTATATATCGTCTAATACGCAAATCCACTCTAGTAATTTTGCTATAATTACGTCCAATACGAATTTCACGCATTAACGGAATCGACCTCCCCCCCCCAGCACTTGACGTACGTTTATTACGAACGGCCAGTCGAAACTTTCTCCGTGATCGCATGGCTGTCTATGACACATATTATTATCTACAATTACAAACGGAAAAAACATTTAGGGAGAACTTGGATTCCTCAAAAGGGTGTACAAACTTGACGTTTTAACGATTCCATGAACATTTTTTTTTTTTCTTGCACACGAGTATTGCGACGAGTAGCCCTACAAGGGCTAGCGGCTATACTATTAAAATGTCTCTTATTACTTATATATTACCCTCACCTACTTATGTAACTATTATGTATTACTCGTGTAATAACTTGTAATTGTATTTACTCGCTGCAACCTATATAGTTAATATCAGTGGAGTATTTAAAAACTTTTTTTTGTGGAGGGGGGGTGATAATAATGAAATAATTTTATAAATATAGGTTATATAATTATATTATATGTATATATATATATATATATAAAATCGAAATAATAAATTGAAAATGTTCAAAACTATTACCTACGTTTAATGGTCTATACCGATTTAACCAACGCGTAGGTAACAAATAATTTAAATGTAATTGTACGGACCGGGGGCTAGAAAATAAAAATCTCGCAAAACCCGAGGCACCACTTATTCGCGCGCAATTCGAGTCGTCCAACGGACTTACGTGTGCAATTAATACGAAATATGGTAATTATGGCTGTATTGTTGTTGCTCACGACAAATAAAAATCAAACGAAATATAGAAAACGAAAGTAAATCAACAATACAATAATACCCTAAATGATAATTAATTTAGACCTTTTGGCCCAACAGCGGTAAACCAGTATAAAAAAAAAAAAAAAAAAAATGTGTTGCCATAAAGAACAACAACAATAATAATAATAGTAATAAACTCACATACATTACGGAGCGTAGACTGGCCAGCCGCCTACCTAATGCTAAAGAATAAAATATATTACACGGAAATAATAACAACACACAAGAATAAAATAGGTAAAATGACGGGGTAACTTAAAAGGTATTGGTAACTAAAGTAAATGGCCTACGACTGTTACACGGGCCGCAACTGGTGCGGCTAGTGCACACTTATTATAACAATTTTACAATAAATATCACGACTTGGAGACTATACGATCGCCAACGACGCGGATACGAAAATTCGACTGATGATCGAGAAGTTACAACGGTACACATGAATAAATGAACAGAAAAATTGATGATTTTAACGGTAATTGTTGTAATTGGCCATAAGAGCCTATGGCACGTGCCGCAATTGGCGCGACTACTTGCGCACTTATTAAAAACGTTTCTTTTAAATATCACGACTTGAGAACTATACGCGCCCCAACGACGCGGATACGAAAATTCGACTGATGATCGTGAAATTACAACGGTACACAAGAATAGTTTACGACAATCGCAATGGCCACGGAAAGACTAGACAAAAACAAAGATAAACTTATATCTACCCTAATCTGCTTGTGTGTGTGTGTGTGTGTGCTGCCCGAGACAGGTGGATTTTTCCTTTTTCAACTCCATTTCACTCAATTATTCAATAATACCGTAACTCGTAAGTACATAAATTATAAACGTTTAACTTATACGAATGTGGAACCATACGTCGTGTCGTCGTTATTCGTCAAGAATTATCATAATACACTAGTAAAATTAAATAATCAAGAAAGACAGTCAATAAAATAAACAATAATAGTAATAATGATACACGATGAGTCAATGACCAATGGTGAACGGCCTCGAAAATTGGTAGTGAATTCTAGTTTTTAATATTTTTTCCTACGAATTCAGTAACAGCCCGTATTTCGACATACATAGTCGAAAACACCAATATTACAGTACACTGGTTTTATTTGAAGTTTATAAACTGTTTTATATAAATATAAATTGATGAGATCGAACAAATACTTCAATTGAATGTAAAAATATTTTATTTTCTACATTATAATTGACATGTTTAAAATTTGAGGTCTTCAAATATTCCTTGGGGGGGGGAACCACCAAAACTCTCTCCCATAAATATGGCACTGGATAATATAGTTTTACTGGTCCAAAGGCGAGTGTAAACAGAATAATACTACATTTTTGGTACGTACATTTCCACGGTCCCCTCCATGTTTAAAATTTGACATTTTTACTGGCCTAATCGTTAGTAACCCGTTAGTATTGGATAGTAGAGCAGAAATCATCGTTAATAGATAAATGGTTTTATTTTTGGTTTATTTACTGTATGCACCGGACAATTATTACAAATTAACATATGTTTTAAATAAACATAACATGTATTAACATAATTAAATATTATTACAATTTGAATGATAAAAGATAGAGTTTTTATTTTATTTTTTATATACATACACGTCATAGTAAAACTAATTCACAAGCTCATTTTGAGAATTTAAAACGAAAATTCGTAAATTATTCACTTTCTCCGGAACCATAATCCATTTAACGATGATTTCTGTTTTACTATCCAATAGTAATGGGATACTAACGGTTAGGCCAAGAAAAATGTTAAAATTCTACAAATTAGTGATTTTGGCCTTTTCTCCCCATTGAATTTATTAATTTAAAAAAAAAAAAAAAAAAAAACCATTTATCTACTAACGATGATTTCTGTTCTACTATCCAATACTAACGGGATACTAACGATTGTGCCAAGAAAAATGTCAAATTTTAAACGTGGGGAGGGAAATATACGTACATTTAGTAGCACGCCACTATTATATATCGGACGGACCGCGCGAGAAAACGTATACAATACTGTTCAATTATTATTAATACCTATACGTAATAATATTTTAATACATCACGTTAAAATGCACGATCAGGCACGTACACAGGGAAATTTTTGGCTATTTGTATGGTTATTTATTTATTTTTAGGGCAGACGACTTCAAGAATTTGCATATTAGTTTTGCGCAGCCGTAAAGTACTTTAAAATCGGGGTCAGGTATAATAATATTACATTGTGTTTGTAGAATACGCCGACTAAGGTAAAATAAATGTCCAATACTAAACAATTTCAATTTTTAATATAATACTCGAACATGATTTATAAATAAAATAAAATTATACCCATTGTGTATCGACATAGGTACATACGAATTCTAAAATGTACAAAGACACGGCCAATACCTAAGCTACACATGGCGAACAATTACTGCGGCCTAAATGATACATAGACATCTAATAAAATCAAATAATATAAAGCAATTATTTACAGACCACAACTAAATAAGTATATTATAAATTTCGTTATTGTAAATGTTTCTGTTTTATATTGGCACGACAATGTACTATTTTACGTCTCAGTCGGTTGTTATTATTCACCAATACTTGTTAAATATTTTTATTAGTAGTCAATTAATTTAATATTCGAATAGTACATATAATACCAATATAAAGCACGAGTTAAAAATCGTCGATAGATACAAAAGTAAAATATTCCTTTTGTATTTCTCGACAAATAAGAAAAAAACTATAGAAATCGATCGAATGGATTAATATTGTTAAATGTACATAGAGACATAGAAGTAAATTGCGATGAAATTCTGAACATAATCTCTAAAAATAGATTTTAGTTCTGTGATTTGTATTTTTTGTTATATCAATGTTTATATTATAACGGGAAAAAATTATTTGTAAGTATAGTTATTTATTTCATATAACAAGTTTATTAAAAAAAAAAAGTTATAATTTTCAATAACTGATTTACAAAAAAACACCCCCCCCCCCATCCCGAAAATTGTTTTTTCGTAGGATTTTGATTTCCGACGAAAGTTCGTTGTACTGTCGACAATTTAAGACGCTTTTGGCGGTCCTAATCCATCGCGCAAACGATTTTTAGTTGTGCGCCATTGAAATATTATTATATTCTAAAAACACTGCACTCCGCAGCTCGTTAATTATTATAAATTTATCCGGACACAAATTACACACACCGGGTAATTAAATTGTCACAATGTCATATACATTTTACGGAACATTATCTATAAAGAAAAATTTGACGTTCTACAGTGATATTTGGCAAAGTTACATATTAAGAATTTATATTTCAAAAAACTAAAAACAATTATATATATATATATATATATATATATATATATATATATATATATATATACCAATATACCTACACATATGTAAAGATAATTTGTGTGGTAGCTCCAAGAGTTATATTTTAAAGAATAACACGATATAAGAATTTTTTGTTTATCTAGCGATGACATATTTATCCGTTAATTAGTTGGCCAAAATAAATGAAAATACGGCCGGACGAAAAAAAAAAAAACCATATGATATCCAAACAGTTTCATTTAATAATAGATTAGAAGATACCTAACCTACCCAAATAGTCTTGCATATTTAAGTCATGCGTGTTTGAAAATTAAAGTTTGAACGTATATTATAATTCGCATGGAAATACAATATTGTGCGAAATGCCAAAATATAAATTCGAAACATATTTCAATAATACATTTGATATATAAGAGAAATTTGTTGCGTGCAGATTTCTACAGACTTCCCTTTATTGGCTTTTAGATTCTACCGCACGAGTGCAGGGGAGTGTCCAGACATTTTTTCGGAAGGGGGGGGTAAATTTTTTACTAGCACGTATTTCGAATGTATTTATTTCACTAGGTAATAATAATATTGGCTTATACAATATTCATACAATATACATATTCGATAATAATATTTATAAAAAAATAATAATAATAATTGATTTTTAATCATTTGATCATGTTAGTTAATTAGACCACCATGAATATTTTTTTACCCAACTCATTTGAAAACGTACATTTTGGTCATTAGTTTTGTCTATAGGGAATACATATCCATTTGGGGGACCCATGAAGATGTAAGTAATTGTTCACGTTTCAAATCATTTAAAATTATATATTTTCTCTAAAATTAATTTTAATTATCAGTATCAGTGACTCTTGGCAATTTATTTTTATTTGATTGGAAAAAATCCGTTATTGTTCCTGACCTTTTCATATTGGATAAATATTAATGGAATTCGTATCAAATTCTCGTTACGAGCGTATAGATAAACTAAACATAAACTAAAATACGAAAATCGAAATACATTAAAGTATTTACCAATCAAAATATAAGAACGTTAAGAAATTATTATTGATTTTGTGGTTAATCGACCTTGAAATGTTTATAGAACAAAAAATAATTATAGCGTACGATTGTTTTTCGAGATTTTTGAAATATATATAGGTGCTTACCTAGTCAGTTAAAGCCAAGTGTAACCTTCTATACAATTATATATTACAAGTCATATTATATTTCATGCTGCGCCTAGAATCTAATAATTTTTAAATATGATAAAATGATAAAAAAAAAAAATCTCTAAACGATGGTTTGATATTAATGCCCGTACAATAATATATTGTATATGTGTTAATTGAAGTTATATGAAATAAATTAACAGCGGACAATATTTAAATTGTTGTAGGATCTATACGCGTATTAATACAAACGACGAAGAGCGGGGTACGGAAAAACTGAAAAATATAATACCTATATTTTCTATGATTTATAATATTATATTTGAACATAGTGACTATTAGTAACACATAAACCACTTATTTTGAAAGTATTGCAGATATATTTAAAATAAAACTCCAGATGGTTCCACGTAATTTTTTAATCAGGAAATAATCTCTACGGTAGAAAAGTCGTTCACAAACTAACAAAAATAAAGCACATTCAGATTAAAAAAAAATATATATATATATATCGAATTTCTGTATCAAATTAAGTATTACAAATAAATAACGATTTCGTTTACTACAAAAGTAGTAAATAATCACGTGGTCAGCTAGGTTTATTGATCAATCGCTTTGTCTAGTAACGTAAAGAATATTATAATAAATCTACAGCAGTAGCGGCGGTCAAATGATTTTTGTCTTGATGGTGTGGGGGGGAGGGGATAAGGCCGATTTATTAAAAACTATTATTATTTACATCATTTTTTTTTTTTTTTTTTTTTTTATCGAATGGAAATGAGGTCACGGGGGGGGTACTTCCCCTTTCCCTGTTCGAACGACCCTGATCTACGGTCTACACCGTGGATCACGATGAACTATAAAGCGGCCATTGTGGCAATGTGGCCTGTTTGTCGTCGTATTGCGGTCACTGATATAGTGATATACTTACGTACGAAACAGTCGTAAATCGTAATACATACACTTTTTATTTTACATTTTTACTATTCTATAGCATAGAATATATTTTTATTTTCCCTATAGCCACTGATATGTAACAACGTGTACAAAAATACAAATTTAAAATTATATTGTACATTTTAATAACCGAGCAAACAATCACACGTACACACACACATATATATATATATTTATTTATTTTGCAATTAAAAAAAAAAAAAAGTCGTTTATTAAAATCTTCGCGCCCGTTTGAAACATTGACACGAATAATGCGGTTGTGATTTAAAATTCAACAAAAAAAAAAAAAAGCTAATAATAAATAATCAAATAATAATTTGTATAGGTGCATAAGTATTGTGTAAAACAAATGTACCTATCGCACCCCTCCCCCTAAAAACTGCCACTGATAAAGTGTGTAGTACAAATAAATGTATATTTTAGCCTCTGCGTGTTAAACCAGTTGAGGAAACTGCAAGTATTTTTGTGTTGAAAGAAAATTGTCCGTATTGAATCACTTAACTTTATACGGTTTAGTTGGTTTTAGATATTGGTTGATAATGCAGGATGTATAATGCGTATAGTTAAATGTTATACGAGCCGGTTTGTCTGCAATGATTTTTATTTCATATAAATTCAATCAGCAGCTCGTTTAGATGGCTTTGTGCAACACGGAATACGTTAAATGATGACCCTGAACAAATTGTCCAAATCCTAATACAAAGCCTATTTACATGTATATGTTACAGGATATTCAATAAAAGTTAATTTGTTTCTATGCATGGGTGGACTGGTGTATCGGGAAGTCGTGGACTTTTCCCAACAGCCTTATTTTTATTACATTTTACATTCCATAGGGAAAGAGACGTAAAGTACCTATACTTGTATATTGACATCGATAAAATGTTTTTTTTTTTTTATTTCTTATTGTTGTACAGTGCGAACAGAATGAGCTTTTGTACATCGGCAGAGTCAATCCATTTGTTCGGAATTCCTACCTGTATAATTGTATAAGTTAGCCCCAGTATAGTTGCACATTGTTACACGATATCGTGTGTTGTAAAATATTTTTGCAACCGTATTCAAATTATTTACTAATATTTTTATTTTTATTATATTTCCCGAACAATCTATAGCACAAAATATCATGTTTTATAATCGTCAATTGCGACATTGGGTATTTACAATTGAATTTAATAACGATTATAATCAATATGGGTTAATGCAGTAGCTGTGTGTCACCCAGGGCAAATGCTAAAATGATACAGCGATTATTAGTTTTACCAAGAAAATGCCTGTTATTGTAATAAAACTATGACCAAGTTAAATACTAGTAGTATGGCTAAGTGATCCGTTTTTTTTAAATTTTTTATTCTTATATTGTATATTCAACGGGCATACGCCCTTTTATAAATTATGTAACGGTACAGTATAGCGTACGTTTTGTTACTTAACATCTTAAATATATCTACGTAAATTAAATGAAATTATAATGTAATTTGTAATATATTGGTTATTAATTCAAAATCATATTGGTACTTTTAGTAGTATGTTTATATAGTATTTATAGTGTACACGATTCGCAAATATAAAATTTACCGTTACATAATAATACATTATTTAAATTTGTATAAATGTTTGAAAGATGAGAGGTACTCCGGGTGTTCAAAACGGTCGTTACCAGAATGTGTGATTTTTATTTCATGTAATCGAACTTGAATCATTAAAACGAAATTAATAACTATGCACGTATATTATAAATCTCAAAGAAATTATGTAAAAAGTCTATACGCGTACAGTTATAGTCGAAATTGTTTTGGTAATATGATGCGATAATTTGTAATGTCATTAGAATGTTATTACGATACAACGACATAGTTAAGCTTCTTATTTTCGTTTCTTTTTTTTTTTATGTACATAATATGCACGCATTTAAATTATACGTTTCGGGGATTAACAGTTTGATCGTATTTCATAGGCACTCAGAAATTGTTTTATGGATTTTTATTTTTAATTTTTGACGGGCCTGGTAAGGCGAGCTAAGGCTTAATACATCAAAATTAAATATTATAATCGTCATAAAATAAATATAAAATTTTTATTATGTCATAGTCAGTTTATCCAGCACGTACGCCCTATTTAATCTGTACACTGAACAGACGTCATAAAGATAAAACAGACTTTCGAAGAAAAATAAGAATATTGCGATTACTCGGAGGTGTTGTGTAATATTTTGTTTATTTCAACAAGTATATTTAACACCTTAAACGCTTCCAAATACCCATTACCCGTGCATTATTTATTTTACACGCGATACTGTGTATATACCAGATACCCAGTAGGTATAACGTCGGCTTAAAATCAGGGACGGTTATTGACAAGCCCCTAAGGAAGGGCGAGGCAAACATATTTTACATATTACACATACATCTGGTAGTATATTATGATCTAAGCCAGTGGTACTCGGTCCAAGTCTCGAGAGCCATATTTTCTAAATTATTATAACAGTAGCCCGGAAACAAATCATAATCGTCGTTTTAATATTCCCGTTATAGTGTACAGTAATTATTTTAACACGGCCGTGTTAAACTTAAAGGGCTGGGCGTAAATTATCAAGTGTGTAACACAAACACACACACACTCATATATATATATACCGACAGCGAATAAATTTATTTTCGAGCACTTACTAGTATTATAGATTTATTAGGCGGTAGAAATCAATTAGAAGGGTCGAAAAATTCCGGCTGAACACTCGTGTTCGGGGTCCTTTTAAGACATTTCCTGTCTAGCGAAGTAGCGATCATTATATCTATTAACGTTACCTCGTTCGTTACACCTCCCTTTTTACGCTGACGCTTTCAATTATTTTTACTTTTGCCGAACACATAACTGGTGGCGTGCCTATTGAATTTGAAAAATAAACATTTTTTCGTTTTTTAACCGTTTGTTAATAATACCATGTAAATATACATGCAATAAATAAAAATCTTTAACTGTCAATATATCGATATACGGATTATAAGTAAATGAATTAAATTGACGGTTTAATTATTAATTTTTTTATAATATTTCAACACTATATAGTACAGTGGCCGCCGAACCCTATGCTAAGACCGTGCTTTTGGCTCTTTTAAAAATTAAGCATAGGGCCGCTTCATTTCGGGCCAAAGTTTGGTCGACAAACTGAATGAATCCTTATTGTTACCATAATAAAAATCTATTCACCATAATTTTGGCCATATTTAGATATTGTGCGGTCTATTGAAATGTATTTGGCCCGACAACATTTTTTGAATTTCGGTTACTACTGGTTTACAATATATACTTCATATTAAAATTAGTTTTATAGTAATTTGTTATATTTTATCACGTATGTACATCCTAATTATTATTAGTTTATCGTTTAACAGTTTCTTATATTATATAGGTTATTAAAATTAATTTCATGATAAATACATGCATAAATATAACGCGGGCAATCTTTCTAAGATTTTAATTCATTTTATAATATATTGTGCAATAGTGTCAAGTATTAATATACGGGTCATTAATACTATTAAATTTGTCGACCATTATGCATTTATAAAGGTATATAGGCCAGGATATAAAATATTTATTGGACATTTTTAATGATATTGTACGTTATAAATTTCGGTTTTAATTATAGCATTAAAGGAATAAAAAACAATTCCGCAAATAATTTATGTCGAGGCGAAAAAATGTAAAACTATTGTACTTAGTGCAGACGTAAACGATAAAATTATATATAAAAATTTAAGAGAAACATATTCGAAAGATGTAGACGATTCAAATTTATCTTTTCGAACGAACCAATCCGGGATATCTACTCATCAAATTAAATTATTTGTTAGGTTAGGTTAGAACTTATATTATAACTTTATATGTACTTATAATCGTACCGAACATATATTCAAATAATATAGGTATAAATGAATTGATCATTTTAAGGACTTAAAGGAATTTGAAATATTTTTGTAACTATATATTTGGTATAATAATAAAAAAAATGGCAAGTCAGGATTGTATTGATATATTTTGACGTTTTCGGTTGACGTTTGTATAAATACGTAGATAAACAGATACATTTGTTAAAAGTTTAAGGATTCAATAGATATGGTTTTTTTTTTTTTTTATATATAAATTTGAACGTATAATATTTGTAATAACCAAATGTTTTTTCATTTGAAAAATTTCATACGTTATTCAATATTTACAAATATAACTCACCTATGACTTTTGAGACCGCTTGTCTAAAATATTAGACAAATATTTAGTTAAATGTATTTGTTCAAAAACTCATCACAGTCGCCTACATCGAAAAATTATATAAAACGTAGATTTTTCAACAAAAATTATCACAATTTGTGATATATGACATAGTATATGAATGTACATAATAAAAATTATTATAATATTGAACCACCCAAGGCGTAGTGGGACCAGCCGGTAACGGAAAGGACTTTGGCTATAATCCAATATTTAATACAAGACAATGTACTTTGTCGAATAAAAAATAATAAATCGATACAAGGATATAAAACTATATTATACACCAAAAATGTTATGTAATATTAAGTATTTTAAACTTGAACTCAATAGTTATCGAATTCCAAAAAAAAAATACGCGTTTTCGAGTGAAAAGTTGATTTGTAAAATTAAAATATTTCTGGTATCAGATTACATTAATAGCATCGAGTTCAAATTTAATATAATAAATGACCGCTATCTTAAAACGAAGTAGACAAGAAGGGAGCTGACAGTTGAACAATATCTGGCAAATGATGACGTCACAAACTCTCAACATTCCTTTTATTTCTTCGGTAGAAAATTGTATTAAAACTCGTTCTGGTACCTGATTAATATTATAGTTATTACTTTAGTGAAAATCATGGATGAATCACTGTTGTTGTTGAAACACATTTCACTGTATACAGACTTTGGCTTTTTAAATAATATAATACTACAGTATTATTATAGCTAGCGTGGGAGTGCTCAGGCACGACTCGTGGATTTTTTTATAAACTACACATATTTCAAATCACGTTTTTTTTGAAATTCTTTTTATTTAAAAAAAAAAAAAAAAAAAAATACATTTATATTTTAATCTTTTTCCGACAACGTTTCCACCAAACATTTGAAACGGGTTTTCGAAGAACTGTATTTTTAAAAAAACAAATACAGCTGTGTGTGTGCGTGCACGTATAATATATACGTATATTGTATATTTAATATCAATTACTTTCTTAGCATCTTATTACGATAACCTCCACGTATAGTTCATAGGTTTATAATTTTTGTAATCTGATTATTCGAAAATCCAGAAAATATGTGTACGCGTGGTCTTGCGATATATGTACTAGGAAATATAAATTTATGCAACTCATATAATCGAATGACATCGATAAACCGGCGATATGATTAAAATATAAAATATGATGATATTTTTAATTAAATATTATGTTTGTATGGAAGTTGTAAAATTATTTTTGCATTGATAAACTATTTTTATTATATTTATATGCACAGAAAAGATGGCGTTTACAATAAATATTACAAATTTACAAATATATCAAACTCGTATTAATAAATTAATAATTAAGGCTGGGATTTTGATGCAATTGCATCTTTTTTCCCGGTGTTCCAAAACGTAGGTTCGTAAATAGAAAATGTGTTTTGGGCGGTACTGATTATTTTAATGTAATTTTTATTTTGCATATTTGTGCATTTTTTGACAAATTTTACCTAAAATGCAATGCTAAGGCATTTTTTGATGATTTACAGCATTTTCTTAGTTTTAAGAACATTTTTTAAAACAATTTTAATAATACAGTGAACGTAAATTTGCGAAACACAAAAAATAAAGGGTTAAAAATACTACAAAATATTTCAAAAATTATAAATGGCGAAAAAACTGAAGAAAATATCCCAAAAGATTTAACGGTAAACAATATTTCATATTTTAAATAAGTTCCAGTAGTATTAGTCAAGGTGGAAAGAAGTTTTCTGTTTACAGAGTCTATTAGCCGACCAACGACGATCGTTTTTGTTCGAAAATATAAAACAGCATATCATTATACAGTTCAACAACAATTTTGTTCAGTAAATGCCATAATTACCAGAAAAAAAAAAAGATAAATATTAAAATGTATTTTTTAATCTATAATTTCAGAATGAACGGTTAAGAAATAGTTAAGACGTAATTAAGTCGAAAGATATATCCACCAAATGACGTAAAATACTAATAAAAAAAAAAAACCACTTATAATACTTCTATCCTACTAAATTTCTTTACCATTTAAGCTATTATAAATAAATTAAAACGCATTTATGTAGTTTTTGCGATTTTTTAAGACATTAGAATCCCAGTCCTATAATTAATATTTGCGACAGGTGCATTTAATAATAATCGGTTATAATAATAATTTTTTAGCGATTTTAATTGTATAGGTATATTTTATTGGATATTAATAACAGTTAAAATGATATTCTAGTATATTTTTATTGTATTTTTTTTTTTTTTCATATTTTTAATCGTTAACTCGTCAAAAAGTGTGTATGGGTCATTTTGGCCAGAATTCGGGGAAAAATACATAATATCATCAGTATAAAATATATTATATTAATATTGGGCCAACGAGAATTTGCAAAACAAGTGCAGTTCAAGAGCGCCCCGGCATTGAAGTTGAAACACATTTTGATAAAATCGATAGAGTTAAAAATCAATATGGAAATATTGTTTACCAATTTCACCGTTTTGCCGTTCTGTGATAATATTATTATCTTAGTTGTTCAATTTTAAAATAATAATACACCGCGATCCTCTGCGATCAAGCAAAGCAAATGGCTACTCCATAGTCTGTTTTCGAATCATTTTTTTCTAATAATAATACGACCGAGATGATTAAAAACGCAACCTTTAATACGTCGAAATACGTCATTTAAGCAGATTTACGTACGTAAATGTTTTTGAATGAACATGACTATATATATATATATATATAAAGCCCGCAAAGATAAAATTTAAGTAAAATAATACGATTATCATTATTATTTTATTGATATTGTTATTATTAGTACATTGTGTTGGTTTTTTTTTTATAATTTCATCACATTGCCCGTGTTTCATTATCATATTATTATAAGTACGGTTAACTGAACATCGTGAACTTTTCCTTTGCAAAACACAAGTAGGTAACGTTTTAAACAATTTTCAGACACCCTCTACGCGCATTGTCAAAGTCATATAGAGAATAAGTGTTACTATGTAATAGGCTGGCTTAAAAATCGACGATACGTTATATTTTTAATACTAATTTTAAATCATTATCATTTCGAAAAAACGTTGCAATCAAATTGTTCATTCGTCCCTATATCTGTTAGTGATGTGACACAAATCCGGATTTTGGATTTTAAAAACAGAAAATTTTTGTCTCGAATTCCAAAATCCAAAATGTTGTACTTGTTTTTTAAAATTTCTTTTTGCGATAGTTAACGAATTGTAAACACGTATTTAATGCCTATTAACAATAAGATAATAATAATAGTTTTACGTGAAATGAATTAAATAATATAAAATCACGATTTTAAAAACCGAAATTCGGATTCAGATAAAAATCCGGATTTACAATAAATGTTGGATTTCAAATTTCGGAATCCAATAATCTGGCGAATCCGGATTATTCCCCCATCACTAATATCTTTCGACGCGATATACGTATAGAATAATACGTGTCCGAATGTCTAATACTGTATATTATTATTATCCGGGTACTTATACGCTGTCCGTTGTATTTTCTCCGTCATAAACTGTACCCGGTAGCGGATAAGTGGTATAGTAGACAGAAGTCGGAGAAGTAGGTATATAATATAATGTACGAGTAGTAGTCCAAGTCCATTATTTCATCATCGTTATAAGGGAGTACACTACTGACAATACTATAGAACCGGATATACGCGTATACAAGTAAGACAAAACAAAATGTTAACACATTCCATTAGCGTGCGTCATATACAATCATATATACGACAAGTGGAGTTACAGACGGCATGGCATACTTGGGGTCCGGATCGCTGCGGCCAATTGTTACAAAGGACCTGTTAAAAGAAAAAAAAAAAAAAAAAAGGGAGAAAATTGTTTTGCGAAACACACTAGTGGACGGCGGTCGTTGATCGTACGCGTAAAACGATTGTTATATTAAAACTTGACCGAGCGTTTGGAATTTTTTTTTTTTTATACATTTCTCTTGCTCGGGCGTATTATTATCGGAACGAGAGTTTTGAAAATCTGATATCGTTAAAACGAACGCGTGAGCGTAACTCTTTCAAAAAAAAAAAAAAAAGTACCGAAAAACGTATACATTTTTAATGGAGAACCGCCGGTCGAAACGGACAATCGCTGTCCGATACGATTGAACCGAAGAATCGTAAGTATATAGATACCTATATACTATTTATGTATTGAAAACGTGTAGGCACGTATATTATTGTAACAGTATAACCAGAAAAATATTGATCGGGTGATGACGGCGTGCAATTCTAATGAGGGTCGCATATTATTATCCTTATTGTTGTTTTTTTGCTGTTGACCTCTTTTTTCTGTTCAAAAAAAAAAAAAGAACATAAATTTAATAACTTATTAGATGCCTAATTTTTTCGTTTTTACGACCGTTGTGACAACGTGATTTTCGTTGACCGGATTCTCGAACATTGACTACTTCGGTATGCTTGCGATCCATCCGACATACATCAGTATATTCAGTTACACCTATAGATGATACTGTACAGACGACGCCAATAATACAATTAAATCATAAAAAAACTAATGAGTTATCCGAGGTTCGGATATTAATCGAAATATTAAGCAAATATGTATCCACACGTTCTACTATTAAGAATACGTTAAATTAGTGTTAAAATACTCGTACCCAGTGGCGAAACTAGGTAAAAATCTAGGAGAAGGGGCAAAATAATTTATTCACTTAATTAAACAAAACTTAAAAAATACATTATTAGTTTAATGTTAGTTTTTTTTATTTTTGGGTCCCAGACAACGCGATAACGTTGACAATACGTCAATATATTATAAAACAGGAGAAACGTGAGATATAAATGAGATAATTTGAAGAAAATAATATTTTTATCTTATGAATATAAAAAATAGTTGCATTCTTTCGTTATTTTAGAGGGTTCAGAGATTTGTACTGTTGTTATACCTTGAGGGCAAAATGATACCTTTGCCACCTGCAAAAGTTTCAGAGGGGTCAAGTGCCCCATCCCACAATTACGTCACTGCTCGTACCTATTCGTCTTCTTATAAATATATTGTTATATATAAATACGTATAATTCAAACTTGTTTGTAAATTGTTATCGTACAAAAATAATGCATTTTTGGCAATAAGTTTTATCATATTTTATACTACACTGTATTTAGTAATGTAGTACCTATAAAAACATTTAGAGAATTGTTTAACATTTTTTTTTCATTTATGAATTATAATCCTTACATGGCTTCATTGCTACATAGTTGGTATATTGTATAATTTATATACTTCATTGTGTAAAATCAGAACATCGTTCAGATTTACCGTCTAAAGACTAACTAAAAAGAAATATTTCCATGACCATATCGTTATAATGAAATTAAACAGTTATAAAAAAAAAAAATAATTGTTGACCACTTTCCATGTATCTTGATTGAAACGATATTTACTATTATACTCGTAATACGTATGTTTTATAGGTATTTAAAAATGTATATATTTTTTTTTTATATTTATTTTGATTTGATTGTCTATTAACATGATTTTGACCAGAATATCTCCTCCAATCAAAATTGAGGTTACTAGTGGCATCATATTTTTTATCTAGTTGATGAATTCGAGAAAGTACACTCACTAAAAATCACTAGGAATCGCTTTTTGTAAGTGATTTTCACCTACAAGTTACAATTGTACACGTAGGTTAACGATATAAAAATACATAGATGATTAGAACATTATAGACGAAAATCACCCGATTATCATTAACATTACTTTTTGGTAACGCTGATAAAAATACCCAGTAAATAATATATATATATATATATTATGAAAACCACAGCTATATTATTTTATTATTTTAAAATTTTATGAAAACACCACGCCCTAAAAAATTCCAAGGGGAGACGATCTACTAATTGCCCCCCACACCACATATACGCCACTGATGTGACATATACTGTTTTTTCGATGAAAATGTCTGGTATAAGATTTGCCGTTGTTATTGTATTCTTTTTTTATCTTTGAATCACTTATATATTCAGCTATGAAATACATTTATGAGCCAAGTTAATTTGTAAAATTAAATTTTTAGTAAAATTTGTGTTGTTAAAGTACGAGAGATAAGTCTATCCGTATGTTTTTTAATTGTCCTATTTTTCTTGGATTCATATGTTTGCGTATATATTTCGAAAAACAAATGTTTTATTCCAAATATAATTACAGTTCGATTTATATCAAGATCAGAGAATATCAGATTTTTCTTTCTCTAGATTTTTTTAATGCGAGAATCGCTTTCAAAACGAATGCTTATAATATTTTGATAAATAACATGTTTATCTGTATAAATACACAAGTACCTTGATCACTACCAACGTTCAAACTTAATTAATTGTTTGGTATAAGACTAATTGATTTTTTCTGAGTGTCTTTTAAGTAGGTATACCTATTAAAATATCTATTCGTTATTACTTTATAAATGTATTTATCATCCAGTACCTCTGATGACAGTGTTAATGTCTGTTTATTTTATTAAAAAATATTATTTCGATAATCTAAACATATACAGTATGATAGATATGGTTAATGATATTCTTTATAGTTTAAAACAACATTGTAGTTTATTTTACGAGTATAATGAAGATATCGGGTCATCGTGTCATTTACCGGCTGTATAAAACATGCCCAAATTCTTAACGATTCGATTGAACGTCAATGTTTTTGTATAGTTTGTACGATAGCATGTTATGTATAGATATAGTATGGAAACATATTATGAATATTTTATATTTTAATAATACAATTTACCATAATTATATTTGTACACTAACAGAAAACTGTTTCGAACCGATTTTCATTAATTGCTTCTCGCCTACTTACGTTGTTGTCACATTTTTTAAAATTGTTTTTATGTAAGTTTGTTAAATACCATTTTAATGGGTTTCTATGAAAATTAAATATAATCTTTGTACGATTTGACAAAATTAGTTTGTATAGTATTATTGACGGTTTTAAAAAACAACACATTTTGCTCACGCACGCACACACACGCGCACACTGAATTGCATTATAATATTTCACTTGTAGTTTGAAACAAAATATGTATGCAACTGTTTAATATGCATGAAGAGTGTTCAATAAACTTGTTTTATTAGCTATATATACTGTTTAATGTTTATTTTATACATCGCATCGCATCGTCTTGATATACCTGTATATTATCTAGTGACATCCTCGCGTGAGTCGTTTTAACAAATCCATATTTGGAGAACTCATATACGGCACGATCGCCCAAAACGATAAAATATATTCGAAATGTACCTTATTTTGTTATTATATTCAATGGCGAATTATGTTTAGTAAAATCAAAATCAATTGTAGATAGAAAAAATAAAATGTCTCATGGTCATTTGTTTAGGAGCAGCAAATTTTAGTTACCCGGGGAAGGAGAATTTCAATCATAAATATATAACCTTGCGTAATACATAATAACGTAATTTGAGCCGAGTAACTCTCTACGAACAAAAAAAAAAAAATATAAAAATATATAAAAACTATACACATTTAAAATCAACTCAGTCGTAAATTATTCAATTATTGTTGTTGTTGTTGTTGTTGTTTTTTTTTTAATACAAAAAACACGTATATACGTACCTATGTCAGAAATTCGGATAAAATTGTGTACTTACTCAGCAGAACGCCAATTCCTAAGGAAATGTTGTTGATGCTGATGAAACATGCCCGTAATATACAATTAAAAGTGTATCATTAACTAATCAAGTTAGTCTATGACTTGTGAACCCGCTTTTGTCCTACATGGCTGCGTAAGGATAATTTTACAAGTTGGTTTCGAAATTCAATGTTCCACGAAAATTGTACGAATCTATCCATTATTCATAAGAAAAAAAGAGAAATGTCTAACAATTAAGGTGTTGAAAACTTAAAAGTATATCCAATGATTTGGCAAAATTTGTCGACACGTTATTATTAAATATATAACGAGTACATTGGGGGTTTTATTACTGTATAGCTATTATGTCTTAAAGACATAAATAAATATATTAAAAAGGATTGAAGAAGGGTGCGGGTAATGTTTGCTTAGCCCCCTCCCCGAGATAGCAAAGCTCAAATTGAATCTTAAAAAAAACTATTAATCGTTAGAATTTTGGTTATGTATATGTTTGTAAGGAAATAAGTTTCGTCATCACCGCGACCCTGAGTTTCTATCTATAAAACGATAAAGTCCGATAAGGTTCCTTTAAAACCTCGGCGACCCAACACGTTGTGAATTCCATTCGTAAGAAAGTATACACTTGCACTTAGGATACTCGTTTTTTTTTTTTTTTTTTTTTTTCTTGTGGCAAACCAATTGATTGATGTTGCTGCCAGTGCGCATGTTGATTAATTATATATAATTTGTTTGTTTACTTGGCACCCGGAATCCGATCGATACGTTCGCCCATAAGTATACGTAATTCGCGCACTTGCGTTGAATAATAATAATAATATTCATTCGACCAGCGTTTTTACAGATAACGTATTCATATCATTTTTTTTTTTTTTTTTTCAATAATGATATTTTGCTTGTTCATTATAAAAAATAACGTTACGTAAAACGTGAATATGTGTCTTAATTCGTTTAGGCGGACGGCGGAATATCGAAATAATACGTGCACACAGGCGATAATGATATTATTGCAAGTACCTACTGTATCGAAACTTAAGTAGGTAATGGGAAGCGATAAAAAGATTATATTAGACGCGTACGATGGCGTGAATCGGATAGTGGTCAACGCACGTACTGGAATTTGAGTTATCTATCAAAAATTTCAAAAGCCCCACCCAAAAAAAAAAAATAATAATAATAATAATAATTTTCCTCTTTGAATATTATAAATTACGATAATTCGGCAAACGGATATAAATCGTATAGATATTTTCTTCGGGGTTACAAACAGATATCCCGATATCTAAGCGATCAAAGGGTCGGCTGTTCTGTGTTTTTAATTAGGTACCTACGTTAGGTATTATTATATTTTGTAATTTAATTTAAATTTTTCGATATTAATTTTTTCGCATGAAAATTTACGTCCACGAAACGGAAGTTACCGTATGTTACCCACGTATTTTAATTTATGTATATCGGATAATAAAACGTTAACGCTGAGCGACGGGGGGGGGGGAAAGTAATGAGTACGTATACAGGAAAAAAAAAATAATTAAAAAATCTATTTATTTATTCTACGATTCGACTGTTACAAAACATCGACTTTTATAAATTTGATTTAGTCGAGCGAAAATATGATCGTTATAATAAACAACATCTAGATCGAGTTTATATAGGTAGGTACTTATGGTCTCCGACGTTTCAGTATATAATTCCGTTGGTGTATTTTTTTTTTTTTTTTTTAGATCCAGGTCAAGTGTTATATATACACAATTATAATATATTAAAAAAGTATAATATATATTTTTTTTTTTGTATTAAGTTTGTTTACTGCAATCTGTGCATTAAGTACATTTGACGAACACGGTGACTATTTATTTTCAGATAAAATTATACAAAAATAGGTTTAAAGTACATGCGCGAGAATGAAACGAGAAGAGAAGCCCATTGTAGTTTTTATCCCTTATATACATATATATATATATAAATATATATGTATTATTTATCGTGTATTTTATGTTTCATTATATGATTTGTAAAAACGTATTTAAGTCGTATTACAAGTGTTTTACATACAAATAAATTAACGTTATACAGGCCACTTTAAATATGTACCTATACGTATATAGGCCACAATTATTTATTTATAACGTTGGTTTGATTTGTCTAATGTCTATTGGGTACTATGTACTAAATTCGATTGGTGATAGTGACTTTATTGATTTTTTTTCATAACAAATAAATGAAATAATACAAAGTAAAAATACTATGGCAAATATTTTGGTCACACTTGGAAAAATAAAAGCACACACCGCATAGTTAATGTCAATATGCATGTATTCAAAACAATATAATATACGAATATATTTGACATTATTTTACGATAATATTATTCGACGAACAAAATAAGTGATAAATTATAATAAATTATCTTACAAAAAAAAAAGAAAGAGCATTATTATTGTCAATCCATTTAAATTTCAATACGAATACTAAAATATCTGTAAAAAAAAAAAAATAATAAAATAGCGAAATATATTCTAAAAATCCATAGACGAAAGAACAAGACATTTCCATTAGCCAAGCATAATCAAATATGATGCAATAATGTATAAATGTACAATGATATGTAATAAATAATGTATTATACTTTAAAGGGATTAGCGTGTTAAAAATCCGTTCCATAGTTTCGCCAAATAGGAAATCGTTAAATTAGCATTATAAAATACTATACTAGTTCAATCATTTGATTAAACTAGTAAATGACGTACTTCGGGTTTGATAAGACTATGTAGGTTAATATTTAATGACAGTAAATTAAATGTAATAAAATTATATTTATCCTGAATTTCATCTGCTAAACTATCTTCCGAATATATTTGTAAATAATATAATATTATAGTCATTGTTTTTCAATACATTTTCGGAAAACAGTACTCAACTAAAAACAATCATTATATTTGTTTGGATAAAAATTTAAGGTTTTTGAAGTAAATATTATAAAATTAAACAACCGCTTATTTGGATTTATCACTGCTATTTTTCAGATTTTCACGATTTCAGGGCATCAAACTATTAAATTTCCTTTCGACAACACGATTTGGGTGTGGAAACCTATTACTCAGGCACCTATATTTATGCGTTTCCCACGTCCCTGTAAATATTATTTGAATATTTGAAATTGCAATAAAAATAAAAGTAAAAACATCGGGTATATAATAAATAAAAACTTTATACATTTCACACCATGTGGGTCATGTGTTTTCTGACAGAGAAAACACCATATTATTATCGTGTATGTGTACGGCGGGTATACTTAATTGCTTCGTCTGCTCTGCTTAGAATCGGAACATAAACTATTGAGCATTAGTAAATATTTATAAATTCGCATTACCTATATTTTATACGCTTTAATCAGTTTATATTAGCTTTATATAGGAAAAACGTCGGCTAATTTACAACGATTTTAGAGATTGTATTAATATAGACGATATTAACTAAAGACTGCCTAACTACTGAAACATTCCGAATCAGAAATACTCTTGACTGTAAATATTTTACCCTGCAATTATTTACGTTGGTTAAGTAAACCGCCGTGACGCTATACTTATAACGTTTTATGATAAATAATTTTTTGAAATTTAAATTATGGTGTAGTTAAAAAAAAAAAACAAAAAAAAAAAGTGAAAATATAAATATTTGTGAGTCATATTATTATTTTCTTGTGCCCGGGGATATGTTGGAATTTACGCATAGACCTACATTTTTACAGGTAAAAGCAGTGAAAAAAAAAAAAAATATATATATATATTTATAATTCATTTTCACGGTGCTAATTATCGTATATACGAGTGCCCTCCGCGCCACAATAAAGCGCCCGAGAATACCACCTTGTAATTAAAATTAATTATTACAAATTACTGTTTGAATAATTATGTTTTTTTTAAAAAAAAAAAAAAAAATTACCTATACATCTTACTGACTATATATTGTTACGATCGTAATTATAATTACCTATTGGCTATTATATAGTCAAAAAAACAATATAATTGTTAAGTAAATGTATTTATTTCCATTCCCATGGGTATAGGTAATTCATACGCACACTAAAAGCGTACCTATATTGTAAGTCGGTACGATATTGATCGATGTGCCTAAAATTGTAATCGTATATACAATATTACATCATCATAACAGTCGTCAATAACTATACGCATTATCGATTGAAAACATTATCGACACGAAAAAAATAATATTAATCTAAATTTTAAGTAAATGCTATTCAAATTAAAATACAAATATATATATATACATATACATATACATACATACATACATACATACATACATACATGTATTATATGAATTTTTTTTTATCAATACAAATAAGCGGTGGGATATAATATGCACGCAACACACATAAAAAGGACCCCTCGATTGACTTAACTAGTCAGATCAGTCCGTTTAGCATTTGTGCCCTGGCTCGGCTTCCGCTATTATATTATATATATATTAGCCATCATATTTTAAACGATCTCTTCCGCTAGTAACACCGATAAATCGTTTAATTGTACGCATACGTGCGTCACCGAGTTTAGGTTCACTGTTATGTTATTAATATTATTAACTGTATCCCCCCCGAGTGTCCAACACGGAATTTCGTTTTAAAATCGGTACACAGCCCAGACAGAATTGTTCGCGGTTGCCAACAGGTAAGAACGTCACACTTATTAGTATAAAACGCATACACGTATACGAATTAAATATTTAAATAAATATTATGTATTACAGCTAAACTATTAAGCACGATTAAAATATACATTATTATTAAATTCATTTTTATTATTATTATTATTATTATTGGCATTCATAGGCGGATATTTGGTCACATCTGTGGTGCGGGAGCTTGACATGATGAAAAAATGATTGAAAAATTAGTTTAAAAAGTTTTGATTATTTTCTACAATTGTATTTTATAAGTGTAGTAGAGAGATTAAAACCTACCGGGGGGGGGGCTAAAGCTCCCCAGAGCTCTCCAAATATCTGCTACTGTCAATGACATTAGTATTATACTATCGAATCTGAAATCTGTCTATCCCAAATTTACAAAATCGTAATACCGTATAGATTTAAATGAGTGTTATATGTTATAAATTATAATTTATCGAGTGTATAAAAAAAAAAAAAAAAAAAAAAATAGGAACTTATTAATTTTACAATAATTATAATTTTTATTTTGGCGGAAAACACTTTTTTTTTAACGATCAAAAATATTTAAAACATTTCGCAAAATAAGTATAAATTATACTGTACCTCTTCCGCTGTATGGTAAAGTAAATTATATAATTTTGAAATAACAACGAGAAGCCGAACAGGGAAGGGTAAAATATAATTGCATTTTAAATTATAATTATAATAATAACATTGATATTTATTTATCAATATGTGAAAATAATAATAAAATAAAAGCTTGCACATTTCGTGACCTGACCACCAAAAACAGTGTTTTCTATTCAATGGGCAAAGTCTGTGTATAGTAGCCATCCAATTCTTGTTTGGAAAAAGTAAAAATTTCATATAATTTGATTTGTAACTAATATAAGTACAGTTAATTAACGATATATTTTTACTGTAATATTATTATATTACTTGGGTTATTCATTTATTACGTCATGCGTTTGTAAAAAAAATATTTAAAAACAAAAAATAAAAACATTTATTTTTTTTAATTTTTATTATTTTACTCCAATATTATTACACGAATTAACTGATATTGTAATTGTGTAGTAAATGATGCAATTTACAAACATAAATATATATATTTTTTTAAACGGGACAAAGTACAAACGGTGAAAATTAAAAACCAATATGTTTTTATAGGTACATTTACGAGTATTATACATGTCCGTTCAAGTTGTTTACTTTATCAGATATTATTAATTTTTTATGTGGCATTATAATTAATACTATTAATTATACAATATTTATAAAATCATTATTTTATATGTAAATGGTTATTGAAATGAATTGAAATTAGTTATGTTGTCGTAATGAAATGTCCGTGCGTTTACGAGGCACGTAATTTTTTTCAATATATCGCCGAGTGCCCGTAGAAAATACAGTGGATTTCAATAAGATTTTTTTTTACTTTCACTCAATTCGCATAGTTTTTAATTTTGAGAATGACTCCAGTCGGAATATTAATTAATACTATAATGCGATTTAATTACTATTATACTTTTGATAATAAATCACACCTCGTTGCACCCGCAGTTCCGGTTACTTGCCCAAAAACAATTATCTATTTAAACGCCCGAACCAAATTGAATAATTTTGTTCGTAATAAAAACGTTTTCGATTTAAAAAATAACCACGAGATATTTGACGAATATCATTTATAGTTTCGTCGAGACTTGTACGCGGTTCGTTCATATTTTCATTCAATTCCGATCGCTGCCGAATATTAATTATCAAATGTTCTGCATATACCCGTGGCGTGGTTGTTGACAATATTCGTTTTAATTTTAAATTAAATTTTTTTTACGACGACGACGGTTTTCGAAATAATAGTCAGGTGCGTATGAAATAGATATTACTTGACGAATACGAATAAAACGATTCCGGTGGTTTTAATTGACGACGTCCGCAGAGCGATTGTGCGTTATTGATTGTTAAATATAATACGCGTGGGTATTGAATTACCGTAGGCGTTTCAGGACTGCACAGAAGTGAGCGAAGTGACATTACTGTCTTTTTAATTCCTACTCGGCTTACAATAGTTGCCTATTATTAGATTATAGTAATCGATATATTGTATGTAATGGTAGGTACACCGGTACGGCCGCGGCGGCGCGCGTTACACTACCGCCGGTGTAATATTTACCCGGTGGTCCGCGTTCGGAAAATTACCGCACAACAAATATGCGAGTCGTTCAAATCCGAATTCCCCGGTCCAACCCTAGCGTATATTTCGTACGAACCATCTAATCTAATATCGACGGTATCGATATTTATCGGGTCCGCACAAATTTCAAACGATAATTACCATCGCCCGTGCCATTACCTTACCGGCCATAATATTATTGCGATTTACACGGGAACACTGCGCGTAACACCATACCTGATAAATCCACGGGCGCGTGGATTTCCTTATAATCGGGATACCGGACTTGCCCTACTATTTGCTCTACTTTTGTTATTTATCGTGAAATATAGCAGTTTTAGAGGTTACCGAATGATATCGAATCTGAAATTTCCATGTGTATATTTTTGCGGTAAAGTGCTTATTATTATTATTATTATTATTTTTTTTTTTTCATATTTTGACAAATTCTTCAAATTCTAAACAAAAACTATACAAATTAACTAATGGTTCAGTGAAATTAAGAGAAGCACCTAATCGACAAAAATAATTTTAACGCAATTATATGTTTTCGTTATCTACAACTCGTAGCTCGTCATTATTTCCGTGTAGGTATATGAATACTTATTTCAAGAAAATAATACATACTTCTTTAAAGTAAAATTTTTTATATTTTTAAAGTAATACTAATACCTATATTTGGAAAATAATTATTAATAAATAAATATTTTAAATGCATATTGTAGCGTTTATTATCATGTTTTAAAGAGTCCCGGACCCGGGTTAAAATATTTTTTTTAAAAAAAAACCCTAATCAATTTACCCGGGGCCTCCCTCGTACGTAACAATTCCATCTAAAATATAGAATATCATTAAATATTTTAATTATTTATTTATGAAAAAAAGTCATGTTTTATACATTCTGCAATCTGGGGTATCGGGCTTATCGACGCGAATACGTGACACAACGCCTGATTGTCCAATGTCTTGGTCCGATATACCTATATTACACTTATATAATGTTATGTAAACTATATAAATGCGGTTATTGCGATAATACGGTAAACCGCCGAGGCAATAACATTATAGCAGAACCCCGATAATATTAAATTTCGTATTTGTAAAAAATTATATAAAATATGACGCAGAGACGTATTTACAATTTTTGGCGATCCGGGGCACTGTTTTTAAGAATCACTGTTAACTATGATATGGCGTGGTTATTAAAAAAAAAACATATCTATTTTCAATACAAATATATATATATATATAGGTAAATTAGTAAAGTCAAATTAAAAAAAAAATTATAAATTTTCACGTGAATTTTGTTTTGCGAATTTATTTACAATGTCGTTAAAGTTCATGTCTACGGTTAGGCACGAAGATTATAGAGGTCACCCTCTTTAGTGCTGAAAATGATCTCTCGGCTGAACAATTGGACGTTGGGCAGCATATATACATCCTTAATGCTACATATACGTGTTAGGAAACAGTATTTGTAGTTTTTCAGTTCTGTTCATTTTAAAAGTGTCAATTATAGTTTTAAGTATTTTGTTTTCGGTTAAGCTCATTAAATAACTTCTGAATTGTATACACTCGTTAGAATATGAAAAAGAAACGAAAAAATGTTTGTAAGCCATTTGCATATTGATACCAAAAGTCATTACTACCAATTTTGGTATTACATACGGCAGATTATCTGTTATCGATAATGTTTATTTTGTCTTGATAATAATATAAAATTTGTCGTTATAATGATTAAAATAACTATTTTACAGTGTTCTAGGATTCTCATAAAAGTAAACTCGCATTTACGTGTTTGCATGACATACGTTACTTAATAAATCTAAGAGTCTAAACTAAAGCAAATACTAATTTTATAAAATATAACTATACAGGAACGTTTAATAAGATTATCAATAATTGACTTTTGCGTTGGTTTAACATTTAAATTATTTGTGATTACCATTGCGTGGCTCTAGGGACCACTTTGAGGAGAAGGGTGAGGGTCTTACAAAAATAATACAACTTTATTTACATTATATTATAACGTTGTTTAGTTTCGTTTTTGTCTTTGTGTCTTTGGTTTATAAATTATTGTTTAATAAAAATACAGTTTCTTACGGTTGTAAATGTGTTATTACGTCATTTGCCCTCTCTGTCTTTCTAACGGGCAATATAGCGAAAATGTGTTCACGTGTAAAACAAACGAAAAGGCCTTTAAAATCCTTTAAAATTACCGTTTAGAGATCTAGTAAACAATTTCTAAACGATAACATTTTGAAGACAACTTCGTCGACGTTTTACAATTTCCAAAAGCACAAACTGTTTTATTTTACAATTATTTTATTTTTTTTTTAATATCTGTAACTTTATTTGAAATTGTCTCCAATTCATCTACACATTTTATAATATGTATTATATCTCTTTAAAATATTGTTTTTAAAAAGCATTTACGTGAATCATATTTATTTCGCATTTTTGTGCCCGTTAAAAAGTCAGAGACGACAAATGACGGCACTCAAATGGCCTCTTAATTGAACTTAATTTTCCCCTGCGATTATCGCCGTTTGTGCCGGGCTCGTGTTCGATATTGTTCGGAATAGAGAAAAGAGCCAACGAATATTAATTATACGTATAGTCTGTAATTATTATACAGCCATAATCAATTTTCTATCGCACTGACGTACCTACTATTTGAATTCCACACGCGTTAATACACGATTATTTATAATATTTCATTTTATTTAGTCTATATATATATGAACTATATTTTACAATAACTTACTTATTATCAACATTTTTCTAAATTTATTCAATTATTCGTTGTTACTTTTTAGTACATATTCACAAATAAATGCGTGTGTGATTTTATTCCGTAAAAAATAATTTTGGCATTATTTTAGTAACGCGTGATTGCACAATACAATTTGGGCTATTTAAACAATATTCACAACATTTTGTTTTTTCGTAAAGTATATAAAAGTCAATAAATAAATGTAGATAGTAAACAGAAAGTTGTTAATAAACGTATTCAAATGAATCCCATGATTATATTCAGTAACATTGCCATTTTTTTTTTTTGTTTTTTATTAGCCACTTTAATCACACTTTCAGCACTGTTTTCAGAGAAATAGGGAAATCCTCAGGCCCTGGTGTGCCCAGTGGTTCAGAAGAAGAATGCCCGGAGGGAGGAGGCCCCCTACGCCCCCTTTATTGTTGCTATTAGCAGTGTGAAAATCAAAAATTGGTAAAAAAAAAAAGAACCCGTTAACAGTTTTCTGTAGGTAGGTGGTATTAAATGAACAAATATTCTTTATACCAAAGCATAGATAATTAACAATTATATAAACTTCAGAGATACCTCCTAATCGGTGTTTCGCAAGCAGTTGTATAGTGACACTTTGAGTATACAATTACGTACATGACGCCGTGATAAACAGAATTAATAATTATAATTACATGTACTATGTATATTTTGTAATAAGAACCTATCGTTATAAAATTTCGAAAAATTAATTTACAATCTGTATTTAAAAAAAAAAAAAAAAAAAAAAAAAAAAAAAAAAAAAAAAAAAAAAATAATACAATTATGACGTAATAATTTAAAATGAGTAGATGCTTTATTGTAATAATATGCTTGTGAATGTGTATTTTTTCGAATGACACACTATACCGACGACGTGACGTTCGGATTGTCGCACGGCGCAAAGTGCACCGATGGTAGGATTATCCCGGATATACGTATAACATATTGATCACACTATAATTCGTATTCACTTTGTTATTATTTATTCAATATAATACGACGCAGTAGCGTATTTTAGTGGAGGAGATTAGGGAGATACATCTCCCAGATATTAAACGAGTTTTTATTTTTCGTCCGTGGACAACTTTTCTACTCCGGTTTTCGGGTGCAGCACCTTTTCTGGAAGCATTTTGGATCTAGTCGGTGCGCAAGAGAGGCCATCCTTTGGATTTCCGTTGGAGTTTTCGTAAAATCGGTCTACACTGTATTGTACAATACCTATGTGAGAACTGACAAAAATTCAATACCCGTCTATCGCGTTGGCGGAATCCTAAATAATACTCCGCTGATATAATACGTATGTCACTATACGCGTATATACAGCAATATAGCAGATATTATACAGATTTATATTTGGTATATGTTTTTTTTTTTTTTTTTTTTTTTTAAATTATGTTCGTCGTCTATCTATATGATAATATATATACATATGTAAACAAAATAATACGCGTTAAAAAACAATTTATCTCAGTCAACACACATACCTAATGAGTCCTGCGGGGGAAACGCCCCAATTGCGGTCCGCGAACCGGGGTCTGGTAAATGTTAATATGAATAAAAAAATATATACTTGTATATATTATCACTTTCTTTTGTGTATTTATTTTTTTATTTTTTTTTTAATTGCGAATTTCAAACGGTATTATTATTACAATTATACGACCGACCGCCGCTGTCGACGCACGTGAACGACGCGGCAATATACAAAAACGCGAATCGAGTAAGTTTTCTTTTATTTTTTTTTTTTTTTCAAGAGTATATCTGCGCTTATTGTGTACGTATGGATATTATGCGAGTTTTTAAACATTTTTTTTATTATATCAATTTATTTGTCGTCCGTTTCGTGCGGATTAGACAAAAATGCATACAGCTAGGGGAGGGAGTCGCAGAGCCGGAGGTAACGAAATGTACGTTTTTTGTTTTTTTTTTTTCTGTTTTGCGCCGAATACGAGACGGATAATGTATACGATAACGCATTCTATACGCGTATAATAAGATTTTGTTTAAACGAACAACAAATTATATGCTGACAAGACATAGAAAACACGAATAATAATAATAATAAAAAAAACCCGACACCCGAGCTCGATGAACATCGTATTACTATCGATGTGAAAAGTCGACAAGAAAACGCCGAACGCGGTTTTTTTGCGCTCACGTAGCAGTTTTTTTTTAAATATTTTTTTAATGTATTTTTTTTATCGGCCAGTTCCAAATGAATTCGCAATTTACAATTAAAATATTATAATTATTGCCGGTACCAATGTACACGGGCCCGTAATGTTATATTATTGTTGAGCAACTGTTTGGTATGTGGGGCCGGTTCGCGTGGTAAACGAACTGCCAGCTCGTCAAATTTGTATTAATCCGTTTACGCACATTTACGGTGCATCGTAGATAATATTTTTTCATTAGGCTCGGGTTAATCATTCGAACTCGTCGACCTTTGATTATTATATTTTTGGACGTTTGCGGAGGTCGATAATATTTATTATTATTTTTTTTTTCATGTATTTTCCTGTCCGCGTATTATGATACGTACTGCAGCAGCATCACTACCTATATACAGAGAGGAAGAGAGGCTCATCGTCCATATTTATTTATATTACTGTAGTTTATCGATCGGTGAACTTTTTATTAGATTTTTTCTTTATCATCGTATAGCCACCACGTAGGCCGCAGGTCGCGAGGATAGGTATACGCTATTACAGATTGCGCTAAGCACAATAATCAGTATTTTATAATATCCAATAATGTATTACATGATAGTACACACGTATTACCTACCTATACGTATAACAATAAAAAGTATAAGTAACGATTAATGATTGTTGCGCAATGCGCAGTCATTTCTTCAAACAAAAACAAAGATTTTATTATTATTATTTCCATAAAAATATAGACAAGTACTTATATACCTATAAGTGTTTGTTAGTTTGCTTGCTTGGAACGATTTTTCGGGTTTTTTTTTCTTCTCAATAATATACCACGGACATATTATTATACGATGTAAAATTGACGAATTACCCACGGAAATGTTTCGTTTCTCGTATCAATCGAATGATTCAATACCTTTAACGGAATGTACTTATAATAAGATACTTATAATCACCATGCTGGCCTCGAATTTTACAAATAAAATTTCAGTAAAATTAATTTTAAAAAATCGTGTAATTGCGTACACATTTTATGAACGCAATAGTATGGTAGGTTTTCACACCACAAGTCAACTCTTCGCTTTCAAAGGCGTATTTAGGGTTTTGTCTTGGTGGGGGAGATATATGTATTTATCCAGAGGTCACTGGCTTCGATCTCCTTATCCCTCCCTTAAATTGTTTTAAATTATAATTATTTATTAACACTGTAAATACAAAATACGTTACCATAAAAGCACAATCCCCCTGCGAAATCCTGTGTACGTTACTGAAACTATGAACATAACATATTCCCTTGGGATGCAAAATTGTTTTTAAAATAAAGGTCATAAAGATTAAAAAAGGGGAATTTTATCCTCAATATACCCCTCCACCCGTAAATACACCAATACTTCGCTTGTTCACGACGAGTATAATAAAAAAATAAAAAAAACAATTTCTTTTTACGACGTAACAAGAATATATAGGTATACTACATACAGATTGTGCTAAACACAATAATCTGTACAATATTTTATAAGTACATGTAGGTACATGATTATTGATTAGGTAATCAGGTCTATAGGTACCTACCAGTGGCGCCCCAAAAAATTAGCGTCCCTTACCAGTAACGGATCTGAAGTTCATTCGAGGGGCAGTTTCAATTTTTTGTTTTTATTATTATATACTATAAACTATATACATACACTCTCATATATTTTCATGTTCGAACGTACGTTTTTCTTATTATTTAGGGGAGGGAGATCCGGACACTTTCCACCCGATAATTCATTGTGTGTGTCTATATAATTCAAGGATTTTTTACACCTCGAAACGGAGGTGTTACAAATTGTTAATTATAAGTGACATGCAATTATAAGGAACTCAACTTAATGTCTCCTCCTTATACCACTTTTTTTTTTTTTTTTAAATAATTAAATAATTCATTATTTACAAAATCCAACACAACCAATAATACTCGTGCAGCCTGATCTTTTATTCGCATATTTATTTATTTTATTTGGTATAAAATTGTTTCTTGTTTTCATCGTTAAAAAAAAAAAATAATAATAATGCTGATGTTTAGATTTAAGTTGAATTAATTACTTTATTATCACACAATATCATACAAGGCAAAAGTGCAATATAGATAATATAATAATAATAATAATAATTTATGATCTAACTATTAAAAAAAAAAAAAAGTATTTACAATATATCTGAATTGATAAGACAAGTTTTTTATTATTAAAAATATCATTATTTGCAAAAAAAAGACGTACGTCGAGGACATGGTAAAAAAAAAAAAAAAAAAAAAAAAATAGTAGAGGAGCATCATCTCCCTGCGCCTCTTTCCCCCAATCCGAGCCCTGACGATCATGCTTATAGTATGTGCATGTTGTACTGTTGGGAGACTTGTAATTTTTTTATATTCTCTATTGATTTCTCGTTAGATTTGAATAACTTAACCTCAAACTCGGGCAATGCCGAGTATATTGACGACTATCGAGGTAATTTCGGTTTTCGGCTACGAATTGATTTATGAGCAATGATAACAAATGTTTTTTTTTTTTTTTCGTAAAATCAGTCGGACTTGGAAAAAAAAAAAATGACTTGGCATATTATAATAAAAGTAGTGATATTAGTCGTATACACAGCATCCGGTTTGACTTTCCCGGAGTGATTTGGAGGTCTCCGGCGCGATCGTTCTACGGGGTGGCGGGGGAAGGGGGGGTAATAATAAGATATTATTACTTGGGAATTTAGAAAAAAAAAAGTTTTGGCGGCGACGGTTGGAGGATTCAGAGGGAGCGGGGTTGGGAGGTCGAAGCAGGAAGTTTACGCCTCCCGCGAGTGCCAAACGTCGCCGTGGCCGCCACGGGATAACTCATATGCGGCGCGCGGCCACAGCTCACCGCGAACCGACTTGCGCGGAAGCCGTAACGCGTTTCGCCGCGCTACGGACTAAAAAGTCATAATACGCCAGGTGTATTAACGTCGTCGTGGGCGTAGGTCCGCATTGACCGGCCCGCACGGGACTTTCGCGGCGGCGGTCGGCGGTCTGCGTGTTTACGTCAGCGGAACGGACGCGAGATTTCGGTCATCGTTCCGAACAGGTGGACGGGCGCGCATTATATTATTATTTTAAACGCCGCGAGAATCAGTGTCGGCGGCGGCGGCGGCGGCGGCACGGCGCGCGCCGTTCACCGCGTCCAATCGACCTCGGTGCGTTCGACCTTAGCAACGGATCAGACGGCCGCGCCGGCGGCGCTGTGCACTTAACTAGCGTGTCGTGTATTTTTTTTCTTACGCCAAACGGGTACGCGCGCCGATACGTGACGCGTTCACGTTTGCACGTTGGGCCGTACCAGTTTTATATAACAATAGCAGCTAATAATTATAATAATAATAATAATAACAAAAAAAAAAAAAAAAAAAAAGCGGCAATATAATAATAACGATCGAAATCAAAATCGTCGTGTTGTCGTCGCCTATTGCGCGATATACCTATAATATCGTATAATATTATTGTTTCGGAACGGTCGGACGACTGTATAATATCGTGTCCCCGAGTAGGCGGGCGGTACGATATTTATCGCGTACGGTTATTATTATAATAATAATGGTTTAAGTACAATCGTACATTGTACTACGGTGTTATCGCGGTCATCGACGATGAGTCGGTATAAAACGCCGATGACAGTCCGACGGAAACTCCCGCGTTGCCGTAACCCGTGTAACAGCAACCGTGACGGACGCCGAGGAGACTGCTCTGATCGGCACCCGTCGGTCTATCACGCGACTGTCGGGCACCCTATATTATCGCGTCCTGTCCGGGCTGTCCGCAGTGTTTGCCGTCGTTTCACTGGCGGCGGTGGCGGCGGCGGTGGTGGCGGTTGCCGTACGACTCGCCCGTCGACCTCGGGTTACGTCACGCCGTCGTCGCTCGCCGCGGTACGAAACTTTCCGTAACGAGGTTACCGCCGGAAGCAGACCGGCGACGGGTGGGACGGCGCGATTTTTTCGTCGACAACAACAATAAAATAATAATAATAAATTTTTATTGGCCATTTAGAAATAATAATAATAACAATGGTAATAAAAAAGAATTATTATCGTTTATGTCGCGTACGTCCGTCGACGGGTGTCTATTCACGAAATTATTTATATACGATAATACACGGTTCCTATACCCTGCCACCACGCTACACGCTTAATTGCTTAACTGACGTACACGTCACTGAAATTGGACTTTTAATTACTTTTGTTATTATTTCTCGACTGTTTTCGTACAGGAGTAATAGTAGTAGTGCCGCGTCAAAATAGATTGGCCTTAGTATTTTCTCTTGGACGTATTAATATATTTTTATCCAGACGACTTTGGTTGTTTATGGGCTACCCGTAGGCAGAGCCTGATTTAGAATTTGGGGGAAAAAAAAAATGTCCCGTCATTATGAATTGTAAATTAAATTATAATTATTAAATATAATAACCAGTCAACAGTTAATGGTAAATTAAACAATATTTGAATGTAGGTATTACAAAAACTTCACAATTAAAATAATATTTTTTCGTCTACCCTTATGTTCGGCAAATGCATCAATAACTTCCTCGAAATTAATGCTTGCAGTGATGTCGTTTTAAATGGATAAGATCCAATTTTTCTTAGCACTAGTACTTTTTTTTGATATTCTTCTTTTTTAAGTAACAATTAAAATTAAAAGAATAATTAAATCTAGTATGTTAGGTTAGATAATCCGCATGGGCCCTGGACAAATACCCATAATGTCCTCGCGTAAATAGGGCCCTATTTTATAATACACGTTTGGTCCAACAACGGATTATTACAATCACTGTATAAATATAATGGTTGTTTTATCGATTTCACATTATTTTGGAATTTCGGTGCAAAAAAAAAAACCAAAACTATAACCGAAACGAGATTATTGTCCGTCCGTCCGTATAAACAATAAAAGGGGGAAGAAGATTAAAATATTTTATTTGCATCCAGATACATTTTTTTTAAAATTTATTACCACATCGTTTGATGAACTTTTAACGATAATAAGGCACTGTGTAAAATGTCCATACACATAAAACGTCCCCTTGGTTGCGGCACTAGGCAATGATGCTATAAAAAAAAAAGAAAAAAAAATACACGCTACGACCATGGACAGTCTGTGCTACTGTAAATTAGTGTTGGGGGAAAATAAATAGAAATTTATTTGGAAAAACAATTACAATAAAAAATCATACATTTTACACTCTAATTTTGATCAAATATTACTAGCTGACCCCCCGGCAAACGTTGTTTAGCTCATAAAAATACAACATTTCTACTTTTGGAATTCGAAACATAAATATTCGGATTTTTGGATTTCAAAGTGCGAAAATCCGGATTTACGTCACATCACTACGGCGCAAACACGAAAATCGTCGTCAGTTGTCCCGCGCAAAACAGTTTTTACAATCGAATCGCAGGTATGGTGAGGGGGGGGAGGGGACGACGACATGGTGTCCTCTCGGCAATGTTCCGCACGGCGCGGCCGTAGAACCGTACGGTTCGCGTCGGGGTTTCGACAACGACCGCGCGGTTGTGCAACGATAATCACCATATAAACGTATACGCTCCCTGCATTGGCGATAACGCGCCGTGCAGGAGTGACGCGACGAGGTCGAGCACGCCGCCGCTGTCGTTGGCAAAACGATAAGAAAATAACCGGGCAGGCACCCAATACCTGCGCGAGTTGTTCAAATATATATATATATATATATATATATATATATATATGTATATGTATATATATATAATTATAATATATTATTATAATAATAGCCGCGTGCGAAAAAAATAATATATAATACGCCGGTGGCCGCGCGTCTCGCTGACGCCGCCGGAATCGATCCGAATAGAACGCGGCGGCGACCGCCCCGGGGGTAAGAGGAAAAAAAAAAAAAGAGAGAACGAGTTGGCGGTGGCCTCTCCCCGCTCGCATCTGTCCGGGAACGCTCCGGTGGCCCGAACGGGTTGACGGGTGGCCGAGGGGGGTTATTATTATTATTTTTTTCCCGTCTCTGTTTGGCACGCACCGCGCCGCAATGGGCCGGGTCGGCGGTGGCGGCGGCGACAGCGGCGGCGTCACCGTGTCGGCGGTTGGGGGGGGAGAACTTGTGGCGGTGGGTGGATGATCGACGACGACGGCCACGCGCTCTCTCGTCGTCATATCGTTGAGCGAGTGTGCGTTTGTGTGTGTCATCGGCCACCGCTTCGTATTGTAGGACGATAATAATAATCCGACGATTTGTGTGCCGGCGTACGGCCGACAACGTCGGGCGAAAAAAAAAAAAATCAAAAATATTAATAAAATAACGGTGTAAAAGGGGCGAGGGGAGGGAACTAGAGAGAAAAAAAAGAAGCCATTTTGACAACTCCCCCCTCCCCCTCCTGGTTCGCCGTCGGTACTGTCGCTCGACCGGCGAATGTCGTGCGGAGTGTGTACGGTCGCGTGTGCGGGAAATCCGCAGCCGCACAAAGAACCGAAAACCGACGGCAATATCTACTCCGACAATGGTTTCAAGTTTATATTTCTTTGAAACTTCAATCAAAATTGAACATTTTTTTAATTTAATTCTGTACGCAGTATAAAACCTCTAGTCCAAGTCGTTGGTTATTAATAATCTTACGTCAGGTCATTCGGTCGGATCCAATTGTGAAAACGATTTTGTGCATTGGACAAATTAAAAGGATTTTTATTTAAAGATATCCTTCTAATTGATGTTACTCATCTAACGGATATTGAATGCGAAATCATTACATTAGAAACTCCTATTCATGTTCAATAAATTCAAAACGTAGAGCTAATCACTATAACAAAAATCTAAAAAAAAAAATAAAATATCATAATTTATATTGAAAACTATCACCAAGAATTGTAATTGAAAACTGTGACATTTGATAATATTTTAAAGGAACATAAACGGTTAATCCAGCTTGTATGCATGAAAACTGAAAATGAAAAAAATCCGAATAAAGTGCCTATGAATATTTTTAATCACATATGTTTAATCTAAATTTCAATAAATTTGTATTCAAGAGTAACTGTAAACAAATATCTTAATGAATCAGTTATTCAGTGTTTACCGATTAATTATTTAATTTGTCTTAATCACGATTTGACGGATATCTTTATATGGACGACAACTAATATGTTAATTTATTCTTATATGAATCATATCGACCAAATATATACCAAAGGTCATTGAAAAATGTAACTCTAAAGATCCAATAATAAAAAATGATCTTGGGTATCACGACAGATATGGCCAAAAGAATATAATGTTATTATGTAAACAAAGAACAATTGTTTAGTATTATTTTTACTTTGAAAATGAAACTTATTCCGATAATATATCAAATAAATAATAATCGATGATATAAGTTATTGTATACAGTTTGATTGCGACGAAATTATCTGTTTATACAAATCGAAACTAACAAATTATAACAATTCAATTGTTATAGCTTTTTAATACGGCCACTTGGAGCGCTAACGTCGGGCGGTGTATCAAAACGTTCCGTGGGAGTTGCCTTTCTATTTAATCTCTTTTCTATGTATGACTCGCGCGCGCGTACGCGCACGCGCACACTCACACACACGCACACACACGCACACACACGCGCACGATAGCTCGCTCACTCGATCCCCGTTGCGACCGCGGCGCGCCACTGCCACGATCCATAGGTACACCTAGCCAACGGCTGATAGGACGTGCCGCCGTCGATCGACCGACCGCGCGCGCTCTCGTCCGTCGTCGTCGTCGTCGTCCAGTCCCTCGCTGTAGTCGTCCACGGTCCCTACTGCGCGGCCGTTTTCGTCCAGCCCTCCTCCTCCACCGCTGCCGCCGCCGCCGTCGCCGCTGCCGCCGCCGCCGCAGCCGCCGCCGCCGCCGCCGCCGACTCTTCTTCGCCCGCACCGCCATGTCGCCGCCACCGCGTCCGAGACGCTCTTCGACAATAGCACAGTACTGAAATGCTCGCTGCCGTCTTCGTTTCTCGCGGACGTCTATTCCCGAGAGGGTCGTCTCGCTTACTCTCTACTGCTGTACGCTCGCTCGCTCCTCGTTCACGGTGAGTGTCTGCTTCGTATTGTTTACCGTACGCCTTTGTCCCGTGGCTACTTTTTACCTGCCGATAGCAGGTGGTTCGAGCCCCGCCGGTCCTCTTTGGTCATTATTTTTACTCGGCCGTCGGTATCCGGTGCGATAAATACCGAACAATACGAATACATTCGGCGAAACGAAAGCAATCGATGATAATTATTTACTACACAATAACAATACGCGCGCCAGCCCGTTGAAATATATTATTTTGTTGATATTTTCAAACTCTGTTTCTTTATTGAACAACCGCACGCGCCTACGCCGACACGGTCAATATCGTTTTTTTTTTTGTTTTTTTTTTTTTTTTTTTGATTCCCTTGGGTACGCATTGTTGTTTCCCACTACAGATTAGTGTTATATTAAACTAGTTAACATGGCCAAATAGGACGCTTACACAATGGAACAATCCAAAACTTTGTTCACAACGTTTAGCCGGTTCCTCTACCTAGATTTTACTATTACCAAGTACCTACCAAACACAACAATATTATACATTATTGAGTAAATCCCAGTAACAATATTTCCCTACTATCAATGTCTGTGTAATTAATTGATTACTATCAATTTGTAATTAATAAATGGTTACGATTCTGATAATAACGTTGGGCATTGCGTTTGTTTGTTTTGTCTGTGGTACCTGGATTGTACATCGAAACTGTCTTAACTCAAAAACTTGAGCATTTGTTTACATGACAGGTCATAAATATGAATGTATAGTTAGGTCAGCTCATTTTTGGCATTTTACTAGATTTTACTGGAATAAATAAACAGATACGTTCGTGTTTCGTGTTAAATGTTAATCCTTTGTAACACTCGATTTGAATATGAACTAATGCAGTTTTTAAACGATTTCACCATCTTTACCTGTTTATAATTGAAAAAAATATTGTTACGAGTTAATGCGTTGGTTAAGGTAGGATGGTGCGATTAATATATTATTTCTATTTGCGTCTGGTTAAAAATTCTCGAAATCGTATCCTAATCAGCAATACGATTCATTTATATTGTTGTTTGTAAACGCTTATAATTTCCTATTTATAATTAGGAGTGTAAACATGTTGATGGGATTAAGTTTATGAATCATATATTCGTGTAATGACGCAGACTGTTTTAGCATTATCTGTGAGCTAAAGCTTAATCTACACTTCCTGAAAGTACTTTATACAAAGTCTACTTAAATTTCATAGGCTGAACTATATAAATCACTATAAATTGTAAGGTACCTTTGTAAATGATACTTACATTTGAGTACAGGTAGAACTAGGGGTTGGTAGGTTGTTTTATTAAATTACTATTATTAATAGGTTAACGATTTTGTAAGAAACAGTAAATAAAATAGTACCTATTACGAATTACACAATTATTTATATTATCAGTCATTTTTTTTACCTAGTACCACCTATGCATTTTAGTCACCTTTCTTGTATTTTATATTCAAAACGTCTGGGTTGCTTAAATATTTAAAGCGACTAACTACGTTTATGGTAAACTGTACACATTATTGATTCAATTTCATTTTATATGAATCGGCAATTGATAGTTCAATGATCAATGATTGTAACCAGACAGATGACAGAGTTAGATAGGGTTTGTATTAATAAATAATAATTTTATTTCATGTTTAATGTAAAAGGAATACTCTAATCGAGTACGCTTATTGTTATTTTACATTTTTTGTCTTGTATTTATAACAAGGAAGGTAACCTTATGTAAATAAGGTATTGGGTACGTACCTCTATAAATTTAAATACATTCAAATCCAAACTTTATTATTCTGTATGATCGGATTTTATCCATTGTATAATATTTTATTTAGAGATGGTCGAGGGTTTAATAAACGCATTATTTAAATGATTTAAACTATTTATGAGTACTAAATTATTATTCTTACGAGTTAAACAAATAAAATAGCTAGTGATAGTTTGTGTTGGCTAGTTTAAGATCTTTTTAACGGTTAGTAAATTATTTATATTACTCTGTAATACTTTTGTGTTTTGTATTGTACCTACCTATGTTGAAAATTAACAAAAGTGCATTATGTTATGAGAACAAAGTAGTTCTTTTTTAAAAAATTAAATATAGCACATCAGACTATTATGATGATAATAAACATTTTAGTTATATATTTTTTTTTATTGTCTTCGGTTATTTATAGGTTTATTTATAATGAATGATCAAAATACATTTTTAATCAATTTTTATTGGTTTTAAAAATAATTTAATTATTGCTTTTTGGATAACTTTTTTAATACAATTTGTGTTGGGAATGATTGATTCAGTTAAATTTTTAATTTATGTATTAAAATTAGCTATACCTGATTTGTGATGTATCTAAATATTTTCTAGATATAAGAATTTGTTATCTTTAATTTTGAGTCTAATAATATTAATTACCCAGAAGAACTTTATTGATTGGTAAATAAATATTGATTCTAATCAATTATTATCAGTGGATACAAAAAGTATATAATACGGACCTTTAACTTTTAATTACCTGTATTTTAACAGAGTAGGTTTATTGAGTTCAAGTATATATTAATAGGTAACTTTTTAGTCCGATAAGTTATTAAACAAATAATCTACCTTCATGTTTCTATTTCTTATAATATATTTATTTATTTTCCAGATACAGTAAGATGTTGTCTTATTTACAATAGGACATTTGACTTCAGTCGTATTTGACCATGGCTATGATAATTTCCGTGAACTAAAACATTGTATAAAACCAAGAGTAAATTATTAATTAACAATGGATAATAGAAGATCATGGAAGGGACAGCTCTCACTGAAAGAGTCTGAACACCGTCGATACTCAGATTCAGAAGAACACAAGAGTAAAAAATCAGTATCAAGTAATACAGGTAATATTTTATATCATGTAAATTAAATTCTATAGTTTACTGACATAAAATATGTTAGAGATTGCCGTTAAATTGTTATCATAATTATTGATTTAGTGGATATTAAATGACTGCATCTAAAATTAAGTTTATTTTTTTTTGTTTTCACTATTACTTTTATTTTATTTAGAGATTTAGACACATTTATAAGTGATTTATAAGTAATCTTTGAATAATTGATAGTCAAATAAAAAAAAAATACTGGGACGGTAGATTATATAGGACAGTTTAATTTATATCTGTAAGTAATAATAAATCATAGCAATCAAAAAATAATTCTGAGTGAAGTTCAATCAAACATATTTTGTATTCATTTTTCACTACAATATAAGCTACAATTATTTTTGTTTTCAACTAAATTGAACATAAAAAAATGACAATATTTTTATTAAGAAAAAACTTAAAAATTTCAAATAGCTATAAATAATTAAAAACTTCTAAAATATTTTGAAAATTGTATCATATCTAGAAAGAGCTAATATTATAGGTGTTTAGTGTAAGTTTTAGATTTCTATTATTATTTTTCACTGAATTACAACAAACACAAAATCCAATTCTTGCATAAATAGATATTTCCATTTTTCCCATTATTAAGAAAACTAAAAAATTGTCCTCTTCAATGCACCAACTAGATAAAATTTGCTACTAGAAACCACGCCGAAATTGATGTTTGGAAGATGATTTCTGGTAGAAAAGTTGTTAACAAAAAAAAAAAAAAAAACACACTTAGTAAAACTAATTCATACATTGTTACGATAATAAAAATATTATAATTCTAGATAAGAATAAACTGAGTAGTAGTATTATATTCAAAATTTAAATATTAATGCTTTCATTAATATTTACTGTTTTAAGAATAACAAACTGAGAAATTAAAAAAATGTCTTATTTTAAGTATGAATGTGAAGATTTTTACACTTGATCTCATAAAAATAATAATACATATATATATATATATATATATATAGAAATTAAAACTTATATTTTTGTTTTTAAATACTTATATAGTTATTACTATGTATGCAATCAAAAATGTATATTATTTATAATGCATCTTAGAGAAACAAAAAAAAAAATCAAATGTAACTTAAAAGGAAATAAAAACTAACAATAAAGGCTATAGTAATAATGTAATAATATTTGAGGAATTCAGAATTATGTTCATAACTCACCCAGGGCTGTTTTGGTCACAGGACAGCAGGCTATGTGCCAGGGATGCAAGATATGCATAGGAGGGAACATTGGTTGAAACTTTTTTGTTATTTGCACCTAAGTAAAGATGAGGAAGCTCGGTTAGTATTCTGTATAGAGCTATATATGGGTATATTGTATATACTATTGTGTAGAACTCAAGGTGTTAAGAATAGGACTTCTGTTTCGAATTGTCTTAAGTCTAGGTATATTAATACAATTAAATTAATAGTAAAAAATAGCACAAATGTATATTTTTTAATTTCATGACACGTGTACAAATTCTTTTAATGTTTTTGATCTTGAAATAATAAATTAATTTTTTTTTAAATACGTTAATTAAATATGTCCTATAATAAGTTGTAAATTTAAGTAATTTATCATTAATGTTTGAAATTACTGGTCTCTTTATCTTATTAAAAAATTATCTTTAATTAATGGCATGTTATTGCTTAACAATTAACATGCATTTTAAAATCATAGTAATTTAAATAATCTGTTTTATGTATTTACAAATTGAGTATAATAAGGCAACTAAAAATGATTATTATTATTATTGTTATTTATTATTAATTTAATTACAATTGCTTATTATGATCAAATTATAACATACATATATATATATATATATGTATATAAAGAAAAAAAAGTCTGTCAATTATTTATTTAAATAATGTACACAGGTTGCTCAGGCTGGAAAAGCACAAACTGTTTTTTCATAATACATAAACTCTATTATCTGTTCCCAAAGAGATATTGCAATTGCATTATTGAAAAAAAAAAAAAAAAATGAATATATCTGGTATAAAATTGTTTTATTTTACAAAAATAATGAGACTATAATACATTTTATATTATTGCCTATTTTTTTTTATAATGTAAAATTTAAGTTGCCTTGTGTGTGGGTACTATTTTAACATGGTTTTGTATCATTATTTTTTAATTCATAGTCATGAAAACTTAGTTTTATGTCCTATACACATAGTAACTTGAGTAATGGGTTTGAAGATTTTGTAGTTTATGGATTACAGCCAACTTTATGTTTTCCACTTAGAAGTTTTATAGAACTACATATTATAGGAAAATAATTGTGACTTGGAATTGTTGAATATTATGAATGTTTAAAAGTAGACATTTTAGTCTAAAATTATAATTACGTTTCACATTCAATTAATCATTTTAAATTTAATATTGAATAACTAAAATAATATAATAGTTTATAAAATATTAAATGAAATTAAAGAAACAATATATTAAAAGTAGGTAGGTATCTACCTACAAAATCTAACAGCATATTCTAGGAGAACAGTAACGTGAATTGCTAATCTAGAGTTTTTTTAGCCTTCTTGGCCTTGGTCTAAAAACTATTTTAGTATTACAAAAGTGCTTTTTAAAATTTTAAATTACATATTTTTGTTTTTCAAATTGATTTAATAAAATGATAATGAAACTTGTATTTTTCGCAGTTTTTTTTTTTTATTTCTTCAAAGCTACCAGAATTTATAATAAAACCAACCTAAATTTTTCTTTACATTGGTTTTATTATAAATTTAGTTTCACCCTATATGAGTGAATACGAATCTATTTGGTTTATTACATAGGTACTAATTATGTGAAATGAAGTCACTTTAAACTATAAATACATATTGAAGGCAAATTATTAGGTACTTATCAAATTATCTTAATGATTTCTGATGTAATTTATCATATGAATAATCTAATCAAGAATACTGAATTATGTGAAATTGAACCATCCATTAAAATATACATAGAATTCCTGTAGATTAGGCACACCTAATGGTTGCAGAGGCATTAATGTATTTTTAGTCTGTAATGAAGTGCACATTTTCGTTTCGCTATGTAGTTTCGAAATATATATTTGACAATGATTTTGTCAATTTATCAAAATATCTAATACAAGGTCTACATTACCTACACAAACTTGATTCGCCTAATTATATTATATGTATTATAATTATATAAACTTAATTAGTTTATAAATAAAACCGTTTACCCGCATTTTTTTAATACAGAACATTAATTAATAATTTTAATGTAAATTCCACTTTCTTGTTTTCTTTATCAAACTGAACTCCAATTAAATTCATTGGCGCCAGAAATAATTATTATTAAAATATAGTTTGTTGACTTCTAATAAAATATTTTATAGTTAACCATTATTTATTGTTATCAGTACTTAACCTTGCGCAATCTATACCATCTTACCTGTTATTTATTGCAATGTTTTTTTTATTTTTTTTTATAAGAAAGTAATAATCTGCTGCGAGATGGATAATATTTACTGTTTTAATACGATTTACTTTCTATTGCAATATTTTATAATATTTATAAATAGCTACTTGAATTAAATTATTTATTGATTTACCTATGAGAAGAAGATGACGAAATGGTGATGTATTAGGAGGTGTGGGGAGACAAGAATAAATGTAGTGGCTTTTGTACGACTGAGACAAGGAGTAAGAAGAAGAGTTTATCTTAGATTATCAAATATTAATGGAGTTTTATTAAATACAAATATTTGTTGGTATTTATTTTTCCGTATATTGTCCCTGAAAAAAGTAATACATTCTTTTTCATTGATTATTAAAACTAAACTAATTCGATTATAAAATCACTATTTGTTTAAATATCACATAATTTTGTACATTAAAAAAAAATAAGTTTGATTCGCGTTTAAAATAATTATATTATAATATTATATAGGCAATGAAACAATGCTAATTAATATTATATTTTTCGGTGAGGTTTTAGTACTTTGTTAGCAATAACAAATAAATTATTTATTATTGTGCATTTTATGGTACGTGAGTAGTAAATTAAATTATATCCGTTTGTAAATTTATTAACAATATTGTTTTATAAAATGTATATCCAGTAGGTATAAAAAAAGTCTCTTTTGGTTTTTGCTGTAGGTATTATTTTTGTTGATTGAATCAGTCATTGACATAATTTGAATATCAGTATAAATCAATACATTTATTACTAAAGTTTGTTTAATCAATTCAAATTTGGACTGAGTATGTTAAAAATTATAATATTCTTTAATTATTGTAATATGCAATTATTATTAATAAATCCTTAAGGGCAAAAGTCATCAATGAAATAATTATGTATTTGATAGCTTAACTCGAGTTTAAGTGAAAAAAAAGCTTATTCAAAGGATAGTTAGAAATAGTAGGTACTGATTAATAAATAATTATTAATAATGAGTATGATTGCGGTAAGTAAACAAAAATATAAACAACCCAGAAGATAAACTAAATATTTATACTTAATGTTAGTATTTTTTTTATTACTTAGGTACATAATAATTCTTTTTATAGAGTTTATGGTTATTAAATATTTTGTTTTATTATCATCTTCAAGTTTATGTGAGTTTTGGAAAACTATCTAAATATAAATCATAAAAAAAATAATAACATTTTAACATTATCTAACATATTTGCATTGATTTTATAGTCTATAAAGTGTACCTAATAATATTTAGTGATATACTACATCTATTTATATGTATATGTGTTTCACCTTTTTATATATCCACCATAAAATCGTATTTACAAATAAATGTATAATATATCCTATATGTTTTATAAAAGTAAAAAAAAAAAATTGTACTTCATCCATATTCAAAGCACACTGATGTCCCAATCTAGAACAATGTTTCTTATCAATGAGGCCAAAAATTAGAATATTTTTTTAAAATTAAAATGTGTACACAAAATATAATCACCTGGCTGGTTAAAATTGTAACCCAAAATTGTTCGCACAAATATTTTAAATATGAATTAGTTATTTGTGTACATTTTACAAGATAGGCAATATAGTTTTTATATTATTAATAATATTAATTTATCAATTAGTATTGTTTAGTTATCATAGAATTTAACATGTACCTAGGTAGGAATTGCCTTTATCGATTAATACTACCTACTTAATAACATTTATAGTTATTTATTTATTTCTATTGATCAGATTTTAAATGATTAGAATGTTCATCTTTTAAAGAATATTATTTTCAGTACATTGATATAAAAACATTTTTGTTTACATTTAAAAAAAAAAAAAAAAAAAAATGTATCACAGTTTAAGTAAACTGTATAAGCTGATTATACTGTAAGTTGATTTACACCGTACGCCCTAGTTTGAAACATTTTTATATTTTGATTTATGGCTGAGAGATACAAATTATTTAGGTTTATTACTCAAGTTGTTACATTGTTCATTCACTTCTAGATTTGTCTAAAACTATCTTCATGGGTGAAAAATATTTCTTTAGCATGTTACTTTTATTATAAAATAAATTAAGTAAATTTCCTATAGATTTATTGTTAATTAAATCATTTAAGAATTCTTTTCTAATAAAATAACTTGAAAAAAAAAAAATAATTTTTATGGTTAGGTACAATAATTGTGTAATGTATACTATAAATATAAAGTTATAATCTTTTTTTCGAGTAAATTCATTAAATTATTTAATACCTACTGAACATTGATGCACGCAAATTTGCAAAGTAAGAAAATTTGAAAATATTTTATTAAATACATTTTCTATCCAGTATTAATACAAAATATACTTTTTGTGCCGAATACCAACTAGTTAAGATCATTTAGAATAGGAACTGTACTTAAATTACTAACTAATGGCCTTTAAATAAATATACTCATACATAGGTATAGTTATTAATTTGTGTGTATTCTTTACTAAATAATTTGTAAGGTTAGGTTATCTAATTTTTATGGTATTTTAAATTTAATAAACATTTATATTACAAAACAATTCATATTATTTATTGCCTTCAATTTCGAATTTGACTTATCCTCTAGTTACTAAATGTTTATTTTTATTTGAATTTTATAGTATAATTAAGTATTATACTATTTCTCTATTATTAAAAGTTGTATATATATTTTTTTAAGTTTATGAATATTTAATTAGTATTAATGAAAATGTTTGCATTTTAAGTTATATTTATAAATTATCAATATAAATTAATGCCAAGTAAAATGAAACAAAAATCAATGACATTCATAAAACGTTGGCACATTAGTCTATTTGCTAGTGATTTTGGCAGATTTAATACTAATATTTAGCAAACTTGAGGTCATATGTCACTTTTGGCATTCATTCTTTTTAAATATTGCACATATGTCTTCTAATTCTTAAATATTCGCAATATTAATATTATTATTAAAAAAAAAAAAAAAATCAATTATAGTTTTAATTAAAACGTTTAAAACGGATTGAGTAAATCTGGCGGTTATACTAATGGTGCTTGAAGTGTTGGTGCTGACCATAAAACTGAAGGTGGGCTTATTTATAATAAATTAATCATTAAATAACAAATCATCATTTATTTAATTTTATTGTCCGTCTTTATTCTATAAAACCGTGTATGTTTACCGTTTGAGGAAATCATAATAATTATACTATAGATAATCATCAACAAATTACTGAATATCCGTATTAGATTAAATTTTATTATCAGTTTTTTTTAATTTTTTTATTAATGCACTTTTATAATGTTTTAACTTTACAATAACCTTACAAGTTCATTTATAAGGGATACAACAAATTAATAGTGTTATATTAGACTAGTTAGATGGTATTTACTTGTGCAGGTGGTAGTGTTGATTCCTTGGTAAAAACTGTTTTCGGTAAAATGTATAACATTTCCTGAAACGGAACAGTAGAACACCACTATCTGTAGAATATGAAATATGAAATATTCTACATAAAACATAGGTATATTATTCTTTAGGCGCAGTGTCACAGCGCGTTATTCTGTAGTTTGGGTTTAATTTTTTTAATTTCTTTCTTTACTGTGTTATCAGAAGCACGTGCCAAATGTAATCTACTTTTTAAAATATGTATATAGGTAATCACAATCTTTGTTTTTCGAACACATCATGTGACTTGTTTAGTCAGGCACTTCAGAGCACGCCCAATAGTATTTATATATATATATTTTTTTATCTATTTTTCAGTATAATTGTTCGTGATTATTTTGTAACTCTTATGCTGTGTTCATTTTGATAATGACTACCGTCAGTGGTACAGTAGAGTTTTTTTTTATAATTGCCTATTAGTTGGAAAAAAATTCCATAAAACAATTATGTGTTATGTACATTCCTCTCTGCTGGTTAGCGAGAAAAAAGAAGTAGTACAAGACATTAATACACATGTTGTTATCGACATTAAGGGTGAGTTATTAAATACAATTTAATACACAAGCTACAATTTTTTTCGAATTATCTTCCGTCCAACAAGTTTTATTAACACAATTTTTTCGTCGAGTATTAATTATATTTTACAAAGGAATTCGGCATACTACGTTGTTTTTTTTTTTAATAAACCATTACAAATAATAAACTACGGTTTTATTTTCATCAAAGTATTTTTTTTCACAGTATAGTTAGTTATTACTTCACACATCAATTAGATCGATTAGTAAAAAAAAATAAAATCCCACACCACATTATCTGTACAATTGAAAACATTTGCCAACTAACATCATGAAACTAAATTGGGTTCATTACATTCGAATTTATGTTAATAATAAATGCTAAAGTATGTTTTTTACATTGTCATTTAATAGGTATCCTATTGGTTTTACTATGAAGTATGATTATTTTTTTTGTCTGTATGTTAACAACTTTTTCTTCCAGAAAAAGATTTCTGGTAGCAAATTCGCCTAATTAGTGCGTTGGGGAGGTAATTGTTGTTTTTGTAGTTTTTTAAATAATGGGACACATTTTGTAATTAATTTTTTATTAGCCTTTTAAGTTAAAATTTTTGTTTAAATACGTTAAAACCAATATAATTTCCAATTTAAATTAATCAAAACTCGTTAACCAAACTGAATGTTTTGCCCAGAATAGTTTTTTCGTATTATCGTTATATACATAAATTAACCCCTAATATCCTACCTTCCCAAATTCCCACCTACAACAGTGGCTCACCCATGTAGCGACGTATGTCGGTTTCCTTAATTTACAGTGGCAGACGACATCCTCTTTAAAATAAATTGATAAATTGAATTCAAATGTCCTCATCTAAATAAATAAAATCTAAACGTCTCCTTGAAAATAAATTGATAAATTAAGGTTGCGCGTCCGCATTTAAAATAAACTGATTAATTCAATTCATTTTATGACGTACCTAGTTTAATATTTTATTACTTTTGTCATAAACATCCGATGTCTGCGAAACAAAAATACAATGTATGTGTATTTGGTGAACACTTTGAATATTTGAGAACCTGAATAAACTATTGTATTATTTACCGGATTTCTATATAGTCCCGAGACAGATAAAATTAAATATACAACAAACACGATTTTGCTTAACCAACCTATTTGATTTAAAGAGTGTAGATTGTAAAATGTATGAAATCCAATCTGAAAATTGCATATACATAAATCGATTTTATTATTTCCCTATAAGTATTTTAAATATTGTCGTGCTTCTTGGCGTACCTATAGTAGGTAACTTATTTGTTTTGTAAAATATTACACTTTTTTTATTTAAATTAGGTAGTGATATTTCAATAGACTGTTATTACAAGAGTATAGCCGTTTAAACCATGCCGTTTTCTGAATAATTCATCAATTTAAATTTCCGGTACAACACTCTTTTACACTTTTTTAACATTATTTTAATGTATAAAAGTGTTCTACGTGTTAAAGTCTGTAGATTTTGATATTTTCTTCTTTAAACGTCTTTATTATTGGAAAAATAAAATATTAATATTAATAATATTTATAATGATAATTATATGCTATTATATATCTGTGTACTAAAAAAATACAATATCAATATTTAATTTTTTTTTTTTTATTTCAAGATAAAACTTATCTATTATTTTAATATGAAATAATGCTGAAGTAACGATTATAAAAAAAAAAAAAATTCTACTTGAATGAAACTCCTTAAATCGGGTGAATTAGAATTGATATTCTTTGTCAACATAGACGACTTTCACTAAAAAAATTGATAAATTTAATAAATATTTTTTGTAAATGTATAAACTGTTCTTTAGTATTCATTATAGATCATTGGTAGAATAAAGAAACGTGATTAAGTTGCCATATTGCATACCTATATCTAATATCTAAATAATTTAAAGAAAATATTTCAAATTCTTGGTCCGCCAAGAAAAACATTTTTCCTATGGCCCACTTAACCACCACTGACTGTCTGACGGTGTCGTATCGAGAAAATGTAAAAAAAAATGAATAATTTTTAAATACTCCTACCCTTACCGGTAGGTTAGGTTAACAGCAAGGGAACATTATCAAAACGTAGTATTTTAATATTATTTTGATATCATATATTACTATAGTATGCAAAGTTGTATTTACCAGATTAATTTTTTATCAATTTGTTTCTATTGTAATTTGCAAGTACTTATAGAATTGCTAAATAAATAATTTTATGATGCAAATAATATGAAGCACTGAAGATAGCTGAAAATATTAAAAAAGCTGATATATTATTAATTTATCTAGTCTATTTTAGTACATATTTTTAATACCTGATACCCATTAAGTACAACACAATAAGAACGATATTTCTATTTTAATATCCAACTACAAATATTGTACTAGGCTAACCTTATAACAATAACAAGTGCCATTATAAATCAGTATTGAGGTTTTCACGTGTTTGTTTTTCAGATAAATTTGTATTAGATTTAAAACTATAGTATTCATTACACACCGAATGATAAAGTAGGGCTGGTCGGTACTTGAAAATAATCACCTATAATAATTGTATTAATTATAAACATGTGGATTATCTCATTGTGTTAAAAAAAAAAAAAAAATAATAATAATAACAATAATTTAGTTATTTTATTACACTTGTTCAATAAATAATCTAAACCACAGTATGGGCTATAACGTATATCAGTAGGTACCAAATGTAAAAAGTCAAAGGTTAACAAACCACTTATGTCTGTATAGCTAGTTTTATCATTAATTGTATGTATTTGATCTAGAAAATAAATTGTACCATTTAATGTGTACTAAAATATATAAATAAATAAAAATAATTACTTTAATTTAATTTATACACCTAGTTAATTTTATACATTTAATTTACTAATCATTCGATCATTTTTTTTTTTTTTTTTAATCTAAATATAATAATTTGGTCATTACCTATTATAAAATGTAACACACCTGCAGGTTAAATGTATTTTTTTTTTTTTTTTAGAGTTTGCTAGAAAACCATTATTTATTAACATTCCCCTAGCATAATATATAATATTAATTGTGTGTTTTATAATATTCAAAATTTAATAAATTCATATGTTTGTTATGTTGACAGAATTGTCCAATTTAGTTTTGATGCGCAACAGTACACTGGGACAATCAGCACCTTCATTATCTAATAGTTTGGTTCGTACTATTTAAATAAATAGTAAAGTGTTAAAGTTAAAATTAAATTAATTTTTTTTAAATTTGCAGAGAGAATTGCACGTTGCAGGATCTGGAAGACGTTCAATCAAAGTCAATCACAGAAAAAGCTTTATATCAAACACATCACCTACATTACCAAGATGCCACTCCCCAATGTCGAGTAATAAATTTATGAATAATATAGGAGATATTTATTTTGAATTATTATCTATTACAATACGTTTATCTAATAGATTGTTTTAAATTTAGGTAGTCCATTGGAAAGTCCTAAAGTAGTTCATTCGAACCCTAACTTTCCATTTGTTTCAATAAAAAGGTAATATTATTGTAATAATTACTTTACTACTTATTTTATATTACTTTTGGTATACTTTAATAAGAGTTAAAAAATAAAATGTTCGGTTTATAAACCTCTCTGAGATTAATAAAATATATTTCAATTTTTAGACCATACAATTTACTAACAACTGATTGTCGTGATGGAAGAAGGTGGTCTGTTGCATCTTTACCATCATCTGGTTATGGAACGACTTCCGGAAGTTCAAATGTTTCAGTAAGCATTGACAGTCAAGAGTCTGATAGTTGTGGAACGATATTGAAAAACAATAATATTGATTTGCAGTCTCAGTGTTCCAGTCAGGAGCGTTTACATCAACTTCCAAACATGCCTACATCGGACGAACTGCACATGTTTTCTAAACATTTTTCATCTAACGATAGTACTCATAGTGCGGAAGAAGATAATATCATCTACCGCAAATCTCATTTCAATCGACCACGTTCAAGGAGTTTAAGGTTAATGTTTTTGGTGGATTGAATTTTTGTGAGTACAAGTTATTTTAACAATTTACTTTGTTTTAGTAGTCCGAGCAGATCACCAGTTCTCGACAATGATATTGTTATGATGAATGTTCTATATAAAGATAGGTTTCCCAAGGTAAAGATTTTTTTACAAGTCGTAGAAATTATATATTTCATTTATTATGTTTGTAGTAGTAATATTTGTTACCGACTTGTATACATTGTAGGCTACACAACAAATGGAAGAACGTTTAAATATGTTTATCCAAGAATATGAAAAACTCAACTTGGAACAAATGGATATATCAGCAGATGCCCTTCCTATTGTGCGATTCGTAAACCATCAAGTGCTAGAGGTTGCTAGAGACTGCTTAAAAAAATCAGAAGAAAAGTTAATCACGCGCGGTTACTTCTATGAGATGTCTGGAAATTTGGAGTTATTATTGGCCGAGGTATATTATTGTATATTAAACATGTTTACATTTCTCAAGTTAAAATATTAATTTTTTTTAACAGGCAAGAGAGAAATCGGAAGAAGCTTCTGCACTGTTGACGGGAACAATGAAAAAATTATTATTAATCATATCTAGACCCGCCAGATTGCTCGAATGTTTAGAGTTTGATCCTGAAGAATTTTATCATTTGTTAGAACAAGCTGAAGGCCAGGCCAAAATATGCCAAGGCATTAAGGATGAAATACCACAATATATAATAGGAAAATTAGGTTTAAATCGTAACACAGCTGATGGTATGTTTTATTTTTCACAGCTGTATAATATATTTTATTTCAGTATTAAAATGACACTTATATTTTTTCAGATATTAATTTCCATAAATTAGATGATTATTCTACACCACTACTAAAAAAGTCTCAACAGCAAAGTAATAAAAAAGATAGTTCATTTTCTTCTGTAAGTAATTATTTTGTTATTTGGTATCTATGATAGTGGTATTAATTTTAGTTTTTACTATTAATTAATTTTTAATTTAGCCTCCGTCAGAGGTAAACTTTGACGTAATCAAATTGATCTCAAATGGGGCTTATGGTGCCGTGTATCTCGTAAGACATAAACAAACTCGTCAACGATTTGCAATGAAAAAAATAATTAAAAATAGTCTAATATTGAGAAATCAAATCGAACAAGTATTTGCGGAGCGGGACATTATGAGTTTTACTGACAATCCATTTGTTGTCACTATGTATTGCAGTTTTGAAACAAGAGTAAGTAAATTATTAATTAGCGGATATAATATACTGTATGGTGATTAAATTATTTTCGTGTCCTTAGAAACATCTTTGTCTCGTAATGGAATATGTCGAAGGAGGTGATTGTGCGTCTCTATTGAAAAACATCGGACCTTTACCACCAGATATGGCAAAGTTTTACTTTGCAGAAACTGTACTTGCCGTTGAATACCTTCATAATTATGGGATTGTGCATCGAGACTTAAAGCCTGACAAGTAAATACAATACACTGTATAGATAATGTGCTTTAATGTTCTCGTTCTAATTGGTTTTTGTTTTTTTATATTCGCAGTCTTTTAATCACCGCATTGGGCCACATCAAATTAACCGATTTCGGTCTGAGTAAAATGGGGTTGATGTCTTGTAAGCAAACTAAATTTATGCAATAATTATTATGTTATGTAATTGTGAATCATTAGTTTTAATAAATGGTATTTGTATTGTAAACAGTGGCAACTAATTTGTATGAAGTACATGTTGACAGAGATACTCGACAGTTTTCAGATAAACAAGTATTTGGTACTCCCGAGTATATAGCTCCAGAAGTAATCCTAAGGTATACATTATAAACGGATATAATTTATTCAATGTCTATTAAATTATATCACATGACCACATTATCTTTATTCAGTATAATTTTCAAAGTGGAATCATATCTAACATTGAAAATATTTATTTTCAGACAAGGTTATGGTAAACCAGTAGATTGGTGGTCTATGGGAATTATACTGTATGAATTTTTAGTTGGGTGTGTCCCATTTTTTGGAGAAACTCCTGAAGAACTATTTGCGCATACAGTGAATGGTTAGAATAATTATTTTATTGTTGTGTATTGAATATTATTGATATTCATTGTCTTATTTATTCATTATATTATATATTTCAGATGACATTGAATGGCCAGATGAAAACGAATGGCCGATTCAGCCAGAAGCTAAAAACATAATATCAGCGTTGTTGCAACAAAACCCCAGAGACCGGTTGGGTACCGGTGGATCACACGAAGTGAAAGATCATCCATATTTCTACGGTGTTGATTGGAACTCATTATTGAGACAAAAAGCTGAATTTATGCCACAATTAGGCGATGAAGAAGACACTAGTTATTTTGATTGTAAGTATTCACATGAATATACTCACGTGTTAACATTAATTATATTATGGTGAGATATTGTAATAAAAATGATGTACTTAATGAAATTATTTCAGCTCGAAGCGATCGTTACAGTCATGAAGTCGAAGAAGATACTGATGACGACTCCTTGATTTTGGGTACATTTTCATCTTGTTCTCCACAGTTTAAAAAAGTGGCAAGTAAATTGTCAATGAGTAATGAATATCCATCATTATCGCCCTCAGTAAACTATAAAGACGATTCATTATCCATTAATACTGGTTAGCAAATAATATTATTTACAATCATTGCAATATTATTTATCATAATGCATTATAAAATATTGTATTTTATAGTTTATCACGATTTATTAAGACTTCAATTTACTAGTTAATATTATTTAATTAGGAATGTTTGATACTTCCGCTTCAGAAGGTGAAACGGTGGAAGAAAGTTTAAAATCGCCTGTAGCCAAGAAAACTGGAACACTAGACATAATACAAAATGAAAATGATTCAAATACTCAAATGAATCGTAGACGGCGTTTGTATAGTAAGGAAACTATACCAAAATTCTCAATTTCAATTGAAGATGACAGATCTCCGTAAGCCCTTAATTCAATTACGTATTTATTAGATTCTTGTATTGAATAATGAAATATAGAAAATATTTTTCTAATTTTACTTTTTCATCTTTAAAATTGTTTGTAAATATAACAATGTTATACTAAATTAGGATAACTAATGTGAAACGTGGTTTTTACATAAAATAAAATGTGTTAAGTATACTATAGTAGTATTTAATGACAGTTGATAATCTAATCGAAGGTTAGGTTATCTAATAAGGTACTTTTAAGGTATTGGTATGTTTACAGGAAAAAAAAATCATTTTGATTATCTTGCTAACACAACACACTTAAAATATTTTATAATTTTTTTTTATATAATAGGTCGAAAAATGATAGCGCCATTGGTATTCATGTGTTTTTAATCCTATGATCCCAAACTCAAATTGTTTTAATATTGAAGATGTTATTTATCTTCAACAATGCATGTCTTTTGTTTATTTCAATAGAATTTTCTATTAATTAAATACAGTATACATAATATCATATTTGTAAATATCAATATACAGCGGTAATTAAATAATGAAAATTAATCATTATGGTAAAATCATTGTTGTTACCTATCATAATCATTTATCTATTCATTTAACACTTATAATTTTGTACTGAAGTATTTGATTTAAATATTTACTTCACAGACCTGTTCGTAATTTAAATGCTATCATTAATTTTAACTTAAGATTATTCTACACATATGTTCAAGTGGCCATGGAATATTTTTTTCGTGTAATTATGATGAAATATGATATACCATTTGTTTTTAATAATAATTGATCTAGTTCAAAATAGAGTAAATAATTACACAGTAATAAATTAGTTAAAATTGTACAGAAGCGAAACTAAAAATCTTATTTTGTAAATTTTTTCAAATAATATTTTTTTATATAGGCTTGAACAAAAATATTTTTCATTACTTATATGTTTAATGAGTAAGTTAAAAAAAAAAAGAACATTCAGTTTTAAAATCACAAGTATAAATATGTTTAAGTAACTTATAAATTAATTTATTATTTAAAAAAATACATTATCTTTTTTTGTTTTCTAATATCGATTCATCCATAGTCTGAATATTGTAGTTAAATTAGGAAACATAAAAATCAGTATCTTCTTTAGATCATTCGGGGAAATCTGTAAATATAATATTAGTAATATTACATTGCATCAAAGTATTGCTATTTACTCGTAACTATCATTTACAATTATTAATGGAAAAATCCTATTTGCTAAATGTCAATTTAGTTTGAAACACATGTTTACAGATAAATTGTTTAACTGACATGAAATTCATGTAATTTGATCAATGACTATTATATAGTAATTAACCTTTATTTTTTTTTATGAGAATTTATCATCGGTAGAACTAGAACTTTGATTTCTTCAGCAATATATATTTTTATGTCTTATAATATTGTCACAATTATTTAAAATAAATGGTCTAATGGTTTATTCAAAGTTTTTCTATAATTTTATATTATATTTTCAGTGTGTTAAATTTTTTTTTATAAAATTCAGTTTTATTTAAATTGTGTTATTTCAATAGCTTTATGAAATTCAGTTATAGAATTAAGAAAGTTCACTGATTAAGTTAATTTAATGACCGAATTATAAATAATTTTTAGTACCCAAAAAAAACTTTTACAATTTGCATTTTTTATGATAAATGAAAATAATGTTGAACTGCTAATGTTCTCCAAGTTTGATGATTTTTAAAATGTATTTTAATTAATAGGAAAATAATAAATGTAAGACACGGTAGTATGGCTGAGTAATCTCATCTCTGCATAGGATAAGTATTTAACATTTAAACACAATATTAAAAGAACTATTCAGGGCTTGGTTTATAATTTTTATTTTATATCTGCCTGTGTTTTTTCAAATAATTTGTCTTATTTCAAGAAATTTACTTCTTTTAAGTAATATAATATGGTTTCAATTTTATTTTTAGTTTATGGATTAGATGGATGTCTGTAATTGTAAAATAAGTGTATATTTATCTCCCCAAAAAGTAATGTGTGAAAATTACCCCCCTCATTTTAAAACGTATTCAATGGCCCCTTTTCAGAATTTCCAAAAAAGCAGAAAACACAAGTCAAAGATATTGAAATTATTATTATTTTTTCTAATTAAAATAAAACTTGATTTTTCCTTGATCTGCTCAAAATTTAAATCGATTTCTACATTTTTAATAACTAGTAAAATTATTTACTCAAAAGTTAAATAGTATATACCAATTTATTTCTTCATCAAATTAAGTTTTTTTTTTTTTTAAATTAATATTTTAATGAACACCTGTTCTAATCTATTTATTTAATTATGTTATATATTTTTTTAAGTAATGAGTATATAAATTATAGTATACATTGTATAACTTATTGTTAACTAAGTATATATTATAATAGATTATTTATTATTTTAATATTTTTCAAATGATCATAAGGCATATAAAATATTAGACTGTATTTTTCAAACTGGTTAATATAAAATCCCACGAAACAAAAATATAATAGGGACAAAAGACAATTTAAACTTGGAATTTAATTTTCATTGGGACTCTTATATCTCCAAACATAAAATTTTGTGTAAAAATATGCAAATAAATTTTTAAACTTAAAAATGAAAGAAAATGCACTACGGTTCTAATATTAGTTTTGATTTTAGTGTATAGATAATTATAAACCTATATAAACCTTTATAAACTTATTTAAAATTGTTTTATAGTTATAGTTAAATTATTTTTATGTGGGATAAAAAAAAAAAAAAAAAATTATATTTTCTATTATCTTTGACATATGATTTTTGGTTAAATTCATGGTATTTATTTAAATATAATTTTCAGGCAATTAAGGAGTCTGTCAGAAAACGAATCCGACGATCCTTCGCCAGAGAAAAAAGAAGAATTTCTTAGTTTACCGGTGAGTGCAAATTTGTGTCCGACATTACCGCCTTCTTCAAGTTCCAGCATATTGAAAAATGCCACCAGCAATTCCTTCGGCGGTCAACGGGCAAGATCCGTCATCAAAAGTTTTTCGGCCACTGGACTGTCGCTGATGATACCTCCTGGTGTGTAATACGATAATAGAAAAATAATAATAGTCTAAGCGAGACCAGTGTGGTGGTTCGTTCACTGTAGAGTAAATTAATATAAGTGTGTACCTTACCCGTGTCGTTTTAGAATCCAGTAGCAACGGATTGCATATGAAGTCTCCAGGGTCGTGCAGTGCATTGAACTCGCCCTGCCGTGACGTTCCCACCAGCCTGAAACCACCAATAATATTGCGTAGAGGCCCTTCCGGTTTCGGGTTTACCGTCAACACTATTCGTGTATACTATGGCGACAGTGATTTTTACACTATGCACCATTTAGTAATGGTATGTAAAAGTACTACGCATATAAAGATTATTACATATATATTATTATATCTATCGCTTTTGTTATCTATTCATAAGCTTGTACTCAAATAAAATATATAATCGAGTTCAAACCACTTATGTAATCCCAGCATATATCAATTTGCGTATTATATTTTGTTATATTATCACTTTACTACATTGTATTCATTTATTTGCGCATGATTTTCAATGACCCAACAGTTATGTTGGCTGTGTGTATATCATAGAATAATTATTTTACGTAATATTCGATTATTTACAATGCAATGCGTTTATTTGAACATAAATGTGAGAAATTATATTATTTTTTTTTTTTACATTTCGGTGGATCGAAACTATAATCGTATTTCAGGTATTTGAAATTCTTATTAGATTCTATACATTCTGAGTAAGCTGTTCGTTTTACAATAATATATATTTTTTCTTTTATTTATTATTTTTTTTGGGAAAAACTGAATGGTATACAGTAACTATAATGGTGATATATTAAAAAGATTTTTTCCCAAAATTAACAATAGTAGTTTTCTTTGAACACCAAAAAAAAAAAAAAACATTAAATTATTGTAATAACATAACATAATTTAAATATATATAACGAGACATATTTCAAATTTGTATGTGTATAATTTAAATTATTTTTTATTAACAATCAATTTATTCAATTAAAATATGTGCATTATACGCATTATAATGTTTAAATTTTATTTTATTTTTTTAAATTTTATTTTGAGATAAATGAAATTCCACACACAAACATTGATTATTTTTTTTTTCTTGTCCAGAGATTAGGAAATATTTATCAGAGTTCAGTTAAATTTTAGTTTCTATTGGAAATATGACCGTCTGAATCACAAAATTAGATTGCACTTTTTAGAATTACTATTAATACAGATGATTGTGTACAGAAATGTTTATGTACATTTTATCCACCTAAATACCTCATCGTATTTTGAAAAATAAAAATGACTATTAAAAAAAAATACGTTTAAAACTATGGAATTAACAAAATTATAGTTGCGTACATACCTTTAGTATCGAGTCACCTTTTTTTTTTTTTAATCAGTTGTAATTCAGCTCTTTTCTTTTGTAACGTTTATTTTATTTTTATAGTATAAACCCATAGAAAATATTATAGTTAGAATGCTATTACACAAGCATTGCGTGTATAGTACAAAATTATAAATGTTTAGTGCATGGCTCAGAAATAATTTTATTTCAAACATATTTCGTGATTATTTTTTGACTATAGATAACAACTTTTGGAAGTAGGAGGTAAAAAATATTGATGTTGGGATTTTTTAACTACTTTACCCCCCTTCCCCCCTCCCATGGGTATACTGGTCTGTCTAAAGGAAAGGGATTTTTACCATTCACCCACCCAAAAAAACCAATTTGAACACGTGCTATCGTTCTGTTGAAAGGAACATATGACACTAAAATAAAAATAAATTTACCAGAAACATAATTTACGTTTTCCCATAGCTCTATTTATATAAAAAAAGAAGCGTACAAAAACATTTATGCGTATACATAATCATAACCTTATATTTTAGATTTTTTAAGCGTAGCGAGGAATGCATTAGTTTTACAAAGATTTGTTATTTTTTCCAGTGAAAAGACTTTTTTGAGTTAGTAAAATTAAATCAAATATTATAATAATATTATTTAAAAAAAATCACACCAACTGATACAGTCAGTTTTATTTTTGTTGATATCCGGGTTACCATGGCAACAAGGAAATAGGTACTTACTGATACTAATACATTCCGCACAGAATCGTTTTTCGTTTGCAATGATTTATCGTTGCAATAATTATTAATCATATTAATTTAGAAGTTCGGAAAAATAAAATTGCAAAATAAGCAATTTATTAATATAAACACAGAGATAGCAACACATTGTATTCGCTGTTTCTTTTGATTTCCACAGTAAAACAAATTAACAAATTAACTATTAAAATAATTGTTAACTATTATTGTCGATATAAATAAACCCGGGACCCAATAGTGTAGATTTTTTATTGCGGAATTCCACTCGGACGCGTTGTATAAATTAAATTAACCTATACAGGGTAATTCTTTTATCGAAGAAAATTTATTATTTCGCAGAGTATTGACTGTTTTTCGGATTTTTTTGTTGATAATTTAAAAAACAAGTGGATCTAAAATTCTACATTACCGTCTATTTTTTTTGTCACCCTTATTTTCGAGGACGAAACCACTACCCAGTTTTGATTTTAAAATGGAAACCATTTTTAATATTTTAAAATATTAAAAATTCCACAAATAGATTTAGTTTTAGTTCAAATGTATTTTTGTATTGAAATTTTTAATTTCTCGTCGACAAGTAAACGAAAATTACAAATTTTGAATACCTAAATTTATTTTAACTAATACTTCATCTATTTGTGGGATATTAGTACGCGTTGCCGTTTAAAAATTAAAAGTTGATTGTAGTTAACCTAATCAATGTGAAAAAAAATAAAGTTTTATACACTTAGAATGGCATGGATATAAAATGTTTAAAAAAAAAAAAAATCCCAATACTTTGCGAAATAATGATAAAACAATCACATTAGGTATACTCTACCTTGCCGACTGCCCACCCATAAAATAGGTCCCGAGTATGTCCTATATAAATCCATACAAATAGTGTACGTAAAAAATTTAAGAAAACTTACCTGGAGGACCAGCAGTCACGATGAAAACAAATATTGTTTAAACAAAAATTCATTCGTACACGTTTAAAAAATGTCGACTAAAAGGGTTGTGACATCTTGATAACTCAATAAACTCAATATTTTATATGTGCATAAAATTCAAAAAAATGTAATCATCTAAACATATTGGGTTAATCATCCTCAAGACATAAAAACCTAGAAATTAGCCCCCTTTAAATACACTTGAATATTATGACTATCTACTGAAATAATATTTAACCACGGATAAACCTGTCTAGTTTTAGTCTACACAAAAGTTCCACGATTCTATAAAGTTCGGTTTTTAATACTTTTGAGCTCGTAAATACTAAAATACCGTTTGATTGCAATTCGACGTCCGGCGACGTTCGATCTCCTGGTATGACACAATTCAATTTTCGGCTGTAAAATTGTTTGAATTTTGTTTTCGTGATTTGTACGGTTTTGCTGGTTTTAAAATCGAAAACTGGTACCATGAGCTCCGCAACGGTCGGTTTAGTGACCCATACCGTCCGCAATCAGAATGCGAACCTCTATAAATACGAGTGTAATCATCATTTTTCTTTTTTTTTTTTCTTGTATCTCGTCCATACAGGCCGTTGATTCCGGGAGTCCGGCGTTCGAGGCGGGCCTGTGCCCCGGCAACCTGATCACGCACGTCAACGACGAGCCCGTGCAGGGTATGAACCACACGCAAGTGTTGCAGCTGCTCCTGTCCGGCGGCGACAAGGCCACGCTGCGGTCCACGCCGCTGGAGTTCACGACCATCAAGACGGGTGGCCGGCGCCGGGAACCGGGACAAAGCAAGCTGGCGTCCAACGCTAGGCACAGGGGCCTCGGGTTCGGGCACCACTCGCACCGGCACAAACGGTCGCAGCGCAAAGACATACCGGCCGGCGAGAGCAGACGCCGGAACAAGTCATCGCTTTTCCGGCGGATCAGCACCAAATGCCCGCCCGACTATCAACAGGTAAAACAATACTAGTTAACCTTTTGACCTATACTTACTATAGTTCGCGCAGTCCAATTGACAGTCGAACCCATCGCGTTTGTCTATATACAGGGCGGGCCACTGAAACGGCCGATTTTCAATGTTATATTATAAAAAAAAAAAAGATTAATTATTTATTTATTATAATGAAGTACGTAACATGACATTTTTTTTTTTTTTTTTTAATTATGTCCTCAAGATGACGGTCATCTCTTCCCAAGCACTCTTCTAGTCCGCTTGGTATATTTTCTACTACACGGTGTATCACTTTCAAAGGTGTATTGCCGATTTCATTTCGAATTTTGTTTTTAGTATTTTAATATTTTTATCGAGGTTTCTGTGCATAGATTTGACTTTTTAAATGGGTGAAAGTTTAGACCGCTGTGCAAAATCCGACGTAGGCTTCTACTGGATAAATTTAACGATAACGCGTGTTTTCGTGCAGAACGTCTTGGATTCGTTATGAGAGCGGAACTGACAGTTTTCGGGTGTACGAATGGTTTTTTTCGTACAAGAATCATTTTTAACACTGAACCCGTTTCTTTAAAGTTGGTTATTCATATTTTAATAGCTTTGGCTGATGGTACCGAATTATGGCGTTGAAAGACGAAATGAAAGTGGCTGTGCGGCCACATAACTGTCATTATTTTTGTAAAACAATTTTATTGCACACGCACGTTGTTTACCACTTCACTTTTCCATGTTTTTACTAAATGGTACGTTGTCTTTGAACTAATAATATTTAGTGAGTATTCTTATCTTAATTACTACTGAAAAAATCTATTTTTAAAATCGGCTGTTTCACTGTCTTAGCCCTTTATAGCAGTATATATTAATATTATTAAACTAAGCGAACAGTCGAATATACACACTCCGCGTGACTATAGTGTGACGTGTAATGCGTGTTAAAAATCATTTTTTGTTAGATCGAAATACACGTGTAAATGTGATTTAAAGTAACGTTAAAATATTCAAGTTCTACATTATATGCAGGTACTTGAACATATTTTTTATTTGAGTAACTCTTGATATAATTAAATCTTAGTTTGTAAGTGCTCACGTTTAAATGTAGTACAAGCGTTTAAAAAAATATTGCGTGTGTTTTTAATAATGGGACTGTTAAATTGTGTTTGGATCGAATTATTACTGATTATTCTCATGACGTAGGCACTAATCACGAGTATTTTTGGACTAATCGGCGGAACGCATACACGTCAAAAGAACAAAAACATTACGTCGTTGGTTTTGACAATAGGATACGTGCGTACAATAAAATAAAACCTACTTATTCCCGTGAATAATTTTGAATCCTTACCGTAACGTCCGAGTCAAAAATGTCTTTTGAACAAGTTTTGACGAATAATAAATAGAAGAATACATTTTTTGATTTTTGTTTATTCAGCTGACCATTATGAGTGGCCGGTCTTCGATCGCGGTTGCCGCGGCAGGTGGCGCCCAACAGGATGGCATCGCGTCGGCCGCGATAGACTACTCGTCTTCCACCAGCTCGTCGAGCTCGTCGGCCAACTCGTCGCCGAACGTAACGCCCAACTCGCCGACGCCGTACCAGCGGCCGTCCACCCTGCACGGGCTCAAGCACAAATTGCACTCGGCCACTAAAAACCTACACTCTCCGAACCGGCGCAAGTCCGTCGGCCACATACCGTTGTCGCCGCTAGCCCGGACCCCGTCTCCGTCTCCGTTGCCCCAGTCGCCGACCCGGTCGCCCAGCCCGCTGACCTTTTCGGCCGGCCATCAGCCGGGCAGTTCGAACACGACGCAATCGTACAGTCCGTCCTCGCTGTTGTCCAACCCGAACGCGGCGGGTGCGTCCGGCGTCGGGGCTTGCTCGGCCGCCGGTTCGTCCGGAGTGGTTGCCGTCGGGACCGCTGTCCCTTCCGGTTGCTGCAAGAAAGCCGGCGGCTCATCGTTCGGCCGGCCGTGCAAGACGTCGGAACCAGGTTCGCCGCTGCTGCGCCGGGCTCTGTCGCCCGACCGGTTGCACCCGCGCACCGCCGAGACCAAGGCCAATTCCATATCGCCGCTGTGCGATCCCGCGCTCAAGGTCACCATGCACCACGTCCCCCGCGTGACCGTCACTACCAAGTCGCCGCCCATGTGTGCCAGGTCGTCGTCCGCGGGTGCCGATTCGCCTCTCATCAAGACCGTCACCACCCTGACGTACGTACAGTCCACCACGGCCAGTCATCCGGCGGAAAAAGCGCCGTACCCGCCGTCGGCTGCGGTTTCTACGGGCGACGAGGGCGGCCAACAACTGCACCAGATCGTCTCGTTGCCGCGCATAGCCGAGGAGAGGGACCATCAGCACCATCAGCAGTACCGCGGCGGAGACGATGTAGCAACTTCACCGACTGACAGGCTTAAGTCGGTCAAGTCGAATGCCGGCACTAGGTATTTTTTTAATCGGAAGTCCAAGTACGTCAGGGCGGAACAGGTGTTAATCAAACAGAGCGGCGTGTACGAGGGTACCGGGTTCGAGGGCGGTGCCGCGGTGTCGGCCGCCGCGTCGTCCAGCGGTGACGAGGAGGCCGCCGGTACCGGTTCGGTCGTCCACGACGACGTGCCGCCACCCTGAGACGACGCCGGCCTACGGGCTCGAAATAATTTCCCCGTCGAAAGTTCGGCGCGGAGGAGGCGTTCACCGCCGCCGCACTTGCCGATGATTCCGCAAAACAATAATTATATTTATGATAATAATAATAATTACTACGATGCAAATAATAATAATATTAATAACGATTATTACGATTATAATAACAATTACATTAACAATGTATATTTAATCGCCGCCGAGGAAGAAATCGAACGTTTGATCCGTTATGGTTTATATTGCAATGTCGTTATCACCACGGCCATTGTCATTATTATAATCATCGTTATCATCATAGTGATCGTCGTCGTTCTGACGACATAACGTGCGGACCGTGTCTCGCGGCGGTCGGCTGTTATTTATCCATTGTTTTCACTGTTGTACATAAACGCGCACCTCCATCCATCCTATCGACGACAGATTTCTTAGCCATTTCTTAGCCGGACGCCTAACCCAATTAGAATTTATTCCACTTGAGATTCTCTCCGCTTACGTGCACGGCGACAATGCCGGGACTATGTGTTTATATAAAATACGTAAAATAATGTACGGGCGAGGCGGCGGCGGCGGTGGCCCACGCCCGAACCCCGTGCAATAGATCCAGCAACCTATAGACGCCGTTAACTTTTATCGTATTTATTTTTTTATTATTATTTTTCTTTTTCTGTGTTACTTCCTAGCACTCGGCGTTGTTCCCGTTAAATCACGTACGATAATAATAATAATAATAAAGAAATAAATAAATAAAATATAACGATCAGCGTCCGGCGCGTTCGCTGACGTTGGGGGGGGGGCTTTGTTTACAAGCGACGTATAATAATAATAAATACGTATTTAACGTCACGTTCTCGACGGGCCGTACCGTCGCTATTTTTTTTTTTTTTTTTTTATTTTTTTTTTTTTATTGTATATACTTACTAAAGATGAACGCGCGTTTCGTTTCGTTTTTATAATCCGCAAAAATTATTCCGTTTCCGTTCGTACCTATAATAATATATGTAATTAATAACGTTTGTGTGTGCGTAGAGGCATAACCAGGGGGGTGGGTGGGTGAGAAATGAGCTATAAGGGAGTGCCCCGTCCCCATTGACAGTGTTTATTATTTCGGCCAACAGCCGTTAATATCACACATGATATCGTTCAAATAATAACTGTTTTAAATATCGTTGTAGTTAACAAAACGTATCCAGTGTGTAATGCTTGTAGAAATTTTAATCGCAAATGGTTTTTTTTTTTTTTTTTTTTTTTTTTGTCATATCTTCAACGATATGTTAACTGCACGACTGTGGTTAATAATAACGACCGTACCTATCCAATACGAAACAATACGTATTCGTGTGATCAGGAACTGTGTAAACGGTATACCGTTTACTGTTGTCGTGTTCGTGATGATCGCCGAGAGCGGATTTTTAGTTTTTCGCATAATTTTATCGGTTCCGCGAGGGGAGGGGGGAAAAACCGTGTGGATTACACAAAAAAAAAAAAAAAAAAATTATACATTTATACACAATTAGAGGATATTTAGTAGATTTTTGGTATTTTAAGATACATTACGATGTATAAAATAATCGTATTTTGAATTTTTCCATTTTTCTCGTTACAAAAAAAAAAAAAAAATCAATTGGATTTTGTTATTTTTTTTTATTTATCGTATAGTTTTAGATTTTTTTCCGGTTTTCAATAGAATACCAAGAGCATATTACATAGGTTTCATATTTCAAACTTTCACGAACCTAAATTTTACCGCTCTCTAGTGATATCTGATATAAATGATAGTTGATATGTATAATTTCGTAGTTTGTCACATGACTGAATATCCGAGTAGTGTCTAGTGAGCTTTTTTTTTTAATAGAATTAGCCCCCTTTACCCTATATACAACAAAATTCCTGACTACGCCATTGTGTGTGTGTGTGTGTGTGTGTGTGTGTGTGTGTGTGTGTGTGTGTGTGTGTGTGTGTGTGTGTATGTGTATGTGTGTTTGTGTGTATGTGTGTGTGTATATGTTTGTGAATTATTTAGTGGCGAACACGACACGTTACCTTTAAAAATATTATTTTATCAGCAAAAACCCGTAGTATTCGATGTGGTTCTGCGGCGTTTTCACCGCGTATTACTCGAAAAGCTCATGTTATTTCTATTCGTGTTAAATGCCCAAATAGTTTTAATTTTCTAATTGGTTTTTTTTTTTTTTTTTTTTAAACTTATTAGATAGGCTTTTTTTGGTAGTGACGAGTATTGGCGTATAAACCGATATTGTATATCGGTCGATAACGAGGATCCGACCGAAATGTCAGTTGATATTGAAATATCGGCTTACGATTATCTATGTCAAATATTGGGGGAGGGGGGGGAAAGTCATCTATCGTCTTCTCGCCATTAGTATTTAGTTCCCGAGTATCGTCGACATTATAATATAGAGGTACCTGTTTTTTAAACATTTTTTTTTTATTTATTATCACGAGTGTACTACCGAGCATATTATTGTATTTTATTCGCATACCTATTGTATATATATATATATAATATTTATATAAAATTCGTTTTTATCTTTTTTGTCTCCATTTCTACCCGTTATTATACCTATATATTTTATTATTATTATTATTTTTTTTTTTTTATTAATTAGAAATAAACAATCTATACAAATAATGCACAATAAGCTTATGTGCTAAGAGAAACCTATATTTAATTTATTACAATTAACTCAAGTAGTTTAGTTTTCTAAACACCCTGCTGTGCGGGGCAGTCGTTCACGATTATTAATATAATATAGTTGTATGTTTATTTTATTTATCCGTATTTTGTGTATTGTGTTTTTTCAAAAAAAAAAAAAAATTGTTCATTATTTTTTAAAGACTGGAAAAAATGTTTATCATATTGTAATTATATTTATACACGTACTAATTTTAATCATATTATATTATAATATTTATCCTTATCTATAAACAGTGTACGCCTATTCGGTATCGTTCTATTTATCGTAACATAAGATATTTTATTTTTTATATTCATTTCATTGTAATACCTAATATTATAATATCTACGTAATATTAGGAAATGCGTATTGTAATAAGAGTGCCAACCGCACGTTTAGATTATCTATTTTCTATCTATTTTTTTTTTTTATATATACATGTATTATCCATTATCTGTGTTTTTAATTCGTGTGAAAATTGATGTAATTTATTTTGGTTATCGTAGTTATCGTAAGGCTCGTATTTTAGCACAGCCAAAATATTATTATGTTCTGTATTTAGAATGTCGTTATTGGACACAATTTTTATTTTTTATTATTTTTTTTTTGTGGGGGGGGGGGAGGGATCACCCGCAACACTTGTTTCGATTTTAAACTCGTCACGTTTTTCCTATGAGCAGTTGATTGTTTCCGGTTTTTTTTTTCGCTTCCTATTTTCGTCTGTCGATTTAAATTATTTAATTGGAAATAAATTTTTAAAAGATTTTTATTATTTATGTATTCTAATTAGAACATTGTTTTTTCGTCAGTTTGAATTTTACCATTATTTTCTTCTTTATACTTTTTTTTTTAATTTTTTTTTTTTATAGTAGTAGTTGAAAGTGTATAACATTATAATTATTATTACCTATAGTCGTATTGTGACCACCGCTTGTCTCTTTGAGACTTCGGTTTTTAATTTATTTTTAGTCATTTTTCTCTTCATATGTGTAATGTGTCTCCTTTTTTTTTCAATGTATTCATAAGTTTTTTTTTTAACATTTTTAATGTACAACATATATAGTTGATGCCTATAACCATTATTAAATTTTTTTTTTTTTTTTTTTAAACGTGTTGTTTTTATTTTTGAGTTCTGCTTATAGAGATAACAACAATAATTGAATTGGAAAAAAAATTAGAAGGACGCAAAAGTGTAAAAAAATGTATTAGTACCGTAAGATTTAAATGCTATTACGTCCATACGTGTCCGTGATATCCAATTATAAACAATTAGATGGGATACTTTGAAACATTTTAAAAAAAAATGAAGAGGTATTCCCCCCCACCCAATTTAAGTACTTAGTATTGCAAAATAAAAAATGTGGACTTATATTATTTACTTTTCCTAATTTGGTTTACTTTGTATTATCTCAACATTTTACGGTTAATTTTCATTTAACGTTTACATTGAGTTACCGAGATGAAGACGAATTGTGTTTTTTTTTTTTTTTTCGAAATTCGAATAATTACCCGATAATGTTAATTACGATTGGGGTTCGAATTTAAAGTCGTGTAACGAATTTTTACTGTCGAATTTTAGCAGATGTTAATAATTTACGTTTCAAACGAATATAACTACAAACCCGGTTTTGTTTTACGTATATTTAAATAATATTTCGTTGTTAATACAATATGTTTTTACATAAATCGCTTTTTTCCCCACATATTTGTGTAAGTACTTACTGTTAATTAAAAAAAAAAAAAAAAAACCATTTACACTTGTGTGACGTTTTAGCTTTTACTAATAATAATTGGATACACATTTTCGATAATCTAAGGATGTTCAGTGACATTAGGTGCATATAATTAAAATCTGTCGCTATTCAAAAATCATAAGAAGATAAATATAGTATGTTTTTATGGAGCTCGGTGAACCGGCAAGGTATTAGTTGCGGCTTTTTTTTTTTTATTTTGTAGCCAAGATAACCCTGGAAATCGACAAAAATGATACCGATTTATTGTCATTCGTTCCGGTGGTCTATTTTTTTGTTAATTTTTAGGTGAAGCATTTTTCAAGTATAGTATCACCGGGCGAAAAATCCGCATATTTTAAGGTATTCGATGTGAACAATTTGGAGAATTTTTACCAGGAGTCGAAAAAGTGTTTTCCGAGAATAGAAAACCAATAATAGAACCTACGGGTTGAACTGTTGTAAGTTTCAAAAGATGTTTCAAGTAATATACTATAATGTCTATTAAGGTACTGCATGCCAGTCGAAACATTTTACTCGCCATAAAAGTGTTTAACAAAAAAATAAAAAATATAAAAAGCAATTTTTGGGAAATAATAGGTATTGGGAGTCTAGAAAAAATGTTTTAAGTATAAAATACCACCGGGAAAAAATCCCGCATCTTTAAATGTACGATGCGAATAATTCAGAGCATTGTTACTAACCGAAAAACAAAATCTGTTTGGTTTTCCTAGCTAAGACGTGTTTTTAGAGAAACAAAAAAAAAAAAAACACACACACATCTTAGAAAAAACAATAGCTTATTCGCTACACTCAATATCTAAAAAGGCTCGAAAAGTTCAATAAAGTTCGTTTTATTATTGTTTTTTTTTTTTTTTTTTTTTACTATAGTTCATTCAACAAAACGATGTTCGACAAATGGACGCGTTTTATTTATTTTTTAACATTACATCATTAATTATTATACAATAGCCAGTAAAATATTCGTAATCAACGATTGTACTCATCCGCCTGTCTTTATCGAAGTCGTTAGGCACTCGTTAAATTAATTAGTTAGTCTTTTAAGCTCGTATATTAACGTCAATTGACAAACTAGGCCAGAAATTTTAAATAACGCGGATGATAAGAAATCGTATTTTTTTTTCAGCGTAGAGTAGTGTTAGGCACTGTATTCCCAGCTCAAACGAAAAAAACAATTTTGAAATATACAAAATGATTTACAGAAATTCAAATAGTAGTTTATAAATATAATTTAAAAAAATGTATATGCAATACAAGTAAATAAAAATATAATCAAAAATAAAGCCTGGAGTGTTATACATATATATATATATATAAAGTTTGTGTGTAAAGACGACCGGTTTCAAATTAAAAAAAAAAAAAATAAATCATCATTGGGCAATAGAACAAAAAGGCAATGATTTTTTTTTTTTTTAAGTATTTACACACGACCAATATAATACACCGGGATTCGTTTTATATTATTTTTCTACATATTTTTTATTTATTTGTATTGCATAATTTTTTTTAGTTTTTTTATCGTTTGTTATTTTATTTTGAGTAATAATCTCTGGAAAACAATTTTTGTGTTGTTTTTTTTGTTAAATACAATTTGTTTTTCATTTAATCGAGATATATATATACATGATTTTTTTTTATTTGTACGTACGTACGTATTTTTCGGTGCATGTTTCGTTTATAGCTTAGCGGTTTTAATTGTTTCATGTGTTTTGCAAATAGAACGATGCTGGACCGGCACCGACAATTATTTAAATACGAGATTACTGTTGTACAAGACTCCAACCAATGTAATGCTAAACGCCTTAAAATTCAGTGATGCCTATAATATTCAACATGAACAAGGGTTCGTGTTGAATATTAAAATATGTTCAATAGTCCAAATACAACGTATCAGATATAACATTGTAATGTATAAATAAAACAATTTAAATAGTCTTAGTTTTTTGTTTGACCAAAATTGTTTTGGAAAATACATTTAATAACAACTGTAATTTATCAAGTGTAGTCGAATTTCATTTCATTTTTTATTTCTTTTCAACTTATTTATTCGGGTGAATATATTACAAAACGTAGCTGATGATGTAAATTACATCACCCTGCTATCAAATAAAATTATGTATACATTATGAAATTACAATACGCGTGCAGTAATGAAGACCGGCATCATATTACAAGCAAAATGTTTAGTAATAATTAAGATTTATTTAGGTAGTGAATAAAATGATTAAAAAAAAAATCAATAAATATGTTTCGAAACAAAAATAGTTTTGTTTTTTTTTATCTACGACAACAGTGTCATGCAATGCAATATAGCAAATTATATTAATAGGTTATGGGCAGACCGAACTTTAGAAGACTGTCCACCGTGAATCCAGTGGCGGCTTTGATTCGTATTCTAGTGGAAGGGTCCAATTTGATAGTCTACTTCGGTACTTTTTACCCGACTACGGAAGAAGGAGGACATAATGTGCTTGTAATACATCTCCATGTATGTTTCTAAGGCTGTATTTGAGGGGATAAATATCAATTATCGGCCGTCAAATGGTCAAAATCTATTTTTTGTTAATTTTTCTGAATTTAATGATACTGTTTAAGAATAAAATAGTTTTTAAATCTAAAGTCCAGGAGTACCAGAAGTGTTGGTTTAGCGACCGACTAACGGCCATTTGGTGCTAATATATTTACAGTGTATTCAGCGAAAGTTTCAGTAGGTTTCTACTATTATTTTTCATTGAATTACAACAAAATAATTAAATCGAAATTAATATATAAATATTATGATTTCTATAATTTCTTTCAAAATTTGATTACTTCAAAACGTTAATAAAAACAAAAATTACGATTACTAATTTTCAATATTTCTATGTTGTCAGAAGAAAAATGTATGATTGACCTTGTTACAAATTTTCGAGTAATTTGGAGGAGCCAAAGAAAATGTTATTCATACACAACTAAAAAAAATTCGAATATTTCATTTAGATAGCTAAAAATTACTAAAAAAAACACCAATATGTTTTTAAGTCTCTATGAATGTTTTTAACTGAATTACAAACAAAAAACAAAATAGAAAATAATAGAAACCGTTATTGAATATTCCGGTTTTGACACGTTTTTTTCCAGTTATTCCTCATTGTTAAGAAAATTATAAGGATAATGAAAAAAAAAAATGACTTTCTTAACTGGAACTTTGAATTCTTCTCTGAAGTAGATGATCGGAACAAGTTATATAGTCGAATATAGTTATATATAGTTTTATATATAGTTTACTGACATAAAAAACTATATATAAAAATAAGCACACGCCTTTATAGTGAAAAAATATACGTATATGTGTTGCTTCGCTCAGAGTCTAACATTAAATAAAATATGGACTTAATTATTTTTTTTATATATAATTTTATCTTTCGCGGTAGCGGGTACTGTAAAGTAACAGAAAGTATTCAAGATCAAAAGCGTAATTTTTATGTGTATAGTTAAACGTTTTAATTATAAAACTTTTGATTTAGAACCGATACAAATGTAGCGAGTTGTTTTGTTATTTGTTTAAATTCTATTATAAAATTATGTCGAAATTAAATTTTATGACGTGCTTTTGCGTGCTCTGCGGTTGTCTTTGAAATGATTTTTACGAAGATAATGCTTTTAATTTTTCCAATTTACTATAGTCTTGTCTTGTATCAAAACAGTCAGAACCATTTTTCGAGGCTGTAGAAAAATGTTTGAATATAGATTCGGTCGGAAATGTTCGGTCCCCGATGACAATTTATGTATAGTATAAATGGATTTACATATTGAATTATGCGGAATGATTGGCCACCAATAGGTGTATCGTGTACATGGTATTTATTTATTGTACTGACATTTCTCGTTGCCGGCGTCTAAATTAGGTATTTGCTTTTTTTTTTTGAGCGGTCGTGTGGGGCCGACCATGACTATCAGGTCACAATAGATTTGTCATCGGTCCGTATTGTTTGCAGAATAAAAATAGATGTGCGCCGGGAACGTTGAAAATAACTGTTATACTTATTTATGTACCCGCGCTAAAAACGTGAAATATAAATTCGGTTAATTGACGGGAGGGGCGTCGACGAACTCGATAACTCACTGCTTGAACACCGTGCACAGATATTTTGACAACTTTATATATATATATATATATATTTATTCTATTCTTTATTGTCCACCCACCGCGTCTGTCAGTGTCGTACGCAGGTACTAATATATTTTTAACATTTTTTCGCCCCCCCCCCTATCCCACCATTCGCCCTCGGAGCCGACGTAAGTACCCGCAATAAAATCTAATGACTGCCGATCAAATCCGGCAAAATAAACGTTCAGTAAAACTAATCTACGAATAAAAAATCCGTTTGTCGAACAAAAGACAAACATTAAAACCAGTCCACAAATGCGCGCGTGTCAATACCGAACGAACGACAGCTGATGATCGTCCAACAATAATCGTTCAACTAAACTGGGACACTTGGATTTTCTGTGTTGAAAACGTTTTAATATTTAAGACGGTTTATTATTAACATATTTATTATTTTACAGGAAAAAAAAAAACAGACGATTTTCACTATAGCGCGTCTATTGGAAAGCAATAAGAAAAGAAGAAAAAAAAAATGTCCCCTAAGCGTTCATAAAATAATAAAAGAAAGACTTTTATTTCATCAGACTTTCTTTTGCGGACTTTTTTTTTACCGGATTTATTCGTACCACTGATCTTTTTTTCGTCCGATTTATTTTCCTCGGACTTTTATATACTTAAGTAGAATACCGAAGAAAATAAAATAACCAAAATGCGATTTTATTTAATAACGCGATACTAAGGTTCAACCGTTAAGTACCTATATATACTTGACATATTGTGAAGTACCATTAAAAAAAAAACACTTATAAACATAGAATGCAATAATAATAATGACATTTAAAATAATATAATACAACGCGGTTATCTTACATTTTAACGGGAAATATACTTATTGTTTGTCTAAAAGTATTTACTGACAGTCTTGTGGGGCTATTTGGAGGTGTTAAGAAAAATGTAATAGGTTTTTCGTCTATATTTGGAATTGAAGTTTTTTTTCTTTATCAAATACGAGCTGTAAACGCATAGCGATTCAATAAGGTTACAATGTGAGAATCGGACAGGACGTAATATTCTATCGGTCCGAATTATGGAATTTTCGGATCATTTTGGTACTCCAGAAAACCGGTCTAGACTCTAGACGACGACGTATACAAACAGTCTTATGAGTTGGTTTTTTGTTTTTTTTTTTTTTTCGATTTATAAAACCGTTTTATCGTTTAACCAAATTAGTTTTGTCGACGAAAGCTGAGCCGTGGGATTTTAACCGAACACATGTTATAGAAAATAGGTAGGTACCTAATATTTTTGTAAACGTTTATCAATAACGTTATGTTATATTACTTGTAAAAAAAAAAAAAAAAACTATTTGTAAATTATCTCGGGGGACCGAGCGAGAGTTTTTTTTTTTTTTTTTTTGTCACTACCGTGAATCTATTGTGTACGTTCAATAAAAAAAAAAAAAAAAATCGTTTTATTCTATTAACAAATTTCTATAGAATATAATAGAATATGTTGAGTAAACGACGATTTCACAACGATCCTCACTCCCGTGGTATATTTTACAGTTTATTCTGACCGTACGCATAATAGTATAAAAATAAAAATCCGAACATACTTCGTACCACGGGCAGATATATAGTAGTAATAGTGAGTATAATGTCTCTGGAATATATATATAACAAAAAAAACCGTTCAAATATAGGATTTTCGACCAACGTATCGGTTAATTTCCATACTGGCTTGCGGTTTTCTATTTCGACAATATCGGAAAAAAATCATATCGGCTCACCACTAAATATGTAAGGTGATTTAGTTTACATACGGAAAGCAACGTTAAATAATTGCAATCGATAAACGATGCTGAGGGGAACTCGGTAAACTGGTAGGTATATATTTATTAATCGTGATTTTAAAATTATTGTTTTCCCTTGAAGGTAATCCAGAAATCGACAAAAATAAAACCGATGTATGCCGTTTTGTTGTCTGTCATTCTTTAACTGTTGTGACATAGTTTAGGAACACGTTTCAAATATAATGTCACGTTACCATGTGGACAATTTAGAGAATTTTTAAAAAAGTGTTTTCCGAGATAAAACCAACACGAAAGGATCTAGGGGAAGAACCGTGGGTAATTTCAGAAATTGTTTTTAACTGCCGAGTAGAAATCCGGCATTTTTTTGAGGTACCGCGTGATAAAATCGAAACATTATACTCGCAAATAGTGTTTTCCGGAAAAAAAAAAAAAAAAAAAAAAAAAAAAGAGAGAAAGACAGATTAATATACATTCCTCGCTACACTCATCGGAATCTAATAACATAAAAATCACATTTTCCTATTAGGAAATTATTCTATTCTAGTCCGGATCGGTTATTTTTCATTACACGGGTTCTTAGCTGAGTTACGCTGAATGGATTTACGTACCAATATTATAACAATAAGGAAAGTATCGGAAAGTCTTATCTTAAAAAATTACGCGCACAAATTATATTATTATATTCGAGGTATTCGAGGTCGTTTATATATTATTATTTTTTAATGGGTTATTAAAAAAAAATAAATAAAACCGATGTCCTTTTATTTTAAACGGTTTATCGCATTGCAATTATTTTTATTATTACAACTTAAGAATTCGAACAGCGCGTTTTAATTTTTTTTATATATATATATATTACGATCGTTCTGCATAACGCAACACAAAGTGTTATTTTAGTATATTATATTTATTATTATATTAGTTAATCGTTCGCGTACGCAAGTACAGATATATTATTATAGGGTGCGTAAAAGCTTTAACGTTAACAGTTTGCGCGCGGTTATTATTTTCATTAATGAGTTTAGACGGTGTCAGAAAACTGCACCTCTACACGTTGTAGTTTAATATAATATATGATAATATACTATACACTCGTAATAAGTCTACACGTATTATTATTATTATTATGTACGTACAAAAACGACGTGTACCATTTAACGCTCATTTTCACCGGCACGGTGTGTCGAGTTTTTTTTTTTTTTTGTTCGTACATTATACGACCCGGAGCGGAATACAGGGTGATTAACTGTAAGACGATACTCGCATTATCCCGGAAAACACATGGCCTTTATTCGGATATTTTTCATCTTTTTTTTTTTTTTTTGACAATTCAAGAAACAATTTCCATCTATATATATATATATATATATGTATGGATATTTAATACGCATGTTGTCATTCGAAAATCAAAAGCGGCTGCCGGATTTCATCATTCGAAATTAAGGGCGACGAAAAATATCGGTATCGTAATATTTTAGAGCCGCTCGTTTGTAAAAATTGTCAAAAAAAAAAAAAGCGGGAAAAAGTTTGTGGCGCGGTTAGTAGGATCGCCCTGTATAAACAAATATTATCAACTATTGTTTAGCTTATACACACACACACACACACACACACACATATATATATATATATATATATTATAAAAATATTCACAACGTCGGAAATATTTCGTAGACTGCAAACTAAACGCGAAACAGTAATATTTTACAGAATCGAGCAAATTGAACTGTATCCCACTTCGTAACCTAACCTAACCACCTATAACCTAACGACTACGGAGAGACGTAATAAGAGAATGGGCCGGGGTCGGTGATATTTTTCAATTGGTCGACACACTTGACACGTCATCGATCACCGCGGCGCCACGTTTAGCGCAAAACTAAATTTTTCACACACGATGAATAGGGATTTAATTGTTGTTGTTGTTGTTGGTTTTTTTTTTTTTTTTTTTTTTTGCGGTCAAACTTTAAACATTTATATTTTGCCGACGTTAGTTGGCCGCTCTCTTATTTGTCTAGTCTCTCTAGCCCTCACTATATGCATAATATATAATAAATAAATAGAAATTTGTCGACAAATCGGAATTTAACGATTTGATAAGCCGGCCGGAATTAACGGCCACACAAACACGATATTAAATTAAAAAATTGTAATACGACCGGCGAATAGGATTTTTCCTATTGTGTCCGCCTAACACAACCCATCACCCCCCCCCACGGTAAGTTATATCAGTGTCCTGAAAAACGCGTATCGTATAGATAGATACAAATCTCATATAATTCATGAATAATTGTCAAATGTTACGGTTAATTATTTTTGTATATGAGCTTATAAAAAAAAAAGAAAATATAGAGTAAATTTAATATCTAATATCCTTGTTTTCTTTCGATATCTACTTTTTGCTATTCTTATTATATTTCCTCTTCTAATACTTCTTAACATTGTTCTAACATTTTTTAACTGTAAAAGTGCCTTCACTGAAAGGTATCTTTAATCCGTCCTTCACGTCAAAAAACACCAAATTCATCAATTTCACTTATTGTTCAAATTATGAAACAGATTGTGGAAATAAAAAACTAAGTTATAAAAAAAAAAAAAAAAAATATAGTAAATTTACGATTCGAGATGACGGGGGGGGAAGGGGTGTCCAGACCCAAAATAATCTACCTAGGTCGTGTCGCATGAATATTCAACATTTCAAAATAGCCCCTATACCAGTTGATACGATATTTTAAACGATCATTAATGCCAGGACACGCAGCGGTAACTGAACAATTTAACGCCAAACAACTGCTCATCTCCTCTCTTTTTTCCCATATATCGTGCAAGTACAGTACGCGACCATAATCCGTGTACCTACTGTTATTATTATTATTATTATTTGTTTTTTTTTTTGAACGCTTTTACTTACTGATTTTAAACGAACGGCGGTTTCCATCTGTATTAACAGATAACCATTATAATATACTGATCGTAGATGATTGCTTCTTGACCTGACCATCTGTCGCCACCGTTTGCATACAGATTAAATAGAAAAAAAATCCGAAGAAACGAATAATGCAAATTATTAAAAATAGGAAACAAACTCTAGTACGCTTTTGTTTTTATTATTAAATTAATTATTCGATTTTTTTAATTTTTATTAATAGTCATAAAAAAAAAAAAAAAAAACCAACAAATACGTTTGCACTTGTCATTTGATATTGTTATAATAATAATATGTGCGGGTATTATATTACACAGTCTATAGTGTATGAACTGAAAATTGTACGACGCATTACAACAAGTGCTGTTAATTTGTTTTTTTTTTTTTATTATTTTTTTTTTTGTTTTTTTTTTTTTATCGACGCCCGACTGTAATTAAAACTGAAATATTTCAAATGTACTAACTATTTCATTATTATTATAATACGGTCGGCAATAATAATTATTGAATAAATTTATCGGATACCCGTGAAAAATATTTGCAATTTTATCATGTTATTAAATATTAAAATAATATTAATACACAAAACGTTATGTTTTATCAACAGCAGTATATTATATTATTTATATGATTCCTCGGGTTGGTTTATTATTTTTCTTTTACGAGTACAGACAACCTATATATTATAACTAATAATAAATAAATAAATAAACACCGAAATAAATTAAATACTGTTAAATATTAAGTACTATGCCGAACTCATCGAGGAATTTAGGAGTTTTACTATACGATGTGTAATTTTTTTTTCCCCTTCTGTGAACAACTTTTTGGCCAGAATTCTTGCTCCTATCAAAAAATTGATCGAAACTTTTTTGTAGGATTTTGAATATAATTTGGTGCATGAAAAGAGTATTTTTTTAAAATTCTTTGTAGTTTCTTCGATAATGGGATAAAACCAGGATAAAACGTTGTCAATGCGGGAATATTACGCAATAACTGTTTCTGTTATTTTCGATTTTCTTTTTTGTTGTTATTATCCAATCAAACAATTATAGGGACCTGTCATTTTCATCGAATACTAAATTTACCACATTCTTGGTGTAATACAACTTTTTAAAACATTCTAGCGATTTTTTTTTTAGTTATTTATAGCTTTTGTGAATTTTTTTTAGTTTTAATTTAGTTTTATTACTTTTTCTTTTTGGCGATTAAAAGATAATCAACAATTTGACACTAGGTTTATCATTATGTTGTTCCTATAGACCTATACAAATATCAAAAATCTGTAGTTCAAATGTTATTTGATTTCAAAATATGTTTCACTCGGAATCGTTTTTCGTTAGCATTAATTTAATAAAATCGATAAATTTATCGATGCGTACCGATTTATATATTAAATTCACCTCTCTATATCCTACGTACCTAACTTTCCATCTACAACAACGGGCCACCCGTGAGCAATATTCTACCTTTTTTAATTTTTTTTTTTTTTAAAGATACACTGCAAACACACGGATGTAGACAAATCCTTACCCTGTCGTCAGTGGGGTAAATAATGATCCTGTGATATTTATTATACGTCCCGCTTCCACAAAATATCCGAAGTATTTTGTTTAAAAATCGTTCCCCCACCCTCGCAATCGAGAGTCCGGAATCTCGCGGCTCTTATGTGTGTTTGTTTAGGACCTTTATAGGTAGACTTGAAATTTCGAGTTATGGCGCCAACGAAACTCTCTTTGTCTCCATTACGGTTTTTTTTTTTTTTTGTAGACGATTCATTTCATTTTGTATTCAGTCGGCGGTGCATCGTTGTTTTTTTTTTCTCTCGTTTCCCTCCGCCCGCCCATATTATTCCGTTATACATTATTCGTATTTTTTTTTTTTTTTTTTTTTTTAAATATGTTTATATATTTGTACACGCGCTCCGAAATATGTACGTGAAACGTGAGACCCGGTCGCGTCGGATATTAGTTTATGAAATGGAAAGAACGAAAATAATATTATCCGATATTACAGTGATGTTATTATTTCGTTGAAGACCGTTGAAATGGCACAGCAACAGTAGGGTACTGCCTACTTACACGCGTAAAGTCTGCGCGAAGAAACGTACCCCACAGGGGATATTTGTAAAACGTCAAAAACAACGATCTCGCGTAAAGGGGCGAATCGATAATTTTCGAGAAAAAAAAAAAATATATAAATAAATAAATACCGTTTCTTCAAGCTGAGCGGCCACCGCCCTAACCCCCAAAGAAAATTCTACTCGAACGAATAGACTTGCGTCCGTCAGCAGCGCGGATCGGCTCCGGGCGCGGACTCGGGACTCCTCGGGGTGCGTTTTTTTTTTTTTTAATTCGTATGTTTTCGGTAATCGTCGGATGATAACATCGGGAACACATCTTTTTACGTTTACCGTCGCCGATATGAGGTTTGACGTGATGTGGTGGCTTGTAAAATGTTACCCTCGGATAATCTGGAAATAAATGGCGGTATTCTCCAAATGTCTTTATTTTCGTATTTACTTCACGGGCCTACAGACGTTTTTCTTATTTTCTTGGACATTTCAATTAAATAAGACCAATTAAAAGAAGAAACAAGACACGACACAAAATGTCCGTCAATATTATGAGAACGTTGAAAGGGGGCTGGGGTGGAATAGGGCGTACATACTTCGCACCGTGGGTGGGTCACTGTTGTAGGTGGGAAGTTTGGAAGGTAGTATACAGATAGGAATTTAATTTATATCTGTACGCAACGATAAATTTCAAACGAAAAACGATTCTGAGCGAAATACTATTAGTCGTGTTTTTTATTGTTGCCATGGCAACCCAGAAATCAACATATATATATTAAAAAAAAAAAAAATTATAAAAGAGTTTCACAAAATCGCGCTTTGGTCGGTTTTTTTTTTTTATCATTATTTAGTAGTTTTTTCTGCCGTGCTAAACAATTAATAGATCTATCGAAAAATGACATCTTTGTAAGTATCAACTAGACAAAATATTCTACCGGAAACAATACAGGAGTGTATAGATCGGATGTAGTTTTCTGGTAGAAAAAGCTTTTACAGAAATAAATAAAATAAATAAAAAAAGTAAACATTATTGTATTAACTACAAGACTGATCCCTCGTTCCGGCCAGATTCTAAAATAATAAATGATAAAAAAAAGATAAAACCCGGGTATTTTGACGGAACAAAATGTTTTTGGAAAAGAAAACCGAAATCCCGAAAATGTACATTCTTGTCAATAATACAATATATAAAAATACAACACCGCTATCATGTGTTTTTTGTACGATGACGGTGGAATTTAATACGTATAGAGTTTTTTTTTTTTTTTTTTTTTTTTTTACGTCGATTATGTAATAATAATTTTGTCTACCACCGGTAATGTTGATCACGGTGTTACGCAACGAATTATTCAATTGATGTTTATCAGTAGGGTATTATAATTCACAATACGATTGGTATTAATTTAATATTCGAATCCAACCGGACGCTGTAATAAATAATATTAATAATATACGAAAATCGAATGCGCTTTTTTTGTGGATTGCGTCACCGCCGCCGGATCGAAATGTCAAACAAAAAAAAAAAAAAAATTATAATAATAAAAAACCGTCCGCGCGCGGTCGAAAAGAAACACGTATACTTTATCAAATTTATGTTATATGAGTGTAGGTATTTTATATTATAGGCGTACGTGTCGCCGATAACCGAATCGTCAGGAATTTTCTCGTAGATTTCGGTTTAATTTTAGCGTCGTTGTTCTTTTATTTTTTTTTTTTCCTTTTAGAAAATATTTTTGGCGTAGTAAAATTACACGAAAAGTTTTATTCCAGTAACTTTAAACAAAAGAGGCACAGGATTGTACCGCACAGATGGTACTTAAAAGAAAGAGAATTTTTCGATTTTCTCACAATAGTTTTCTTAAGTGTTCGAAAAACTGTACACCAAAGAACGTCGAAAACTCAGCGAAATTTACAGCGTATACCCGCGCGTTTTTAACAAAATCGATTTTTAATTATTTTCTACTCGTATACTGAGAATGTATTACACGCTAGTGTCGTATTTACCATTTTGTCGAATAAGGAGATATTGGATATAAAATTTGTGTCGCGTTTTGTAACGTTTTTAAAATCCCCAGAATTTACAACAGTGTTCGGTACGTCGGCCAAAACCAAAAGCCGTATTATTGTATGTGTCGACATTTGTCAATTTAAAAAATGTACGATGATTCAGATTCAGAAATAATTACGTTTTTTTCTTTGGTAATTTTCAGTTAGTACTGTACACATTTCACAGGTATTTCGAAACCATTTCATTAAGTATACTACGATGCGATTTTAAAAACTAATAGGTATAGGGAAAATTGATTACCTTTCTCGTAAGTCCGTTTACATCATCTTCCCGTCGTTCAATGATTGGACAGGATGGTTTTTTTTTTTTTTTGAAAAATCGTCGGTTCACGTTGTTCAATCTAAACAAATTATTAAAACAAACTACACTCATTGATAATTCGAAAAATAATAAACTAGAGTACCCGTAATGTATTTATTATTTTTATTTTTTGTATTTGTCTAGAGTTTTACACAGTTCGACCATAACCTTATTGATGATAATATTCAAACAACTGAACTGATCGTAGAGGATTTATTACCTGCCGTAAGTAACGTAAGTTTAAAGTTTATATTGCCGTTATATGTTTTTTTTTTCTAAATAAATTGTACAAACAAATATTATCCTTTAATAACCGAGAGAAACGTTGAAAATAATCAATTATCGACGACGGCGGCGGCGGCGATTTCGATAAATTAGCTAGAGAACTGGGCGAAACATTCCGGGAGGTATTTAATTGCATTTTGTACGAACTATTGTATTTTTTTTTTGTTTTTGTATATTTTATTCGACATTTATACGATAATAAAATAATACTTTTCTCGCGTTTAAATTACAAGTAGAATTTAACAAATAGATTCGAGTGGTGCCCCTATTACGCGCGTAATAAAATGTACTCACGTATCTTAACGTACACGTTTGGAATAATGTACGATGTTTTTGATCGATGATATGTAATAAATTTTAAAACAATGTAAATCATAATGTTTATAGATATTCGAAAATTTACTCATACGATACACACGTATTTATAATTGAAATTATATTACGATATTCTACACGCGTGTTTAGAGATACACGTGTAGTTTTTATTACACGAATCGATACGTGCGTACGCGAACAACACGAACACGCGTCTACACGTTTAAATAAACGCCTAAAATTGTTGGATTCAGTACACAGCCGTTTATTCAAAAACGATTTATGGATATTCTTATGTAATATACTTCCGTGTGCGCTTTACGTCATGAATAAATGAATATCAAACAATAATGCAACGCGGAGGTACGGACCGAATTTGTATTAATACTAAGATTGTAACGATTACATTCGAAAACCTTGGTACCTACGTCAATTGATCCGGTAAATAAACTCCGGTGACACGCTATCCGCGTCATTTGGTCTGACGACAGAAATTAAATATATTCGTGGTTAAATTTACATGCAGGCAGATTACATCGGCATCGAGGGGGTAAACTCCGAGGTATTTCGCCGTTTAACATTGACGTACGGTCTAGTGCAGGAAATGCGTTTGACACTGTCAGTTTTTTAAAAGACCGGGGTAGACGATTTTACACATCGGTCCGAGATTTGATCGATTAGAAAATGGAAAATTTCCTTTAAACTGCGAATCACGAAATATACACATCCCCGCCGCCCGGGCAGACTTTGACGAAACTTACTGTACTTGGAATAAATACAACGAAAATATACGAGGCCTGTTCAAAAAGTTCCCGAATTTTTCAATTTTTTATTTATAGTGCTTACCTAAAAGCTATTGAGACTTATCACCCTCGAAGTATTCTCCCTCTTGGTTTATACACTTTTGCCAACGACGTTTCCATTGTTGAAAGCAATCTTGGAAAGCAGTTTCTGGAATTGCTCGTAGCGCCATTAGCGAATATTCTTTTATTTCGTCTATCGTAGAAAATCTTTGTCCTTTTAACGGAGATTTTAGTTTTGGAAATAAAAAAAACGTCTGTTGGTGCCAAGTCGGGAGAATATGGTGGATGAGGAAGTACGGTCATGTGATTTTTCACGCAAAAATCTCGAATTAACAGGGAAGTGTGTGCCGGAGCATTGTCGTGATGGAGAAACCATGCGTTTTTCTTGAAATTCGTGATGAATAACTCCCAGGTTGTCAAAAAAAAAAAAAAAACCGTTGGCAGGACTTTGCTGTTTGATCTGACCTGACGAGCTTTTTTTGGTTTTGGAGAAAATTTACTAACCCACTGTGACGATTGGACTTTTGTCTCAATATCATAGACATAGTAGACCCACGTCTCATCACCCGTTATAATTTGCTCCATGAACATTCTCGTATCATCATTTGCGCGATCTAACAATTCTTGACAGATGGTTACGCGGTTGTCTTTCTGATCTTGCGACATCAACAGAGGGACAAATTTTGCTGCAACGCGGTGCATTCCAAGGTTTTCTACCAGGATTTCATGACATGAACCAACCGATATGTTACAATCTTCCGCAATTTCTCGAACAATTAAACGTCTATTAGATCGCACAATTTCATTGACTTTTGTCACATGAGCATCGTCTGTCGATGTCGACGGACGTCCTGAACGTGGGCCGTTATCAACTGATGCCAGACCGTCTTTAATACGTTTAAACCAGTCGTAACACTGAGTACGTCCTAAACACTGGTCACCATAAGCATTTTGCAACATTTTATGAGTCTCAGTAAAAGATTTACAAAGTTTAACGCAAAATTTAATATTATTACGTTGTTCGTGAATGTTATTTATCTTAAAAATCGCACAATACACACGACTCATCTATTTTGAACGATAGTTAGATAGCAATAAACATTTGAGATTTAATCGAAAAGATAGCTGCTTATCTCTATTTTATTTTAATCTAATAACATTTACGATACTTTTAATTTTCTATTTTTAGGAATTTTAGTTCGGGAACATTTTGAACAGACCTCGTATATAGTGTTCCGAAATCTTTGTGAAAATAGTTTTAGACTTAAATATTTTTACGAAAATTCTCTCGATATATTTTTAGGAAAAAACATTGAACGCAGTATTCCGAATAAAGCGCTTGGAATACCGTATTCAAAATGACGGTGCGATTAAGATTTCGTCAATAGCATTATGACGTACGTGTCGTACGCACTCGACGGGATTTTTAATTTTTTTTTTTCTCCGCGGAACTTTACCGTATATCATTGCGGCTATTAATCGGTCTAAAAAATCGGTTCGCATCGGCCGGTTACTATTTATTATCGACATTGATCACAGAAACAGTATATATATATATACACACGTATATATTTCGTATTTCCGGTGGGAATGCCGCAGTATTTATGGGCAGGTTTATGTCCCGGGAGACGCGCGCGGCCGTTGGGGATTGTAGCAATGTTCCGCGCGCCCGTCACGGGATACCCGAACGAATTCGAGTCCGATATTGAAGCGTAAAAAGGGAAAAGCCACGGGTAAAAAGTAACAACGAATAAAATAAAAATAAAATATATATAATATTATTATTATTATCGTCCGCGGTGAGGTGGCCAATAAACGCGCGTATTGCGTAGTGCATTGGCGTTTGTTTAAAGTGTTGTGCCGTGCTGGACGGGCGGTGTGACCAACGGTGGTAGCAAAATCGAAAACGCGCGCCGTTGAAATTTTTTATATATATATATATATAAAAAAAAAAAATAATAATAATGCATTTTTTTTGTTTTTTTGTTATTTAACTTTTCCAGATTCGCAACGAAAACGTCTAGATGGAAATATTAGTTTTTCTCGTTTACACGCTTTATGGCTATTTACAATATAGATCAATTGCATCCGTTATATATAGATAATATTTATATTTTAACCAGCCATAACTAAATTACCGGCGGTATAATATCCGACGATAACGAAGTTTTTCACCGCCGTCGCCGTCCACGACTGAAATATAGGTTAAATGTAAGTTTCAACGAGAATTTTTATGACTAAAAAAAAAAAAAAAAATAAAATAAAATAATAAAAATCGTTAAAGCTTTTGTTTTTAAAGTATTATTGAAAACAATTCCGTCACTTCAGCGGACGAGAAAACGACAAAGATATTATTATTATTATTATTATACTTCTTCCTGCAGCTAATTCAATGCATGATATCTATCCTATTTTTTGTTTTTTTTTTTTTTTTTTTAAAGAAAACATATACACTTAATATAAAAAGAAAAATTATAATGACAATTTTGAACAATGCGCCAACAATCAAATACATTACGAATTATTGTTATGATATTATTATTATGATCTCAACCAGAAATTGATAACGTAGTTTCTTTTGTATACAACCGTAAGGGCCTATTAACTGTTACAGGGCGTAAAAAAAAAGAAAAGAAAATTAAAAAACCACTATATAAATCCCGTTTGGTTCTAGAACTGACGGTATAATACGAGCTAGGCGCATATACGCAATGGAATAAAAAAAAAATATTTACGATAATAACTGGAAATATTTTTTTTTTTCGACTTTTCCCTAATGATTTATTTTCACGCGAAGCTTTTAATACTAATTTATACGCCACCGTAAAACCGACAAAACAACGAATAAAAAAAATTAAAACTTTTTTTCGGGATAAATTCATAATAATAAATGTCTATAAAATGGCTCACACCATAATAGTAATAATACGAGTATATTTTAATTTCCATGATTAATGTTTTATAATATACGGTTTTCAAAAATCTTTATTTATATATATTTTTTTAATTTCTATCTATCTATCTATCTATCTATTTATTTATTTTTGTCAATTTCAACGAAACATTTATAATATTTATTTATGATTAAATTGTGTTGTAATTGTCGAGATATATTTGTACAAGTACATTAATTTACGGACCTTGTTTAACACTACAGCAAAATAAAATATACGAATTTGATATTTTGCGAACAAAAAATAATTTCTGTTTTTTACTTTCAGTATAAAATTATATTTTGTATAATTATATAGGATTAATAGCTGTATATGAACGAGAAAGTGCGACTCAAATTAATTCGAATAAAACTCTATCTAAATAAAACGGGAGATCCCGACCAGGGGGATAAGACGGCCCACAAAAATTTCATTTCTTAATAGCTTCATAATTATATTATGAACTAAAAAATCGTTTGATAAAAATTTAAATATTCACACAATGCCGATTGCTAATTCTTCATTATTTGTGGTTATACGAATTCATAACTCATAACTATTAAGTAGCTTAGATCCTGATTACACAATAAACTTTATTATAAATGACGTTCGCTTTATTGGAATGCTCAAGCCTAACGTTTGAAAAGTTTTATAATCTACGCAGAAATAATTTAACTGATTATAATCTCCGTATGATTAAATATAAATATTATACAGACCTAAAAAGTATTGGATACTCACGAGAGATGAAAGCAGATGGAAATAGTTTTTTTTTTTTTTTTTATATAATAATACGCGAGTATTACGAGTGTGCATACGGTAAATCGGTTTTTTTTTTTAAAAATGTGTTATGTGATAATAAAGGACTAGGAGGGAGCTTTGATTTAGTATTTTATAAACATGATGGCAAATTTATCCGAAAAGTAGCAATATGTTTGTTTACCCGGATAGTTTTATTTGTATGCCATTATATCCTAGCAGAGCGGATGATATTGACTGGAAAATTGTTGAACGGTCGAATTTTTTACTTTTATCTCAGTCTTATATATTTGACAATACGATAAGTTTAAAGCCGCGTGTAAAAGATAGGACTGTATAGCGAGTGCCTATACCTACGAGTATTATAAACGGTTACAATAGAAAATAATATGCGGTTTTTTTTTTTTGTTTTTTAGTATTTTTATCGCCTTACGCGGTATTATTCATTAGACGGAGGAAAAGTGTTAAGTGGTACGTATAATATAGTTTCCATTAACCGTTCGAGTGCGCAATTATCACCAATGCGTTTATTATTGAAAAGAGAAAAAAATAAAAATAGAAATCGGCCTATTTGTCAAACAGAAATTTTCAAAGTAATATTATTCACTGTGTCTGGTATAACAAGGGAGCGAGGGAGAAGACGGACATACTTTGAACCATGGGTGGGCCACTGTTGTACGTGGGAAGTTGAAAAGGTAGGTTATAGAGGGAAATTTAATTTATATCTATACGCGACGATAAACCATTGCAAACGAAAAACGATTCTGAACCAAGTTCTGTTAATCGTGTTTTGAATTTTGAAGATTTTTATCAAAATTTACACTTAACGTTTATGAAAACCACACACATTATTGTTAAACAAAAAATACTCGCTTTGCTCGCAATCTAAATTGTATATATTATTTCTTTTTTTTTTTTTTGAACAAAGTCGAATGTATCAAAAACCCGCACAATCGCATATCAACTAAAATTATAATTTCGTGTACAATTTAACAATATTTAGTTTTGTTTGACATTGTGACTCTTGACATTTTATAACTTTATCAACTCTATGAGATGATTTTATATATTGAGATATTTTTTGATAGTACAGGTATCACACGTCAAATAACGTTTACTATTAATTTTAATTATATGGAATAATATATTATGTTATATTCCTAACCTCCCATTCGTGATTTTTTATTTTAACCGTTACCAGTGCCTACCTAAAACAGTGTGTTTCAGAGCGCAAATGCTTATGTACTTAAGTGTATCCGTTAAAACGACACTTGATATTGGAATTATTTGATAAATCAGTTTTACTGACAAACTATTATCGATGTCATTTTTTTTATTCCTTGAAAAATCATCATTTTTAATATAAACGTACAACCACGGACCAAGTATGACTGATACGACCAAGAAAATGGTAAAATTCGTATTGTGTATGCCTTATACTAGATCCGAGTTCGCGACAAGAGTATAATATTAATTATTGTAGCGCAAAGTGTTAACCACGAACGCGTTTTACCAGTTTAAATCGTTTTAGTTTTCTGCAGTATATATGCAGAATTTAACTAGCTCAACAGAGTTGAGAATTGGATAAATGCCAAACACCAACGATCTAGGAACCCACGATAATGTTTTCGACTAAGAATGGTTTCACGATGATTTTGCTAGAAAATCTCATTATTTAATTTTCTCTCTTCTTATGATTTAAAAATGCAGTCATTTCAAAATATAAAAAAAAATTATGCTTATCACAATGATTTATTGTTGCAAAATACAAGTAGTATTTGTGCATGGGGCGGGGGTGGGGGTACTTTGTGTTTACCAAATATTAAATGTGCGGTACGAAATTGTTGATATTTTACGAACCGTCCATAATCTCCTGCAGTATTTTTCAAGGTCTAAAAAAAAAAAAACCTTATGAGACGCAATAAAAAAAACGTTTTTGGATTCGTTCAGCGTCGGTATCTCTAGTGGTTTTAAGGTTTCCGGCTCCTTGTAATAATATCCGTATTATTCGAGTACGGCGATATCCCCCGGGATCTCCCGCTGTTTCTTCAAATTTCAGTCTTACGATCGAGTGTGTCTAACCGAAGTTGCTTAGTAGTTTCGTAGCTATATACACGCTTTGACTATCTATTATTCCCATCTACGAGAGTAATTTTCCCATAGCTCATTCTGCAGGCTTATCGTAGACAGCTATATCGTGCCAAGGACAGTCCGTTTTTACGCAACTATGTAAATATTAATATTATCGGCCTAATTGGCAGATATTAATAATTTCAGTGTTCCCGTGCGCCAGACAAGAACTAATAAGACCCCTTTGTTCATCTGAAATTACTCAAATTCCCAGCTTTATAAGCACCGCGGCCGTAGACAAAGATTGCTGCCCCATCGATTTTCTCAATTACTTAGATGATTTTCGTATTTATACTACAACGGTATATTGCATAATATTATTTTATTTTGCTCTCTTTCCCTCTCTCTTCCCGTCAGTATGTTGCTATTAATAAAGAAATTATATTTATTCAAAAGTAACTTAGTTACGTGATTATTTATGGTTTTTACACGAATTCCTCTATATGTATTATGCAGATACAAGCGGACAGATAACTTTTGAATAATTAAACATAAGTACACACGCGTTTCATTGCAGAACTACCGTCCATTATCAAACCAATTATTATTGCACGCCGAGAAAAAAAAAAAAAAAAAAAAATACTGTTACACTCGAAAATATTATTACGCACAGTTGTTTAAGTATCTATACACACACACACACACTTATAATATTAACACATATTATTTAAATATCTAGCAAGCGATTTTTAGTCCGTTAGGCAGCATTGTTATCACTCTCACTAGGAACGTATTAACTTTTTTCAAGTTTTTTGAAAAATTTAAACATATTATAGGAACATCTACAGGGAAATATATTATTACTGCGTATTTGTTTGATTTTCATAGTTTTTCCGTTGTTTTGCTGTGACTTTTGATTTTCGCATAGTATTCACATTCCAACAGTTATAATATTTTAATTATATTTATACGAGCGAATAGTTTTTTCATATAGTTTTGATTGGTGAAATGAAAATGGAAATATTTCGGGATGTGGTCCAGTTCATGTCCCGTACGCCTGACAAGGAAAACAAAATCATAGACCATGGGCGGGTTCATCGTCGGAACTTAATCGAAAATAACCTTTGATATTTGTTATGCAAATTCAAGTCGGGTAGATCAAAGTGGACACATGTTTTCATTTCTTTAATGGAATTTTGCATTTCTGTTCTCATGGGAGTAGCGGTGAACTATCCCGAGTCCCACTAACTCTAAAAATCGAATTAAAATTGTTTATTTCCACCAAAACCAATGGAATTATTACAATGTATAGGTCGCCGTTTGAAGAAAATGAAAATCATTGCAATACAAATCTGATCAGATTTCGGTAAACTATAGTCGTTCGTGTTTTTTTTTATTCTATGTGAAATTCATAGATCGACACAAAAATTAAACCCATGTACCGTTATTTGTTGTCAGTGTTTTCATTTTTTTTTTAAAAAAAAACTGTTAAAAATCACGTTTATAAATCTATAAAACATTTTCAAATGATGTACCACCGGACGAATAAATCCGCATCGTGAAGAAATCGGAGCGTTTTACTCACCAAAAAAGTAAAATAAATATTTCGGAAATACTAGTCGCTACTATGGGAATATCGAAAAAATGTACAATTAAAGCGGCATCGGACAAAAAACATAAAACGTGTTAAATAGTTATATTATTGATCATGAACTTGCGCGCTGTTATTACGTTTGCCACTGCACATTCCGCATTTGCTACTGCGCACAATTCCACGCCCCGCATATCGCCCGAGTAATAAGAAAAATGTTCGATTTAATGAATAAAAATTGGCATTTTCGGATCCGGTTTGATAATTGGCATTGCCGGTTTTTGGGACAATGAAAGAAGATTCTACCATCGGGTACTATGGGGGGCGTCCCCCTCCTATTGTGAATTCTTTGGCACGCCGCTAGTCTCGACAATGTCACGTCCGCGCGACGCAATTTATTAAAATAATTACTATTGAAAAAACGATATTGTGCGTATTGCTGCTGAATAGATAGATATGTGCGGTGTACTACACGTGCCGCGTGCTTATTAATAGTGTGATAAATTCTCTATTAATTACGCTACGCACTCGCTCGGATGTCATGACCTCGACCGTTGTCCACATATCATAAATTACGATTATCGGACGAAAATGATAAAAACTATATCGCCATTCGGTCAGGTAGACACCTGTCCGCTATCGGCGGCCTGTTGGCGAAATGTTTTTTTCGTTTGACCTCTGCGGGGCGGGGCTATACATTTTTCTACGTTTATTTAATCAAACGTTATGTTTTTTTTTAATATGAAAACTCGCGGATAATACTGTCTCGGGCGCGCCACTGTTCTAGGTGAGAAGTTGAGAAGGTATGTATACATATATAGGGCATACAGAGGAATTTAATTTATATCTGTACGCAACGATAAATCGCTAACGAAATACGATTCTGAGCGAAGTTCGGTTATACGTGTTTTGAAACAACGTAATTTTTACGATTTTCGTAAATTATTGTATACGTATATAAATATCAGTTAAGATTGTAATTACAGTCGTGATAGTTGGTGTTACATCTATCACGATAGTAACTATCACAGAGACAGAGTCTATGATAATATCGTAGAGACACGACATAATATAGTATAGTGATAGAAACGTCTGTGAAAGTGTGACACGACAGTGATGGGTTACTATTACTATCAACAGTCATCACGCGAGCCTGATATATTGTGATAGTCGCTTTCACGATAGTTTATAGTAGTAACTAATCATGGATACGAAATTTGCCACTATCACGATTGTAACTACCGTCGTTTTAGCTTTATTATAGTACACGATCCTACTCGTTTTATTACGAGCATTATGTTTTTTAAAATGACATCTTGATTTTTTTTTTTATTATTGCTCGTACTCTATGGAATTTAGAGAATTTGCCGATTGCAAACGTGCGCCCACTTTATTTTGTCGTCTGCTTTATTATTATAACGCACGTCTCATAATCGATCTCATTTAACGAAACTATATGGTGAATACACTTATATATGGAACAAAATGGAATTTAATTCCGTAAAATAAATTTAAAAAATTGGTTCAGAAATGTTACAAAACAATAATGCAATGATATCGAATTTTAAGTAGAAATTTCATCATGTGACAACATAATTTGGACAATATTCCGAGTGAGGATAAAAAGATTTTTGCCATAGGTATTCACATGTCGAATAACATGTTTTTAACATAAATGTATATTTATATATGCATTTGTTTAACTTTTTTTTTTTTTTCAAATTTCACATTCAAAATATTGTTCAAACATTGTTCTAAGTCCTTGTAAATGTATTAAAACAATTTTTGTAACTCTCTTATATTAAGATGAAATACCTATAAATAGTCTAAGAATAGCCAGAATATTTTTTATCCACTCTTAGAAAGAGCTAATATTAATATTCTGTGAAAATTGCAGGTTAGGTCTTTACGATTATTTTTAACCAAGTTACAACCAAAAGAAAAAATTTACCTAATTTTCCTATGATTTTTCCAGGGTTTCTTTTCTTCGACTATTAAGAAAACCACAACGAATATCAAAAAAATAATCCCCCATCTCAATGTACCAGTTAGACCATAAATAATTTTTAGAAAAGGTGGTGCACTTGAAAATCGGAACAGGATGTCTACAGATCGAAAAAAAAAAAAAAAATATAATAATTTATAAAAAAAATTCTCACATCGTAGTAAAACCATTACAGTCTACGCTTCGCTCAGAATCTAAAAAGAGCATAATATAAAATTGAAATTAACCGGGAAAACGTTGGATACACAACGACATATTCAACGTATAATCACACTTCTATGTATACCCTGCGCCGAATAGACGTGAAACGTGACGTTTAATTTAAAATTATAAGAATTTCAAAAATTAGTGCCATTTAATAGAACGACGCGTCTGTTTTAATTTAATCGGACGACGGAGTAACTTTTCATAAGCCAACAATAACTGCCGATACTGTACACTTATCCCTCCGGTGTCACAAATCGCGGAATATCTGTCGGTGGTGTAGCCAGGATTTCCCAATGGGCTGGGGGAAGGGGCAGGTATTTGGACCAATCAATTTTTTAGCCTATATTTTTTCAATTGTAGTGCCAAGAGGTTAGACCACAATGAGAAAATCTTAAAAAAAAAAAAAATTTAATTTTACATGAATAATTAATAATTAATAATGAATAAGAACTTTAGTTAAAGGTAGTAGTTAACACGCGGTACATTTTGAATAAGTCATTTTTTTTTTCTAAATTAGATCAATGAACGTTTTGAAAGAAAAAAAAAAATGATTGTAGTTTATTGTTGGAATACTAAAATATACTGTCGACATTTTTATATTATTTATATTATTGTTTTATTACTATAGAATATAATAATTGGTCATATTAATATCAAGGTTATTCGATAAGAAAAAAAAAAATCTAACAAATATCATTAGCGGTATAATCGATAATATCGAAACCGATGAAATTAAAAAAAAATATTTCTATTCTTTCATCATACTAAAAACGACAATATTATCAAATAATGATACGCCCGTATTACCCATCTACTTACATGTATACCTTTCCAATTTTTTTTTCGTTTGCCAATATTCTAGAAGAAAATAAATTCCGCGTGCTCGAAAATATTCTCACGTTTACATTATGTGAGTTCTCTTATTATCACCAAAACGACGTGCGATTTGCCACGCTGGTTTGATTGCGACGGCCGCGCGTCCGTTTAAATGAACGTACCCGTCGCATGCGCTCCTGGTACCTAGACCCCTTGTTTTTCAGTGCTGAGCTATTGGCCGTCCAATGTCGCCCGGCCCTCGGCAGCCCATACGAGACCGAATAGCCGCGGCCCTCTGCTGTGACCTTGTATGGGCCGTCAGATCGTGGCGGGCCTCGAGAGCTCAGAATAAAAACGAGGGGTCTGGGTACCAGGGGCGCACGCGGCCGGTATGTCGTTTTGTGCGCGCGCCGTGTAATAACCGCGCGGTTTCGGTCTGACTGACGGTCGCCGCCGCCGCCGAGTTGCCGCCGCCGCCGCCGCCGCACACGCCGGGCAAATACGGTAATACCGAACGGCGGCGCGCGGCTCAGCGACGTCGTATCCGCATGCGCTCCTGGTACCCAATATCATGTTTAAATCCAGTCGAATTTAGTGAAACGTCGGTATCTTGAATTCGGCAGGTTTCGGTCGTAAAAAACTATTTATCATCCGCATGGTTGTTAATGGCTCGACAATTCAATACCACAACGATCGCCCCGTAAGATGTTCTCGGGTGCCAAACGTTCAAAATCACGATGAAAAACTATAATCAAATTCTTATTTATTTTGTAGTTATGATATTGGATTTTGCCAAAAACTGTTCAACCGTGTTCAGCTCAAAATCGTTGGCCGCGCGCAATGCATATACTGAAGAATTTCTACCCATTTGTGGGTACATTCTACCCTTACAATTTATACGATTTCCGTACAAATGCACAAATCAACGTTTATGAAATAATTACTATATTACTTGGTCAACTTGTTTATTTTTTTTTACCATCACGTGCAATTTTTATGACGAACCCCGTGTCAAATTTTCGTATATTTTTCTACAAGGCCGACAATTTTTCACGCATATAAATCGGAATAAACAACGTGAAATTTCGTGATTTTACAATTTTAAGATTTCCGATAGAAAATTTGTTTACAGACGGAAAACAAAAACAATTTAAAAAAAAAAAAGCACACGTCATAGTTAAACGCTACGCTGAGAATCTAAAAAAAAAAAAAAAAATACCGATTGTAATCTACGAGGCATGCGAGTTTTTCACGTAAAGGGTATGTATTGAGATAAAACAAAAAAAAAAAAAAACCCGCAGTTGTTAAATTTCAACAATTAGTTATTTACCGGATTTGTAAAGAGCTGCGAATTAAAGTAAACCCTCGAGGTTTATTTTAATTATTAGACTGCAGTTTATTGATGTCCCGGGCTTCGTGTGCATATTATTTCTTGTACAGTTTATAAACACAAGAATATATATATATTTTTTTTAATAATATTATAATTCAACGGGCACCGCTTGTCGTCTACATACGGCATATCAAGTACTCTTACATTGTAAAAAGATCAAACGAAAAATTCAATATTGACGATTTTATTTAAATTGCAAGATTAAATTTTATCATCTCAATATATTAATATAAGTTTTCGAGTATTTCGAGTGCGCCGCGGCCACAAATCGACGATCGATGTTTATACACTGTTCGTATTCCCATTATTAAACTGCAAGTAATTTTTTTACAACCGCGAAATTGTTTTGTCGTTTTGCCGTAGTTACGTGCGCAATGCAACGCAATTGCGTTATTTAATATCGGATAGTGTTCCCGTCAGAATTTATCCACCCAACGTTGGAAAACTGTATAAAAAAATGTCAACGAATTTACGTATTTTATAAGACAATTTACAGCGTCTCGATGTGCTATTAAAAAAAAGAAAATCCAATCCAAACGAACCGATATAATTACTTATATATTTTAATAATAAACGCAGAAATGAATGCGTGTGAAATTAATTGTGTCGTTGCTTTTTTATAAGAACCGAGACGAAAAGATATATATATTTTTATTTTTTTAAATATTCACGACGTCTTTATATATATAGAAAACAAAGTTTTAACGGCGTTTTTTTAGTAGTTTCCATCTCGTCGTATGCGCCGACGTCGTTTTTTCCGGATAGAAGATTTTCACGGATTTGTATTTTTATTGCTTTTCGGCCGTTTTACCGGAATTACTTTTTCGCATCGATTCGGCGGGATTGGGATGTAAAGCCTATATGACAGTCGTAATCGTACCGGAGTACAGTATATAAATACATAATAATAATCATAAGTCCTGCGACGTGTATTGTTACACTTGCAGGGGGAGTAGTATCGAGTTGACTACGGTAGAAATATTGTCGTTAAACTATTTTTATATTATGTATTCGTACACATATAGTACGTCTAGGTAAAAATATAATTGAAAATAAAAACCAAGGCCGGCAGAATAGAATTTAAAAATGTAAATTTGAATGTCTATCGAGAAAAAAAAAAAAACAGTTTGAGATTTTGGACTATAGTATAGGCTAACGTATATAAAGCGCGATAACGCGTTTTTAGGCGTTGTTTTGCAATTTTACATATTAATGTTGTTGGTGCCCACATATATTGGTAAACAAAAAAAAAGAAATAATAATTTCAGAATTACGTACATTTAGCGTGACGCATTGCGCAAAAAATCGCACGAATTTCCTTGGTCTCTGCCTAAAAAAAAAAAAAACCATTATTAAGATAGTAACTGCTATAACTTCCGAGCTACCCGCCACCTGGAAAGTAATGGCTCCGGCCGTTTAGTCTCGGTGTACCACACTTACAGGACTGTCCATTCGCATTTACAATGCTATTTAAAAATGTTGTCGGTTTTTTTTTTTTTTTTATTGTTTATTTGCCTAAAACTTTTACATAATATTATAGTTTTGCGGAATTATCAAAATAATGTTAGTCGCACTATATTCTAACTGACGGTATTGAAATTGACTGTTATATAGTTTTAGTCACGATTACTCTGAACTATACAGAAGAAAATAATACGAAATTTCACAAATCGAGTGAGCAAATATACGTAGAACTTGGCTACCGGTGACAATTTTTAAATATTGTCAATTAATTTTTGTCTTTTTTAATTTAGACTAACCGTTTGGTATTTTTACTTTACGATTATTAGATTGAAAACGCGTGTTAGAAGCCAAATGGGGTCACCATTTATCGCAATAGTGGATCTCCACAGGATTGGCGTTGATCCATAATACACATTGACGCGTGTATGTCAAAACCATGCAAAATCAAAAGAAATACAGAACTTGTAATAGTTCCATTTACTAACATTACACTACAAAATTAGACGTGTGTCTATTAATACATACCTATTAGCAGACCACGCTATTTCACCATAGAAATAGTGAAAAATAATCAAAAAATGTAAAAAACGGTTACGTTTATTTAATACATTTATGTTACATTTTGTACAATGTACGTACAGATAAAAATTGTCTGTCCATAACTTCTTGAATAATATATTTATTGTAAATGTCGGTATTTGTACACAAAGACTGAGTTTATTACTAACCTATAAGTTTCCTTCTTCTTTCTCTACAGACTGACCGAGGGACGCCCTTGCGGCTCATCCCAGTGGTGCAACTGGATAAAAAAACTAGAGGGGGGGGAGGAAAAATAATTTATTCACCAAAATAAAACCACGAGAGGTGGTGTAAATATACTTCTATTCTATGCATACAAAATAATCAACGACTAATTTAACGACCTAATCAATGTTAATTTAAACAGAACTTGAAACATAAACGAACGAATACATTATTATTTTACTGTGAGTTTTATTATTTTTGTAATCCAGGACATATGTGTGTTATGTACATAACATTTTGTGATATAATTTTGATGAAAAAATATTTTTATCCTATGAATATAAAAAGTGATTAATGTGTTTATTTCAGTTCTTTCTTTATTTCAGAACATTCAGCGATTTGTATTAGGTATCGTACTTGGAGGGGAGGGGACAAAATTATATCTTTGCCCCGTCCTATACGCGTTTGCAGCGTACAGAGTTTGTCTGTTGTGCAAGAAAACTTATTATCGCGTCCAATGCGAGAATAGTCCAGCCCGAAAATCGGGATTTTTATGCTATAGAATAATACACGGATAGGAGATTATCGGTACGCGTTATTGTACTATTGTTAATTTGTTACGGGGACACCTCGAAATTATATTTTAGTGTAGAGGCGCCCGTGCCGGGTCTCGGTTTATGAAAACGCTCGGCCGGTAACGCGCCGCTGCGACGGCGACGGGGCGAGAGGCGGTGGAGAGATAACACGAGGGTACGGCTGAACGTCGTTAAAATGAGAGTGATTTTTTTTATTTTTTTTTTTTTATTATTTATTCGGAGAGGACAGCGGATGTTCGCTAAACAACCGGTCTGCCGTGCCGAGTATTTACAATATATATATATAATAATAGTAAGTAATCGAGTGTTGGTAATACGAGTAAATGTAAAAGTGTTTTGTACGGTTTTACTTACCGGAGACGAAAGCCCAAGTGTCGCCGGATAGCCGCCGATACTGAGTCACCCCGAGCACGCGTGTCGCGCAAACTTTTTTTCCATTTTTTTTTTTTATTATTTTATTTTTTTTTTCTTCTTATGTTGCTAATGGCGTGACAACGAAATCGTTATGAACACGGTACAATATTACAATATTTATTACGCGTCACTCGCGATAACCCAACGTATTTTTCCGCGGCTGTTGCTGCGGCTGCTGCTGCGGCGGCGGCGGCGGCGGCGGCGGCGGTTTACGACATTCGGCGGACACGCACAGGTTGGCACCGTCGGTGGCGTGCACACGCACAGGTGTCGTTCGTCGTGCGCCGACCGCGCAGGCGCGCGTACCGCCGCCACCGTACGCCGAGATAACATTACGAAATAATATTTACCGACCGCGAGTTTAGATTGTGATTGGACCGAGGAATGCCATTGGTTTTACTGCAAACGTGTGTGTATGTGTATGTGTGTGTGTGTGTGTTAACAACTTTTTTACCGAAAATCTTGCACAGATCGAGAAAACCACACGGGAGCTTTTTTCCTTAAATTTTCGATCTAGTCGGCGCACCGTTGGAAGTGGTTTTTGTTTTCATTTTCATTTTCCTCGTAGTTTCATTTATCGCGGAAAATTGCGGAATATTCACGCAACAACGGCGGTTTTGTTGTTATTTTCGATTTTGTTGTTGGTAAAGCCGGTGGACGATTTCCACCGAATACATATGTAATCCCATTCTAGATGCGGTACGCCTTTAAAAAAAAAAAAAAAAACATTCTGGACATATCCGCGATATTTATAGCCGTTTGAAATCGTCCGGTTTTTTTTTTTAGTTTTCATTTGTCTATGTGTGGATTAAACTATATTTGGTTTCCTTAAAATTCGCCAAGAGGTTCGTCATAAACCAACATTTTAAGCAATTTCAATAAACCAAAATTATTTCTAGTATATTTGTGTGTATATTTGGTTGTTTTTTTGAAGCATACTGCAAGTACCTAAGCCTAATAATAATACTGCCGTAGCGAACTCGTATAGTTTTGTATTTTTTTTTTTTTTTTTTTTTTCTGTAAGATACATACGGGTTTCATGTTTCATATTTTATTTTACGACGGAAGTTGCAGGCTTACAATCATCGACCTGACCGAACTACAAGGTACGAATAATAGGGGTCTCATATTTTTTTATTTTTTTTTTTATCATTTTCCTGATTCGATTATTAAAAGGAACAAATAATACGTCCTTTACAAGGCTTTGAATCGTGCACAACCCGACACAACTTTCTGTCCTTTGAAAAATACGGGCATATGGCACGAAATGAAAAGTGAGCAGCTGCATCGGAGGTTCCTATATTGCGTCACGTGACATATTATTTTGATTAAGTTTTTTTTTTTTTTTTTTTTTTTTAATTTTGTCGTTTTTAGTCTGAATAGAGCGCACCATAAATAGATAGAGTGTACGCGGTAAACCGAAATAAATCGTAGCCCTGAATCGTTTGCGTGTAGTTATTTTTTGCTACGTATTGTATTGTATACGATTATTATCGAAAACATAATCATTTCAAACACTCGTGGCACTCCGAGCCGAGTATATTTTTAATATATTATTTATACAAATATTATTATTCATATAATTTATTTACGGAAACAGTTTTGAATGGAAATGGAAGTTTCGTATTGTAGCAGAGTCTCATTGAATAAACAATTCGGCGCGAAATTTATTGTCATCGATAGCCCATTTAAAAGCCATTTCGGCATCGGAAATGTTCAGAAACTTTTGAGAAAAACTCTAAACAACTGTCACTAATTAATGAGCTCACGGTTAAGAGAGTTTAATATAATTTTGTTTTTTTTTCATGAGGGTACATACATAATAAATATCAGTATCTCGTGTACATTATGTATATCATTAGGTACACCGTATTGTACTTAACAATAATAACGTAGGCACTCCAGCTTTCAAAATCTAATTAGTTGAAAAATTATTCCGAACGAAAACCTATTAACGTTTTTATTCCGGCAGTTAATTGATTTCACTGTGGAAGTACTGGACGATTTATTAAATTAGTTACGTCACGACGTGGCGTCACGAGGAAAATCATCATAATATAATGTGACTAACAACCGTATCCGAATCGGAAGCCAATTTTAGAATCATTATTCAGAACGGATAGTGCGAAATGAACCAAGCGGGAGGATCGTTCAATGCGACGCCGGCTTATAGAGCGCAGGCGAATTAATTTTCTAAAAGAAGAGTTTAATCAACCAACGAGATTGCGGTTGTTTTCCTATGTCGCTGTTTCGGCGTGCCGAAGTTTTAATGACTAAGTAGCTTAAGTGCCGTAATGTATATACTGTTAAATAATCGCTCGGAGAGCAATTAATTTTGTGTTATGATTGGCAAATTTCAATAAACTTTTAGTCAGCACGTTCCGACTGTTGACGTTCAATATTGCAGGTATATGTAAATTTCCAACAAGATAATCGTATCCTCGGGGGTTAATCAGTTACTCTACCGAGAGCGGTACGCCCGAATGCAGCTGACATATTTTTTTTTTTTTTTTTTTTAAACAAAATCCCACGGGTGTTTTCTTTTAGTTTTACAGTTACCACGCGCGGGCGCGGGTGTATGTATACCCGTTACTTATATTTATTGATATATAAATGAAACTATGGTAAGTTTGGGCGTAAAACGGACGAAATATTAATTGCATATAGTAAATACATTTTAGAGGATATCGATAACGAGTAATAATTCAAGTACGAAATACGCAACATTTTTACATAAAATATTATACTATGAAATGTTTTCAACTTAAGCAAGTAACTTTAGTCTCGAGTATATGTTTATATCAGTCCGGCCATTGTACTGGGGGGTCTGGGATTAAATGCAATTATGCCGGGCCTCCGAAGGGAAAATAAAGCTAATAAGAACAAGCCTAAATTATAGCCTTCATAAAAAAATATATAGGTATATTATGTGTGATTAAGACGATAAGAACAAAATAATATACTTGCCTTAATGGCCAACGAGGCTCATAGAAAACAAAGTAGTTACGCGGGTAGGCCAAGCCAGTAAGGTATAAGCTCGTATAAGTTACAGATTATTGTACATCGGTAGTGTAGGTAGATAGGTCGTAAAATCCAGGCCAATAAAAAAATAATCAGTAATAAAATACTAATCGATGTTTAAATCAGGTTTTCAAGTAAATACCGTGCTATGTACAAAATACTTAAGAACATATAAACACATAAAAAAAAAAAAAAAAAAAACATATAATACATACAAATGACCAACATTCACGGACATCACTACACATATTTTTAATTATTTTTGTTTTTATTAATCTATTACCCGATGTAAAATGACTAATGTTTATCGCTTAGTTTTCGTTATTCGTTACTGCTATAAAAATCGTTTAAAATCATAGCCGTTAATAATTATAACATTGAAGCTGATAAATGAGCTTCCTTCTGTTAAGCATAATATCGAACGGATATCCAGTCGCAATAATGGCTGAGAATATGAAACTAGAGAAATTGAAAACGGTAGTAGTAAGTCGTTTTTACTTCGAGACGATTTTTATTTGTGCGCGATATCGCGGTTTTTAAATCCTTAGATTATTATCCCGCGTGAAAGACGAGTAATAAATTATCTGACTACCAAGCGTGCCATAATAACAATATAGCTAGCGGATATTGCTAGCTGTATGAAATATAATAAGGGGTCAGGCACGATATTTCACTGTTGCTAACCGTTCCCTCTCAAAATACCATAATACTATAATTTCGTAATGGTCCTCATGCATTTTGATCGCCACGTGACTTTTCTACTTGAAAATGCGACCTGCCCGACACAGGATTTTCCATTTTCCTGTTTATATTTTATTTCTATCCGACGAGGTTTTCCAACGACTAATGATTTCGGGTTTTAGTTGTTCAGTTGTTTTTGTCTTAGGACAACACCCTTTTGAACTTCTTTGGGGCGGTATCATGTTTGGACGTGGATATTTTTGTCTTTGACGTTGGCGATGCACGCAGGCCCCCCGCGGCCATAATCCCCTTATTATTTTCCTGACGACGGCAGGGTACTGTCAATTATAATCGATATTTATATTATTAAATTATTAAGGGACCTATGGGTGTATTATAAACCGTACAAAGGCGGCGCTGTCAAACATGTGTTTCCGCGATAACTAAAATTGAATTTCTGAAATCTCTTAACGAATGCTAATGAGAACAACCCCCGGCGTAATAATATCAATTCTGGTATAATAATGTGTATATTTTATGATTAGTAACTTTCAGTTTGACATCGGCGAAAGTGCGATATTGTACGCGAAGGTTTAAGTTTCAGTTGGAATGCTGAATAATATAAAATTATAATCCTAAAGCAACACCGCAGCGCATTATACGATCTGACGTTATTACGCGGCATAATTATATTTAAACCGGATTGTTCCAAAGTGTAATAATAGTGTATACCGGAGATTTCGTAACAACGTCAACTTGTAATTAAAATTAACAATGGTTAATTTATATTTTTTACGATAATTTATGCAACAACAATAATTAACACCTATTAGTATATGTATTCAATTATAACGTGTATTGTATTAAATTTATCGCGCGGATTCGACCGTGCACGGTCGATTTTTTTTTTTTTTTTTTTTTGTCCCCCGCGTAACCAAGGGAACGCAGAAATTCAAATAAAATTTACATTTTCGAATTAAAAGACCCAGAATAAAGTAGGGCGTGCCCGCCCTTTGCGGATTGAATTATTCCCGGGTAAAATGTTATTCGTAAAACGTTCTGTCAATTACCCAAAACCCGAACGAAATCCGTCTAGTAGTTTTTGTCCGACGCGCAAACATGATATAAATAAAAAAAAAAAAAAAAAAAACTTGTTATTTTTACCGGATTATATTACGTACGTATGGAAGACAGACATACCTCCTGCCTACAATACGAATACCTACGGGAAACCGATGAAATCGTTTGATTAGAATAAAATATTAGCTGTACTATAGTCGTAGAATTGACTACTCGCCATGTTTTATAATACAGTTTCGTCGATGCGACCAAGTCGGTTTTGTGTGTCCAAAGGGTCACATAACATATTATAACGTACAATATTTCGAACCGCTATAATGCGATTCTTTCGAGATTAATTGGTTTTTTTTTTTTTTTTTTTTTTTTTTTTTTAATCCTTCCTATAAATACAACGAGACGCGGTATAATAATATACATTCACTACAGTGATAAATATCAACTCATTCGGATGTTGAAAATATGCCTATGACAGGTTTTTTTTTTTTTGTAATTTCGGAAATTTTAAAATATTATACATAACGTTTATATCGTTTTAAATGTTCAACGATTTCTAACAGATCACCCGTGTTCCGTACTATCTGTACAATTCTATCGCGATAAACATAATACTATTTTACTTCACTTTTTACAGTAGAATTACAATTGTAATAATTAAATATTATCGATTATACGTCGTACGCTTTGGTCGTATATTAAATTAAAAACACCTAAAATTGTTGACAACCCCCAGAGCACTCCGGTAGTTTATATAATCCAAACTGCAAAGAATATATGTATATATATATATATTTTTTTTTGTTTCTGCGTGGTACGTATACCATGATTACTATGTAACTATCAGTCCACCCTCCGTGTTGAAACTTTAAATGTTTATTACTATATAGCTATACTGTATTATATGTACTATGTACATACGGTCAATATTTAATTATGAAGCATCAACATTAACAAAATAAAATAATAAAAAAAACTCCCTTTTAGAAATAATAACAAACACCACATCGTATTAATCAAATGTAAATTAAAACTTTGTGTAATTAAAAATTATATTACGAAGGGAAAAACGCGCGTATTTTTTGACCATATGTGAAGTCGTATACAGAGTTAAAAAAAAAAAAATAAAAAAGATAATAATAAAAATAAAATAGAACCACGTTTATCACCATAAATCGTCGAAAACCTTAAAGGCAGACCTATGTACATTTTAACCATAAAAAACAATAACTATAGTCAAATATGATTAGGTAATAATAATTACAAAATTCAAATTTAACAAAAAATCTCTATTATGATTAGGCGCAGTGTTGCACAAAGATAACTAAACATTTATCTAGATAGAAGATAATAGATAATTTAACATTATTTATCTAGATACAGATAAAAAATAGTTCAAAGTCTAAATTATCTAGATAAAGATAAAATATAAGATACTATTTATCTGTCATTAGGTTTTTCCACATTCACATTCAATTTTCCGAGCCAACTTTTTTAATTATCTAGATAAGATAAAAGAAGATTTTATTTATCTAAATAACGCTCAACACTGATTATAAATCTAGGATAGGTGTTTTTACATATATATATATATATATATTTTTTATTAAATATTGAAAATAATGATAAATAAATGCGTTCGAAAAACGATTTCGAATACAACTCGGCATGTGTTCTCAATAATGCTCAAAAGGAATTGAATAATAAATTCAAAAAGATCATATGTATCATATTATGCTTTCACATAATCAACGGTAACAAGATTTTTAATTGTCGAGCTGCAATCGTGCGTTTCGTGTCATAAATAATATGGCACACGCAATACATACCGTTTGTTAATTTAGTATATATAATATATTGAATATCGTTGATATTACTTTTTTTAGTTTACTCGTTTGATAATAATAAATAATATGTATTCGAGTAAGCCATATTCTGTATATAAGTGGGCACAGTATTCGAATCGTGATGTGTCGTTAAATGCCAGGTTATTATTAAATATTGATAATTTCATAGTTGTATGTATCCAGGCCAGTACAATAAACTGTTAATAATCACAGTACTTGGTATTTAATTGTATTTAATCGATACATAACTATAATATTTCACATGCGATTTTATAAAATAAAATTGCGCACGAGCAATTTGTTTTAGGTATTAAATATTCCGGTTTTACGATTACGAGTTAGGTTACGATTTTTTATCATAGGAAAACGATTAAATTGCAACGTAATAATATTCCAAGACTCTTTCAAATTTATATATTCGGCGTTTTTTTTTTTTTTTTTTTTTTTTTTTTTTTTTTTTTTTTTTTTTTTTTTATCGCTATTCTATAACTTAATAGACAATTAATATTCTTGTAGTTAAGACAATAAATAACTGCAATTTATATTGTTGAGTTTTGTTAACTTTTTTTAAGTAGGTACCATTGTCCATTGAAAAGCTCTAGAATGAAATTTCTCGATCAATTTTATCGTTTTAGATGAGAGTTTTACGAGATTAAAAAGAAAAAAAATCGTTACCAAATTAATATACCTAGCTATTGTTGGCTTTGCTCAGAATCTACATAACAGTATTAATTACAAACGATTTACCGCCTCTAAAATGCAGCTATACAATTCGATGCGATTTCCGTATTTAATGCGCTATCGAGATTTAGTACATTGAGACTCGTTACAATTTTATAGAAACATTTTAATATTTAAATATCGTTGAAATTCATCAATGACACCCGGCTACTTTAGCCGAAATGAACACAACAATAAATCTATATGGTTGCTTAATTTTAGCAACGCCTAAAATTATTGTATAGGCCAAATAAATCCAGTTGGTAGACTTACATTATAAGTATTTAAATATTATTTAAACGTGTTCGACGACTTTTCAAGTGTGCACATTTATATGCTGACCTGCTTCACACCATGGGTGGGCCACTGTTGTATACGAGAAGTTGGGAAGCTATATAGGAGGCTGTATAGGGTATTTTATTTTTTATCTGTGTGTAACGATAAATCATTGCAAACGAAACACGTTTCTGAGCGAAGTTTAGTTCGCTACACTTTTAAAAAAAAAACAATTTTAATTGTAAATTGTATTAATTAATAATTACAAAATAAATTGTAATTGTTCGTGTTTTAAACGAATCATAACACAAATTTGAATTTAAAATCATGATCATAAGTACTCGATGAACGTTTCAGATCTCTACGATTGTTTCTAATCGGATTACAATAAAAAAATATTCAAATCAAAAATAGCAAAAATCATAATTGTGTAAATATTCTTGTTTTCCAATGGTTGGTGTTTCCTGGTGTTTCATTGTTAAGATGAAAACTACAAGGAATATAAAACAAATACCATTTAATTTTAATTAATATTCATTTAAAAACTAATGTGGACTATTTCGATTTTGGCGGATATAATTTAAGCTCAGCGAATTGTGTTTTGTTTTACCAAACACCGTATAGATACTAACATAAATTGTTTTAAATTTATAATAATTTTGGTTTTAGTTAGCTATAATATCATAGAAAACCAAAATGATTTCTTTTTAGTGTATTTAGTTTCCTATACCAAATTTATGAATATTTAAAAATCTTCGTGCTCTATATTTGTATAAATTAACATTAAACACACACACGCGCATTTATCAATGGTTCAAAAATAAAAAATTATAACAAAAAAAAAAAAAAAAAACCACTTAAAAAAGAAAACGGTCCTGTATGTCTAATGGATAAAATGTAATGGTTTGCCACGTTATGGATAGAACACACTTCTATAAAATATGTTAAGTCCGAAAATATTGTGACGTATAACGAAGGCAAAAAGAAAAGAAAAAAAATGTTTACATTGATATTGAATTTGAGTGCGACGAATAAACACATCGCGAAAACACAGTGTTATTATTGGCAAAGCAAATTATAGATAGGTTAGGTGTATTTTTGATTGTAGATCAAAATGTTGTAAATTTGTTACTTTTTTAATTCAATAAACGATTTTCACAAAACAATATTGATCCTGTAGGCGTATGCCATTTATATTATAATGTATATGTTACGGGCAATGTAGAAAATCGGTTTTTTTTTTTTTTTATAGAATGTAGGCGGTCAATGTAGAAATTATCACATTTAGTCCGGACATTTTATACAATGACCTAAATCTAGCAGGCAATATGAAACATTCAATATTTTAAATTTTATTTTAGATATCTATAAACTAAAGAAACAAATATTATTATTAATTAAACATTTTAAAAAATAATACTGATTTTATATTTTATTATTATTTATTAAAACATGGATTACTGACATTTTGCCCTGCAACTTTGCACTTGAATTTTTTGTTTTGCATTTTTGTACAAATGATCATATCCCAAGTTTGGCAATTCCCTTGTCACTTGCCCGTGGCATATTGATTTGTGGCGCGTCTTCAACATTAATGAAGAACTATAAAAATAGATCCATAACAAATTAATTTTTACAGCAATCATACTTAAATAATTATATTTTTGTTTTTTATAACTCCAATAATATTACGAAAATCACCACGTGCTCTATCGACATCTGGGATTTTAATTGTTACTGACTCACCAGATTTACCTTATTTTAATAATATATAATAATTTTTATTTTCTGAGTTCGCGGTGCTTGCGAAAAATTGGGCATTCTATTGAAACGCCCAGGCAATGAATATAACGCCCAGATTTTCTACACTGCTATATTATTCGGAAAATCGTTACGTTTTAATTTCGAACCAATGACGGGACGGCGTTTTATCGTCGTATATGCAAATATCCGTAACTACATTATTGATATTTCGCGTAAATCCATTTTCGGACATGAAATACGCTTTGTTTTCGTTAAAACCGAGTTCAAAAATCAATATGTCTATAAAGTTTTAATCCGCTTAAAGTATAGTAAATTATTGTTACGCGATAAGTTTAATAACATGGCGTTCCGCAGCGTCCGTACTCAATTGAAAATTAATCTGCGAATGGAAACTCTAGTGATTTCAAACGTACAAATATTAAACATCCTGGGGCTCTGCCCGCGACGTTATCTGCGATATTATATTTTTTCGGCTTGCCGTCGATATCGCAAATCCCGGCAGTTCCATTCGTAATCCCTCGGCATGTCTCCCGTACAGCCGCGACCCCAACATATGAATATTGACACGAGCGACTTGCCAATTGTACCCTTCCCGTTTGTCGCCTTCTATGAGTGCGCGTAATATTTTATATGTGACCTGCAAGTGTTTGTCGAACGAGGTTCGAGTATACGGGATCCGTATGCGGGGTACGAGGAAAGCTTTAAAGGGAGTGCCCGCGATTTTCCAAAGTAGTTTATTATTATTATTATTATTTTTTTTTTTTTTTTTTTTACTGTGTAAAACTGCGTTTTCATTGAAAAGCAGCTGCCACTAACAATCTGTACAAATTATTATTTGCAATAGACATATAGGTTTCGTTTTGACGTCGGATTATTATTATTTGTTTATTTTTTTTTATTTATTTAAAATAATTATTATATTTAACGGAATTCGATATTCTTGAATTCCTCGGATACCAGCGTTATTTGTATTTTTTATATTAACAAAAAATAATTAAAAAAAAAAAAACCAATGAACTTCTCACTAACCGGTTAAAATTAATATCACTGAATATACCTATATAAAAACTTCTTTTTTTTTTTTATTATTAAATATCTACATTTTTATACATTTTAATTACTATAGTTACCTATATAATATGTTTTATTGAATACTGCAAACGTGTACGCATAGTAAATAAAAAAATTAAAAAAAAAAAAAAAAAAACGTATTATGTAAAAATATTTCAAATTCTTTAATAATAAAAACAACAACTTATTGTGATAAATCGCAGATTAAAACTTCTATAAATATATTATTGTGTAAACTGATATATAAGACCAAAGTAAAAAATTTGAATTTAATATGTGTACTCGTTATATATATATTAAAAAACATGGGTCTGAAAATTTGTTGAAAATCGCGAGTGTTATTGTAGATTTATATAATAAATTGGCATTATGATTGGTTTTGTCAAAAAATTATAAACAAGCAAAAATAATACGAACAAAATGAATAATTTTACGGGCTTCGAATCTACCTATACGATATGTTTTTCATATTTTATATTACGTTCGCATATAATCGCGATATCGATATTATATAAGTACGTATACATTTTTAGACGTGTACGCACACTCGTGTTATACACTCGTTGGACCAATACTGGTTTATGAAAACTTCGATAAATCGTACAGGATGATCCAAGCTTGGGTATTGAGTAAAAAGCGATTGTTTGAAAGCCCAAACCGTTCAATCACAAACGAACGTCCCTCTCCGAAACCACGACTGGCCCCCACAAAAAGGTTTTCTGCCTTTAGCCCTCCTCGAGGTTGTGATTTTGGTCGTAGAGTGCCATTTGATATAGTGATAATCGATTCAAATACGACGATATAAAATATAATACGATGTATTTTTTTTCGTCTCAGTATAAACAGCATTAAATTTTTGCGACACTGTGCGCCCGTTTTCGGTGCTGCGTGGACACATTCGACACATCCGAACGTAATTTGTACGGTCTAACCGGCACGCCGTGGCCAATTGGCGTTCAGACAGGGCCGCCAATAAATTACGCACATTCGTAAATACGCCCGGACAATTAGTAAGCGTGAACATTTTCGTATCACGGAAATTGTCCGAAAACTGCGAAAATATCTTTTGCTGTTATGTGTAATTCCATCAGTACAGTAAATATTAGTAATACCGGTTGATACCGCCGATAACCGCGCCGCAGATGATAAAACTGTTTCTTATCAGTCGTCGGTTGTTAAGTGTTGTTATGTGTTCCGTCGTATTCTCGTGTACGTCAATCTGATCCCATCGAGCACATAAATGGCTAAAAATAAATACCGGTAACATAACTGTCGAACACGAATATACGGAACAACTCGAAACTTAGTAAAATATATTCGTATTTTGTTTTGATTTTATATATATATATATAAACCGTTTAACATTAATATCAATTAACTATGGAAAATGAAAAAATCTCATGATATAAAATAGGAAATAAAAAAAAATGTTATATTATAATCATGTGATAGATAATACTGTAGTTGTCTAAAACATTTAGTAAGATGCAGATTTTAACGGAGTTGTAATTATATATATATAAAAAAAAAAAAAAAAGCTAGAAAAATTGCTAGGAAGCCATTTAGTGAAGAAAACATTTTAAACTTTTTTAAAATTATCATGGAAATCTACACCACTTTGCCCGGGGTTGAAACGTATGATACGGTACAGTATAAAGCACATAATTATATACGTTTAAAACCGTATAAAAATCAAATCCCTAATAAACAAAAATCAATTTATAATTTAAACTAACAATACAATAAGGGAATATAAATAATAAATAGACAATTGTGGTGCTGTAAATTATCTTATCGCCGACGTATTTATAAGGTCCGTTATAACACTTTTTTTTATTATTATATTGTCTACGGAAAATACGAATATATTATACTATTTAATATCATAATGTGTATTAGTTTGTGTCTTGTGCTCGTCGCGCCGAAGTACATATAAATATATTATCAACACGATTTCGAAATATAATTTCTATGTAATTTTAATGTAAAAAAAAAAAATTATTTTATTATTTTCTATTTAAAAAGGCACTCGAAAGAACGAGACAAGACAAACAAAAGACAAGACAAATTGCAAACAAATAGATTTTTTTTATAATTTTTATAATACTAGCTGACCCGGCAACGATTATTACTAGATATTGCTGTCGCTAGAAAATTATATATTATTGTCCTGTCCGTATCACTATTTAAATAAATTAATAGAAAGTTGGGGGGTAGTCCTCTTACGGCAGACTAAAAGTGTTTTTCTACTTTGTCATTTCAACCGCCAATCAGCAAAAATGATTTCAGTCACAATTTAACTATGTCAGAATTTCATGTCGAACAAATATTAATTTAATTATTTTTTTTTTTTTTTTACCGTGACATAATCATTTCGTCCATTGCGATGCTTTAATGACATTTTTGTTTTGGTTGTCTGGCTAAAGAGACGGTTTTACTTATTTTCATTTTTACCATAGATACCCGCACAGCACTACAATATTTAATAACGGTTTTTTTTTTCATCCGTGTTACCAAGGTAACTCATAAATTAATAAAAAATAATTCGATTTTTGTGCTAAAAATATTAGGGGATCGTATTCAATAGGGAGTGGATTTCAATAGCTACAGACCTACTCCGGACGACGCGGAAAATGTTGAAAAAATCACGTAAAAATCGCTCAAAGCCTTTTGAGTCTATTAATCGTATACAGACATCCGTTTATTTATGTATATATATAAAACGTATAAATAATATATTTTTATTAAACATAAAAATTAAAAATCCAACTTAATATCGGAAACTTGAAGTATTTTTAATTTTTAATTTTTTAAGAATGAACTTCAATAACAAAAACATATTATACGTTTTATACGGGCATACTCGTATAATCAACTTCGGTATCATCGCTGATGTCATTACACGATGATTAAAAAACATCGTTACCTATTGTTTAATAACGCCGTTTTATTACCGTATTTTTTTTTTTTTTTATTATATATATACATCAATGCGCGTTTTATGTAAATAACATTTATTTTAGTTACGTGTAATTATTTTATATGTAACGCGGATATTATCCCCGAAACGAATTGCCGAGCACAAAAAATGTAGACATCCAATTATTTTTTTTTTTTATATATAAAACAATGTTGTTCCGAGATTTATGTTTAATTTGGGTATGTTCGTTATTTTGTGAAAATACAGCTAACTTTTGGAATTCGTATTTATTTTACGGTAGTCGGTTATATTTTACTTAATAAATGTATTAGTTTAAAATTGTTTTGGCTCTCTCTCTCTCTCTCGAGTTTTATTAACTTTGGATACCGGATCATCCGAAATGTCGAACGGACATTAATTAATAATAATATGTTTGTTGATAGTTGTGCATTTTCGTAATTGTCGGTTTGTAATTATTTTTAATATACAAGCCAAGAATTATAATAATAATAATAATAATACAAAAGTATCGAATTTTCACTAAAAGTAACAATGTAAATAATTCGACGGTGGAAGTTTTAAGTAGGTATGATGGCTGTGGTTTCAACGTTTAAACTTATCTTTACGATAAGTTAAATAGTTTTATAAACTATTTTCTTAAACAGTCATTCGTGTAAATTTGTTCCGAACAATTCGTATTTTATACGCATAATCATATTTATTCGTTTTGGTTGCGTTGAAATTGCTAATGTTATAATATGACCATGGTCTATATAGAAATATAGAATTATATCCATGTTCTTCGTCTTTATGACTATTCGTTTTTTTTTTTTTTTTTTTTGGTCCGAATGTTTAAACGTTATTTAATTTTTAATGATTTATACGAGACGCGTGTTTACTACTGCTCGCGTTTGGCCTACATACGAATAAATCTATTCATATTTGTTAGATACTGAAAAAAAAAAAAAGGAAATTATTAGTAAAACGAGTTTTATATAAAAATAATAGGATACAAATGTAATAAAATGTGATTTATTAATGCGTTATGATCTGCAATATTTTATTGTCAACAAACGAACTGGGTCTCCGTGTTATATAATATCGTTTTTTTTTCTCCATTTATGATCATATATTGTTTTTCGTTTAATAAAAAACGAAAGTCTTTCGAATTTGATCGGTCTTTACACTATTTTATCATTATATACTATTATATAGTGTATATTATTTATTTTTCAAATTAGATACTAACCGGCAAAAAAACAACGATTTAGAGAAATAAAACAATTAAAAACTAACACAATAAATAGTGGCAATATGCGTAAAAAAAAATATACAACATCTAAAATAAAGCCGTTAAAATATAATTAACATTATTGCTTTGGATGTTGATTTTTTATCCAGAGTAAAATTAGTTTAAAACCCGAAATTTCACATTTTGATTTAACTTTTATTTTGATCTATGTTTTGTACTCCGGGAGTCTAATACTCGCATAATCTAGATATTATATTGATCGATATACCGTTATTAATCAATTTTTTAAAAGGTTTTAGTGTTTTCACGGGGTCTGTTTTTGGACTTGAGTTTGAACACTATAATTTAAAAAAAAAAAAAATCAATCAAGACGTGTAAAAGTATCTTCACGAATAAACCACGAATACAGTCTGAGTACTATTCGTTCGTATAATATTTAATAGAGAGAAAAAAAAAGATTTCCAATACACCTAGTTCCTCAATGTTCCGAATTTATTATCGTACAGTAGTATATAATATTACGATAATAAAATCCGGAATTTGAGTATTATTTTTTTATTTTACGACGTCTTTTTTTTTTTTTTTTTTTTTTTTTTTTAACAGTCGCGTTGTCGCTTTATAGCCGTCCGTATTTTATCTCCCGGGGCCCGTACACTTACGAGATTTCACTTAAGGCGGTCGAGTAATCAAACTGTTATCGACGTGTCCGTGTTCTCTCCAAGTCGAGTGTTTATCTAATGGGAAATTGTCCCGTTAAAAACACGAGCACGACGGTGAAATATCGATAATTACCCTCGACGTCGTGTCGCATAGCGTTTTATTGTTACGGCTGCACGTCGCGGATTTTTATATAGCCGCCTAAATAATATCAAATGCGCGTCGGCCACGTCGTACGGTTTCCTGTCGGTCCCCCCCCTCCCCCCCCGTTGTTTATTCCCTGCGCACAATTCCAACCAAAATACCGGTGTTATTTATTTCGGTATCCATTTTATTCGGACGGCAAAGCGTATCGAGCACAATAAAAAAAATACTTGGCGACACACGACCGGCACTGGACGAAATGTGTGAACAGGGAAAATCTAAATTTGCCGCCATTCCGTTTTTATCCCTCCGATTTACCACTCGAACATCGTCGAGCCAGCCGCCGATCGATCATCTATCGATACATTTTTGTCGGAGCGCTATTAATACAATTAGATTAAGGTACAAACGTATACAATAAGAATAATTATGTCCGTAAAAATTAGCGATGTTCGATGTTAAAGTTAAAACTGACTAGAATTCGTTTGATTATTATAGTTCAATTTAAGTATACCGTTACGATAGTGAACGGTGAACACACGTTTACTATTGAAAATTATGAGAACGTCTAACATTAATAATATACTTTACGTTTATCGAAAAATAAAAATACCAATCAATTGGCGTTATACGCACCGCCGTATAATGCGACAATTATCAACATCATAATCGTAAATCGCACAATATTATTCATCAATAAATGTAAAAGTTTACAAAAATATACTTACGATATCCTATAACATTGGGGTACGGTGCAAGTTTTCGGTCACTGTTGTTTGTAAAACACACTCTACGGAGCGACGAACGAAATGCAAATGAAATTATTGATATTGAGCGTATGGGGACGGCCGTTAAAATATCCATAAGTTAAATATCAATGCGCAAAAGAAATAAAACGTATTAATCCGATTTTAGTAAATAATGATCGACTGTCGACGTTTCCTATACCGGCCATACTAAGTTAATGGAACACGTATAGTCTACGTTTAAAATTAATTTTGGTTTAAATATACAACTACGTAATTGATATTTGTGTTAAAATATATAAATACATACGTTGTCTTGAGTTTAATTTCAGTGTATTTTACTTGTACACAGTGGCGCATTTATGCAGGCCCCGGGATGTCCAAGTTAGGGGTTGCGGGTGAACCTTAATTATTACATTTTAAAAATACTAAACATTTTTTATTTTATGTAGAAACTAATTCGATTTAAAATACGAAAATAAATAAATAAATAAATTTACACTGTAATTTATGTAATTTTTTTTTTTTTTTTTTTATTAGCTTTTAGAATCAATATTTTTATTATAATTTAATTTTTGTGTTTAAGAGGGCCTCCATCTCTTATAGGCCCTAGGGCCACTTAGTTTCACGTTACGCCACTGCTTGTGCATGCAAACCATCTAAACCAAGGATAAATATAAGTAATCGCCGGAAATCAGCTTTTATTTAAAAAAAAAAAAAAATTAAAATTCAATAATTAAGCATCTTTTTATTTCTCTCTCTCTCTCGGCTCATCAGTATTTCGAAAGAGATTTTCGTTTTTCGCGCCAGCCTAGGAACAAATATATCCTAATTACGACTCTGCCAAGACCAAGAAAATCCTGCTCCTTACACTCCGGGCGTAGGCCTGTGATGCCTGGTGCCTTCCGCCGACCCTGACCGCAACCCGATTGAGCACAGGTGCAATCAAACAAATTCGGGAATTTCAAAAATATCAAAAATACGACACGGTCGAGCACAGAAATACGTACGACGATAAATACCGTTTCTGTTAACGTGCTACAACAATGGTAAACAATTAAATTACAAAACTAAATTTTCACTTTTCGTATATTATAAAATAAAATTGTTTGTCGTTGATCTTACAGTTCGTATTGTTATAAAGCAGTAGCCCTAAATACTTATTTCCAAAAATTTTTATAAATATTTTTTGTAAACCGTTGGAATCTGTATTTCAATGTCCGACGTTCCATTCGTTTGACTGTGCACAATCGGGTTGTTAAAAAATACGGACCGTGCTCAATCGTGTATCGCCGTACGAATATTACACTCTATACACCTGTACGTATGAAAATCAATGAAGTTGTGTAGAGTGTCTTCACGAGTAGGTGTAAACGTTTTTTTTTTCTTTTTCTTTTTTTTTTCTGACGATAACATTTTTATCTGATCGGTCGTCGTATAAGTACAATATATTTTATAAATACTACGTAATAACGTTATTCCGCCGCCTCCGTGTTGTTTTAAATAATAAATACATTTGTATTTTTTTTTATCACATTTTGAAATTGCCAACTCGTTTTTATTCGTTTAGTCTTATATATCACATAATAATCCTCGTCGGAAGTTTGAATTATAACCGTTTCCTCTCGAAACTCAAAGGAGTGTTTTTTCTTTCTTCTATTATACTCGACGATTACTTTTGATTATTATTCTCTCTCTATATTCGACAACGGTGTGCTTACTCGTTTTTGGTTAAGTACGGAAAATACTTAAACAAACTGGAACTATCGCATTGGACATGCTTATATTCTATGACCGTTTTTAATTGCAATATTGCTGGGTAACTTCCCCAACCATAAGATTCATTGTTACATAAAATTATATTGTCACTTATCAAACTTACTCATTGTACAAAACCGTAAAGATTGTACATTTACTTACTTAAAAAAAAAAAAAAAAATTATAATATTATTATTCAACGCGTTTATACGATGAGGTAATCACAGAAGATGATTGCCCCCCCTCCCTGGTACTGTAATATACAAATAAGTGATAGGTAAATCGAAGTCGAGGAAATACCTCCCCGGGAATATCGCCCGGGAATTTATGATAAATTTCCAAATAATGGGCAATTTTTTTAAACAATATGTTCATTAAACCTTGTTTATCGCATTGTTTATCGAATCAAATAATTATTGACGATCCAAACATAAAGCCTATGAAATAATAATTATGAACTATGATAGAAGTTTGAAAGTATGTTTGTTTGTGCTTTATACAAATCTACAGTTTTATTCCGATCTTGATGAAATTCGGTACACTCGACTTTCAAAACCAGAGGATTGTCGCTGTCTGGTTGCCGTTCCTGAATTCAATCAGCAAACGATAGACAACACGTGACTATTGGTCTTATAATACGAAAATTTAATTTGTTTTTAATTTATTTCCGTATTACCTCGGTTATCCGGAGACGTGGTTTACTATTTAAATTAACCGTGGGCGGGATAACTAGATAAAAATATTAAAAAAATAATATATAGTGTAATAATACTGGGTGTCCCACAAAGATGGGTGTTCATTTCAATATATTCTGAGATAATAAAGATAATCAAATTTAGTTTTTTTTTTTTATATATATATACGACTCCAGGGCATATGGATTACAAATATTCATATTTAAATTAAACTTATGTTACGGTAAACAATTTAGAAGGAAAAAAAAACGTTTTTTTTTTTTATTATTTTTATGAAAAATTTAAAGATAGCCATTTTATTTAATTTGATATACAGAATTCATTCTTCCGAAAATGTCGACATTTCGAATTTTTCTTTTCATTAGCCTCGTGATATTCAACAACTTTCGAAAATAATAAAATAAAAAGTTATTTTTTATCAAAACGTAAAAATATAATTTAAAATTTAATATTTTTTTATCCCCTTGAATCGTATACAAAAACAGAATTTGATTATTTACATTATCTCAGGAAATATCGCAACGGGCATATCTTTGCGGGACACCGTGTATATTAAACATGAAAAAAAAAAAAGAGTATCGTCTTACTTTCAGTAAAATAACTCGAGTAATTAAAAAAAGCAAAATGAATATTTCCTTCGTTTCGTTTGAACTAATAAAACAAATAACTTACTATTTTACAAGGTTATTAAAAACGTTGGGATCAAACGAATCTGTGACCGGTTGATTTGGTAGAAAAAGAAAATGGAAAAAAGAAATATAGTTGTTATACTAGCTGTCCCGCACGGCGTCTCTTGTAGATTTAACCCCCTACCCCTCGCCCAACATTTTTGATCCTATCGCGGTTTTTTATTATTTCTTTTCAATAATCTCTTTAAGAAGAGTACTATCTTGCCCGTGACAACCCAATCAAATAATAATAACTACTGGTTTTTTTCCTTTCATGCGTGTCGCCAAAGTATCCCGGAAATTGAATTTCTGCATTATTCATGTGTAAGGTTTTCCTTTGGGGAATACATTTTCCGAAATTTATTCTTATTTTATACCTGCACCATAAGAGATATACACCACCAATATTTCAGTTCTCTAGGTCCAGCTGATTTGTCTGGGCGTCGATCGGTGGGTGAGTGATATTTGGCTTTTATATAATACCAGCTGCCATCACGCGGCCTCATTTTTTTTTTTTTCAAATTCCATAGTACTTTTAAATTTTAAGTTTCAATTGGCCTTACGTATTGAATATTTCTGGAACCAGCACAAATAGATTCTGTTTGCACAGAGAGTCTTACGAGAAGTTGGATCCGTCTAAACTGGAATAATAGATTGGTTGGTATCATTAGTATTCTTGACCTTTTCCCCCAACTCCACAGCCAGTCGTGCACTCAAGCATACAGTTTTTTTTTTAAAGATTTTATTCCTCGGTTCCTTGCAACGGACATCGGACCTCGGACCTTTGATCACGCGGTACAACATTCTTAAGTAAAAACATCCACTGTTATTTACATGAACATATATCCTGCCAAGGACATCCGTTTTTTTTTTTTTTTTTACTCTGGAATAACATTCGACGGTGGTTGCTCGTATTCTTTGATAGAATATTTTGGTAGATTGTCCGGTCTACATATGTATCTATCGGACTGAAATTGCTTCCCTTAATTTCGAGAGCCTAGCTAGCCTAGTCTAGTAGATGCTTGATCACTACTTTTGTTTGTATATTTTGGAGAAGAGGATTACCGATTTAGCATGACGCCTTGGTCACCACAATATTGTTGTACAATGTTTTTCATTCTATCTTGAATTTTTTTTATCTTTTTATATCATATAAATTTCCGAATTTTCCGGTGGATTTTCCAATAATTCGTTTTCAAACAAACCTTGTCCTGCCAATTACAAACACACACACACACAAAATCAGCCAAATCGATCGAGCCGTTCTCAAGTGACGATCTTACATACATGTCGGAAATTGATTTATATATATATATATATAAATATACATATACAGTGTGTTTCAAAATGATTTTCATCAGATTTCAAAAAAGTTATATTTATTAAAAAATTTGAATAATCAGGTTAGGATATGTTTTACAAGTTAGTCGATTACATTGAGTTTTTGTTATAATATTTACAAATGTTCAATGTGACCTCCCTTTCACAGATTGTAAGTTCCGGTGAACGGGGCCCCGGCCAAGAACAAAATGTAGCGTCATTGGCACTATAGCGACCGATCACATCGGTGTGGTAGCTAAGAAATTTGTACGGTTTGTAACTCAAACATGTCCGCAAAACACGCCAAACTGTTAGGTTAGGTCTGCGGGATAGCAAGTTTTCTGGATGCACGACGACGAACTGATTTCTGCGAACGTCTTACGAAACTTTGTCGAATTTGTTCAACGTTTTCATTCGGAGTTCTTGGTCTCGAGCTGATGACTTCTCTTTACACGAGCAATGGGTTTCACGGAAGGTTTTTATGCCGTTCTCGAATACTTTGGGCTGTTGGAGGTTCAACGTTCGTCAAACTTTCGTCGAACACGACCGCTGCACGCCAATAACAGACGCGCGCATTTCGTTTACAAAACGCTATTTGTCGCTCGGTCCCGACATTGCGATAGCAACTAATGTGACCACGCCGGTCGGCTACGGTGCACTTTGTCGCAACTTTATCGGTAATCGGTAAATACACGGTAACCGTACCAGACGGTCGGTGCTCCGTTTACCGCAAACTGCAGGGGAACCGGCGCTAACGGTCCACTGAAACCGGACGAATCATTTCGCAACGCACCGCAGACAATTTAAATATGTCCCCGACGCATACCTAACCGGAACACGCGTTTCTTTGTTCGCGTGAGGGTGGGGGCGGCGGCTAATTTTCTCGCTATACAATACGTCCGCGGCCGTAATACCAACCCCCGGCCCGCCGGAATTTTCGACGGTCCGCGCCAACGGCCCACACAGCTGTACCGCCAACGCGATATATTTTCCACCGGTTATACAGGCCATTATACAGGGACCTATATAACGCACTATATCACGCACCGCAACGAAGACGACTAAACGATATTATTTAATAAAAATCTATCAGACTCGTAATCCATACCATTCTTATCTAGGAAAAATACGATAATATTCAACATAACGATGTTTGTAATGTTCAAATAATCTAATGATTTCTGTAATTGTGTGCAACGTGCAATGTGTATTTATAAAAATTCATAATATAATTTTGAGAAAATAGTACTTTCATACACAAAAGTCACTATATCTTGTAAATTATAATAAATAAGAAGAAGTATGTAAGAACCTAATTTACAGACAATATTATGATATTTTAAATATATTATGTAACAAAATTTAATTTTCCTAATTGTAAATGAGTTATATATGAAAATGTAAAATATATCATTAAATTATAAATGAATTAATATACTCAAATTTCAAATTCAAGTCGGCACGGGTTAACCTTAATAGATTGACTTAAAACTTTTTGTAGTTCATTTTTTTATGCATATACACAAATTAAGTGGGTGAGACCAACAAAAATGCTAAAAAAAAATTTAAGGGACACCCTAATATAGGTACATTATATTTTACATGCGTACGCTCAGCCGTCGGGGCCACGTGACCACGTATTACGGTCACGTCGTGTAAACCGTTTGCGGCCGGCCAATATCGATCATGGTCGGTAAATCGCGTTCGAACAGCCTACACGCCGACCGCGCAATCCGTTTGGCCGCGTCGTCGCGCTCGGGTTACCTTTGCGCGCGCGCGCACCGGTGTTATTACAATATCGGCGCGCCAGAGACAATAATATTATTAGATTTACAAACGCGGAATCAATTATCCACGAATTTCGGCCGAACCCCGCGTCTCGTCACGTTACACGGTCGGTCAATCTTTAAAAAAAAAAATAAAAATTAAAAATACCTAGATATATATATATATATAATTCGATTGCCGTTTCAATCGCCTGGGGCGGGCTATAGGCGACCCGCGGTCCGAATCCGGCCCGGCGAACAACATTTTTTTTTTTTTTTTCTTAAATGCCGGATTTCCGCGCACAATAGATATTCGATTTATTTTCATAAATGCATTTGGACATTGGCGATGACATTCGTCGTCTATAGCCGATACTCAATAATTTATTATTCAGCGTGCATTAAACCGTTTTCGCATCGCGTTAGTCGTGTTTAAACGAAACATTACGTTTACAAATATTGTTCGTGTTGCAATCGAAATCGCGAAATTTGCCATCTGACATCAAGTGTGTAACCGCTTTCCGCCGAAATCCTGACATATTTAAGGTAGATAAAATAGATAAATCGAGATTTTATTCATTTCCCAACAATACGTAAATACAAAAAGAATTCTGACATAGACTGCAGTGTGTTTTTAGGCATTTTGTCAGACCTTGGCGAAGAATTTGGCAAGAGATTCAAAGACTTTGCACAAATTGGAAAACTGTTGCAATTTTTAAAAAATCCTTATGAAGATTCTCCAACTGGATAATGGTTTGACGTAACTACGAAATCGTTCAGACTTCAAAAATCTTCACTTCAAATGGAAATTATTTATTTGCAAGAATATATTTAATTATTGCACATATACAAAACTTCATCTACTGAAGGTTTTTGGTTATTTAACCTTTTTTTTTTTTTTTTTTTTTTTTTTTTGTGGCATCGATGACGGGCCGGGGACTAGCCTTGCGGAAATACTACCGGCCCGCCACCATCGTTTATTAAAACGCAAAAACACATACAATTATTTACACAACATAAAATCCCCTTTTCCCCTTCGCGGGGCGGGCTCACATAATAAAACTTATTAACTAAGTATATATAAAATCACCTTAAAACTAAAAAATTTACAATATTTTCTTTTTTTAAAAATATATACAACAATCCTTACTGACTACAAAATTAACACCTAAATACAATCATTTATTTACAATGGTAAATTATGTACATGTTGCATCGGCTGCTACTGCCGTCGACGCTGTCGCCGACGCTCCGGCGGTGCTCCTGCTGCTGCTGCCGCTGCTGCTGCTGCTGCTGCCGCCGCCGCTCTGGCCGCCGCTCTGGCCGCCTCCCACCGACGCTCCTCCTCCCCCTTTGCCCCCATGACGGATATTGCAAAGGCCCTGACGGCTGACCATGCCTCGGTACTGCTAAGCATGGCCGGTCCAAGCCCTTCCGGAGAGATGCTGCCCAACACCGCGACTAGCGCTGCACGTTCGGTATTCCAAGCCGGGCAGTCTAGAAGGGTGTGGGCCGCATCGTCCACCTCCGATGTGCAATGGGCGCAGTGGGGGGCGTCGCGCTTGCCGATCCTATGCAGGAAGCTAGCAAAGCACCCGTGTCCGGTGAGGAGCTGGGTAAGGTGATAGTCCAGCTCGCCCCGTGACCTGGTGGCCCAAGGCGCAACGGGACCGATCACCCTACGGGTCCACTCACCCCTGGTACCCATGCTATGCCGCTCCTGCCACTGCACGAGGGTCGCGGACCTACGCTGTGCAGCGGTTTCGACGCGAATGTCGCCGCCGTCGCCACCGCGCCGGCTCCAGTAGGCTTTACGTCTCTCTATCGCGAGCAGGTCGATCGGAGGGAGACCCGCGATCAACAACGCCGCGTCATGGGAGACCGTCCTGTAGGACATGGAAACCCTCAACGCTGCGCGCCGCTGAACGCGGAGCATCTCTTTCACGGCCCTGGTCGCGTAGGGAACCATGGAGCCCCACACCGGAGATCCATACAGCATTACCGAAGTGGCCACCCCGGCGTACAACCTCCTCCTGGGCTCCTTGGGACCCCCCACGTTGGGCATCAGCCGCGCTAGGGCGGCGAGTACCCCACGGGCCTTGTCGGCGGCGCATGTAATGTGCGCCTTGAATACTAGGGTGTCGTCGAACAACACGCCTAGATATTTGATCGTCCTCGAGAGAGCCACCGGCTCCCCCTCCAGTGTAATTTGGGGAACCCTGTCCTTGTACTTACGCTTGAACATGATGGCCTGGGTCTTGTTGACGGCGAGCCGAAGCCCGAGACTCCGTATCTTTTCGGCCACCAGGTTCAAGACGTAGTTGACTTTTCCCTCGACTCCCTCGGAGGTATCGCTCTTGCCGATGACAAGCGTGTCGTCGGCGAACCCTATTACCCTGACTCCGTGTGGTACTGCAACCCGTAGCACGGCGTCGTATGTGAGGTTCCAAAGGAACGGCCCAAGCACCGAGCCCTGGGGTACCCCACAAGTGACATCCACGTTCACGGGACCCTCTAGGCAGTTAATGGTTACCCCCCTGCCGCGGAAGTACGACGCCATTAACTGCCTAATATAAGGTGGGACGTCCCACGCCCCGAGCGCGTCTAACACGTGCTCCCAACCCACACTGTTAAACGCGTTGCGGATGTCAAGGGAGACCGCCACGCACATCTCCATGTGGTTCACGGCGTTGAGGGCAAACTCCCGGACTTTTATCCCGGCGTCGTCCGCGGATTTCCCGGGCCTGAACCCAAACTGGGCCCTTGAGAGGCCGCCCTTGAGTTGCAGGTGGGCCTCGAGACGGCGCACGAGGATAAACTCCAACAGTTTACCCACGTCGTTGAGCAGGCACAGGGGCCTGTACGAAGAGGGCTCGCCTACCGGCTTGACCCCCTTGCGCAGAAGCACCAGCCTGCCCTGTTTCCACCTGTGCGGGTAGCATCCCGACTCCAGGCACACGCCGAGCGTGCTCAGCAGCAACCCCGGGTCCGCCTTGTGGACGGCCGCCAGGATGCCGGAGCTGATCCCGTCGGGGCCTGGCGCCTTTCTACGGCCCGCGATGCGCGCGACGGCAGCGTCCACTTCGCTCGCCAGAAGGGGCGGAACGTACGCGGTGGGGGAGATAACTCTGGGAGCCAAGGGAGGTGGGCGCGTCGGGAACAGTTCGTCCGTGATGCGTTCCACCTCGGCCTTAGACATACCGGCCGTAGCCGGTAGGCCTTTGAGCTTCCGGAGGACAAGCTTATACGGCTGACCCCAAGGGTCACCGTCGACGGCGGCCAGCAGCTCCTTCCAGCACAACTCCTTGCTTCTGGAGATGGCCTTGTTGAGCGCGGCGCGGCTAAGTCGTAGTGCTATAAGCTTGTCCTCGGGGACGACCGCCGAGTGTCGACCGGCGCGTGCGGCCGCTCTTTTGACGGCCCTTCTGGCCGCGGTGCTCTCGCGCCTCAGGCGCGCTATCTCCGGCGTCCACCAGTGGACAGCGCGTTTTCCCGTCGGCGGAGATCCGCGGCGGGGCAGAAGATCGTCGCACGCGGCGGCGACCACTTCCTCGAACTCGGCGGCGAGCGCGTCCGCGATTCCTTCTGTCGGTCGCAGTGTCGCGGCGTTTGCCCCCCGAGCGTCCCACTCGTCGCGAGCTCGGCGCAGGCTCGTGGCGAAACTTACCTGGTCGATACCTCGACCCGTCACCCATCCTTTCGCGCGGCCGTGTCGGGGGTCGGCTAACACCGCGCCGGGGCGTCGGACGGCCGCGAGGCTGAACGACACGTACCGGTGCAGGCTTAGCGACTCCGTCTCCAGAACCTCCCAGTCGACAATCCTAGAGACGATCGACTCGGAGGCAAAGGAGACGTCGATGCACGACTGGGCGAAAGGTCTGGGCCTCATGAACGTGGGAACGCGGCCCCTGTTGAGCACCGCCAACCGCAGGGAAGCCGCTAATTCCGCGAGTCGGGAACCTTTGTCGTCCTCGACCGGATGACCCCACTCGGGAGACTTCGCGTTGAAGTCCCCCGCGACGATCACCGGGCCGCGAACGCCGCGTACGCAAGCGTCCAGGCGCGCGAGGAACCCGTCGAACTCTACTGCCCTCCTTGGGTTCGGAGACCAGTAGCAGCAGAAGACGGTGATCCCCCGCACCCTTAGCCAGGTGAAGCCCTCCTCGGGAATTAACGCCGACCCTTCCACGGCGTAGGCCCCGTTAACCACGACGATTGCCGCCTTCGCTGCCGTATCGCAGTACCAGCCGTCGGCAAGGGTACCGCATCGGTAGGGCTCGTTGAGCAGGAGCAGGTCGGCCCCGAGCTCTCTCGCCGTAGCGAAAGCGAGGTCCTGCGCCTGCCTCCCTCCGTCTACGTTTATTTGGAGGAGCCTGGCCATTAGGCCTTAGACTCCTCCCCCTTACCCGCCAGTCTGCCGGCGAAGGCCGTCCTCACCGCCGGGGTGCCGTCGCAGTCGGCAGCCTTGTGTTCGCCGGACCCACAGCTCCAGCAACAGCTGGATCTGTCGGGGCCGGAGCACGACGCGGCTGTGTGCCCGAAAGAGAGACACCTAAAGCAACGCTGTCGGTCCTCGAGGACCCTTAAGCGACAGCTCACTAGGCCGACAATAAGGCGGCCGTCTGAGACGAGCTTGGCGACAACCGTCGCGGGCACCGAGACAACCGCTACCTGAGTAGCGCCGAATCTCGCCCTGAGGCTCAAAACCTTGAGCGAGTCAGGGGCGACACCCGACGCTGCGGCGACAGCGTCCAACACCTCTTCCCTCGACGTCCATTGGTCGAGGTCTCTGATCTCCAACGTCGCCTTCCTTACCAGGGCGTTAACCGCCACGCCAGAGCCTGCGGACCTAGCGACCTCGGCCCTGATCGCGTCCACCTGCGCGGCATCACCGCGCACCTCGATGAGTAGGCCGCCGGAGCGGGCTTGCCTCATGCCGACCACCTTACTTCCAATAGCGCCCTTGTCCACACCCTTGCGGATGCGCTGGACGAGGGCGGGGAACTCCTCAAGTGACGCGCCGTCCACCAAAATGGCGGAGGGCCTGCTCCTCGGCTTTTTTACGGCCGGTTGGGTGGGGGGGACGGGTGGTCGGCCCGACGAGGCGACCGGTGACGCCTTCTTACGTCTGGCGACCAAAGCCCAGGAGTGGGGCGGGGATTCGCCCTTACCCCCCTCGCGCGGGGTTTCGGCGCTTGGGCAGGGGGGGATGTCCCCGTTTTCCCCTTCGCGCGGGACTGCGGCGGTTGAGCGGGGAGGGTTTTTCCCCTTGCCCCCCTCGCGCGGAGTAACGCTGGCGCGGTTCTTCGGTGGCTGCGCATTGGCGGCAGCCTGGCCGCATCGGATGGCCTCGATGGCAGCCATCATTTTTTCACCGCTGGCACGTGATTCCGCCCGGAGTGCCGCAACTTCCTTTTGCCAGTCCGCGGGAACCACTGTGGCGGCTGGAGCCGTCTTGGAAATCTTGGCCGCATCCAGACTGGCGACAAGGTCGCCGAATAGGGCGTGGACCCTGTCGGCCCCTTCGCGGGCGCCGTCAAGACGCGACTTCCTGAGGATCGCCCGTAAGGCGGCGATCTCGCTCTTGATACCGGCGATTATGGTTGCCGCCGGTTTTTGGGCCGCTCTAAGAGTAACGGCCCTGTTCGATGATGTGGCTGGGGACCGCTGTGGCGCCCTGGCTGGCTGGCTGCCGGGAGGTGAGCCCGCTGGATCCGCCTGCTTTCCATTGATGTTCGGGACGCTTTTGCGCCGCTGGGCGCCGCTGGCACCCGGTTGGGGACTCCCCATGGTGGGTCGCCCTGTCCTATGCTCTTGGTGAGGGGGGGTTTGAGAGCGTAGTTTACGCTCCGCGCCTACGCGTGGAACGTGAACGGAGAAAAAAAGTAAGACCCCGTTCACCGCGTCGCGGTGTATACACCCGGTGCACTACGACACGGTGTATACAATCCGCACTGTTGTACCGCGGCTGGTTGATGCCGTAATCGGCGGCGGGGAAAAAAAACCCGTGACGGCGTACGCGAGAATATAATAAAGAATAACTTACTGTTGTAAATTATCAGCAGCGTTGCCGACCCGTGTTGACGGTCGGGGGACGGAAAAACCGACAATAAACGAAATCGGCGGGCACCGACGCGACGCGCACTAATTACCGCGATAAGGCAACGCCGACCGAACGCCTGTAATAATGCGATAGCGCGTGACTATCTGCCGCGGCGGCCACGTAATTATTATTATGTTATCGGACCGACTCGAAAACGACACCGGTCCGTCGCACTTATTTTATGTCAATATTAAAATGTACAATAATCGAGAACTAAAAAATGCTATTACTTCGCGCGAAGTGGTCGAATCTTCGCGCGCAATGTCTTAAAAAAATCACGGGTTCAATACGATTAATTTGATATAAAATTTATCGCGAAAGGACACCGAAAAAAAACACACGGAAAAAATCGCACGGGAGCGGCGCAAACACAGTACTGTCGCTACGGGCTCCGGAACGCGACTTGGTTATTTAACCTAACCTAACCTAACTTCGTACTCCAAAACGACGTTTTTAAAGAATAAATATCGTTCAAGACTAACCAATCTTCATCTTGAGAACACTCTGCGTATTAGTTGTACTTCAAGAGCACTAAATATAAGAATAACTGGCTCAGGACAAGAAATGTAATTTCTCTCATAAATGTCGAAGTATAAAATAATATTATTACATGCAACTTAATAATTTATATTACCGACGTTTTATTAAATAATTTGCCTTAAACGGCTTAAACTGTGTTTTTAATACAAAAATATATACATTTATTAAATAATATTTAAGTTTTTTCTGGCCCTCAAATAATTGTAATTATATTATCTGGACCGCTACAGAGACTAATTGCCGACCGACCCCTGGCCTATGGCTTACCGTCGTCGCATACAACCGAATAAATTCATCCATAATAAAACAAATTTATTGTCAAAAAAAAAAAAAAAAAAAATACATTTAAAACCTAGGCACAAGTATCTGTAATATTTGAACGGGCGGAATATTATAAGAGAATTTATCGCGTGTCCATTCATATAATATCGGTAAAATATCGAATACGCGATAGTATTTTTCAACGACATCAATTAAAAAATACCATATTGATGTGTAATAAATAAAACGGTAATTCTTACTCGCCTATCATTAAAATAATGTAGTCTTTGTTTTAATTTCATGCTTATCGCTCATAATTATGTATATTTAATGATTTTTTTTGTTTTTGTTCTTCGTATAACTCCGAGCCTTATATTACTTACTGTCGATAGTTTATGTTATTTATCGACCTAATAGCCGTTAAATAAATTTTTATAAAATCCGTTATAGCAGTACCAGTGTGTCGGGCGATTATTTTTAAGGAGTTTTTTTTCTACAAACAATCGAATATTCTAAATATACAACAATAACGATATTGTACATGTGTCGTGAATGTTTAATATATTCTATCAGAATCGATTAAATTCAGTATGTTGTGCGTAGTTATTATAATATGATGTAAGCTTAAAAATAACTCGTAGATAATAATCATAATATACGGCTTGGCATTAAAACATGTCCCGATTTCTCGTACCTACACGTTTCCCCATTGATTATGTTGAATTTATTGAGATTTCACAAACGGTTAAATGCAGTCCGTAACCACAGATAATAATAGATAAATGGACGGGCGACGGCCGAGGCTTTGGTGGACACTACGGCTGCGCATCGAGTCCGCTTAGAGTTCCAATCAGTTGATTACCGTCGTTCCTATCAATTGATAATAATTCACCACGGTTAGAACATTTTTGTGCAAAACACAATTTCGTGTATACGTTTGTCGTATTCAATGTAACCTCACCGAAATGATACTCTGTAAAAAATTATACGTATAAACGTACGTGTCCGGTTTCAATAGTGTTATGAGCGCGAAATATTTCACTTGAAATTGCACGCTAACCGAAAGATTTTAACGAATAAAAGCATCACCGGGAGTAATTACAATATTGCATTTGTTTCAAATCCAAAATATTATATACTTTAACAGCAACAAATAATTGCTTAAGTAATTAAAATATCCGCTTAAAAAAAAAATAACTACGAACTATGAAATTTGTATAGTTTTGTAAATTGAAAATTGCGACTATAAATTTAAAACTTGAATATTTTACGGTATTACCATTATTCTGTATTCATGTGTATAGTTGTACCGGTTTAAAACAAAATTCAATAAATAATACAAATAACTTTTAATCTAATTCTCTTGATAAATGAAGAACGAACGGACTTGGGTAAAATGAAACGTATTACGAATAAACATTCGAATACTTCACAAATATTGTTGTATTTCCAAAATATTCCGAATACTTAGCGAATTACTCAATCATGTTAGTACAGGGTTTATGGCCATCTACAAATCGCATTATTATTATTATAAACCGATGTATGTGTATGGGTAATTATCGTTTAAAAATAATACTATAATATGTATAGAGTATTACTGGGTTCTGGGTTTATCTACGAACGATTCCAAAACTGTTCTGAATTCGAATGCAATGAATGGCCGCGTTCCCACGACTGGTGTAGACTTGTCTAACTTTCAAATTAAATTTGTTGGAGTAATTTTAATATTTTGTCATGCCGTGCCGTTGGAACCAGTCGGATTTATAATTTATATTGTTAATCTATTGCACGCTGTATTGTATTACGTCCAATTCCGCAGCTCCGCAACGAATAAACCAAATTTAAAATAATTAAAATAACTCAAAAAATTGAAATTTTAATTTAATAGATTATTATTCGATGACGATTTGCGCCGCCGAATAACACTGTTATAATAAGCCAATATTTCACATTTATCGTAGAGAAAAATATTCTAAAACGAGTGACGAGAAATATTTTTTTTTTTAAGGAATAAAATACTTGATACAAATATTCGGAGTACGCTATCGATGACTTCGAAAAAAACATATTTTAAAAATATTCAAAATACAGTATTCTGAATACTTTATACGGAATATCGTTGGCGTCTGAGAACGAATATATATTATGTAATTAATAATAAGTATATATTTTAGTCCAGGGGCTAGAACCTTAATGATTAATTTAGACTAAGGAACAACGATTCTGAGCGGAGTTCGGTAAAAATGTTTTGATTTATTAAAATTGAAAATCGTATTAATTTGTAACTAGAAAATAAACTATAAGGAGGCAAAAAGTTTTGATCGCATAAATTGGAAAACACCGGAATGATTTATACGGTTTTCATCAAAATTCGAACTTTACACGATAAAAAAGAGTTATTGCATTTCGTTCCACTTTTTTTCTTTTTGACCGTTAAGTACAACTAATGATGCACCTTGTGTCGAATGTTCGTACACGGCCAAACAAATTGTTATAACATTAGTCGTAAAATAGTACCTTGAAATACTGTAATTTTTACGATTTTTATCAATACTTGTATGATCTACAATTTTTAACTAACGATGAACCTTGTGTATAATTTTCAAGCATTTCCGCTCGGCCAAAACAATTTAATTAACATAAAACCAAATAAAAATACTAGAAAACTTGTAATGCATATAAATAGATAATAAAAAACCTCGCCAGAATATTTTGGAAAATTAATATTCTATGAAAATGTCAGGTATCTACGATTATTTTTAACAGAGTTACAATAAAAAAAAGAATGCAAATTACGAAAATATAATACTATTCGGGTTTTTCTCATTTATTAAGAAAATTACAACGAAAATCAAAAAATGACCGACTCAACGCGCAATTTCTAGATCTAAATTTCAAAAAAAACTGCTACAATTAAAAATCGGAACAAGATTTCCGGCGGAAATGTTGTACATGGACGGAAAAAAACTGCGCTCAAAATCTAATATGTCGATATTTATCAAAAATATTATCGAAACGAAATATTTCATGAGACATTATTTATTATTATCATAATAATTATTATTGATGTTATTGTACACATTTTATCCGTACAGACAACTTGGGCGTAGTTGTTTCGTCTTTTTATTTCCGTGCGAAATCAAATAATAATATTTAAATTTTGTACATTATAGCCGAACAATATTGACCATCTGAATTCGTTGTGATTGTAACAGGCTGTACAACACCCAACTATAATATCGTACGTATTTTTTTTTTTTTTTTTTTTTTCGTCATCTTGGTGTTTTTATTATTATTATTACTTACCTACCGCCTCCCCGTGTTTGTTAAAAACTTTAGATTCTCAAAGGGTGGCCTATAATATTATTATTATAGTTTTAGATTCTCAAAGAGAATATATTATATATATATATATATATATGAAAATGTTAATACACGTTGCACTAATATAGGACAAACAGCCCATAAATTAGAATAATTTAAAGTTTAAACTGGAGTTTCGAGGGAAAGGGTATAAAACGTCTTAACGTTTTCAGACTGCCCTGCTCTGATCTGAACCCGCAGCCACGACAGTATCGTAGGCAAGCGACACCACCGGTATTTTCTATCCCGGTCTACCACTATGTAAACGAAACTGTATATAATAGTGTTGGAACTATCCGGATACTCGAATCTTTTAAAATCCGGATGAAAAATGAATTCGGATATCCACAATCGGGATATTCGTACTATTCGGATGTCTTTATCGATCGATTATTCGAAAATGCAATTGAGAATTATTCGGGTTATAAATGGGTTACTCGCGAATTAAAAGAAGTATTGAATCCACAAAAAACCATGTTAAATACTAACAAAATATATATTTGGTATACTTATAATTTAGAGTAAACGCGAAACGGTAAATATATGTAAATATGAAAACGATTGGACTTAAACGTTGACTGCGGACACTGCGAATACGATATTTCGTTTTTAACTATTATTTTAATTGTATAACCTCCTGGAAATACGTAAAATTCAGAGTCGCGTACAATTTATCTCATTGGCCACAATATAGAAATCCGAATACTATAAATATCCGAATATTACGGCTATTCGAATATATTCGAGTATATTGGGATTTTGCTATTTTTCAACTATCCGGATATCAGATTCCGGTTATTTTATTAGGAGATATTTAAAAAAAAATCCGAATGTAAGACCCAACACTAACATATACATTAATTATCATAAAAATGAATATAATTGTCGCCCAACAATAACATCGAATCGTTTTTCTCAATTACATTTACTACCACATTACATTTACCTACGCGTTTTATGCCGTTTGCTTCGATATTTAACAATCGAAATAACACAATATGATTTATATTATATCTAGACAATTACTCGATTTTTTTTTAATCGGATAATTATTGAAATAATCGAGAGAAAAAATCCAACCGACAATCGATTTAGACGGACCGTAATATATTAGGTACTTCAATCACCCGTTATCCTTCATTCGGATGTTTTTTTTTTTATTACGAATATTAATGTTACCTACGTATAACGCAATATCCATGAGCGTAGCAAAGTCATTTTTTTAGACAGAGTCCATGTTTTTTTGGACTTAACAAAAAAAAAAAAAACCGTACACACATGTATAAATACGGCATATTTTTAAATTGTATACAATTTATTTATACCATTTGTTCAGTGTTCTGGAGTTCATATAAAAACTATTATTTATACAAGAATAAAATTGCTTTTTAGTGGATGAACGAATATTTTGTTAGATACAAAAAATGAGTAAATACAAATTCATCTTTTTTTGTTGTTGTTAAAAATTGTCAATGAACAAAATTGAATGATAGTAATACTACGTGTAGAAAAAACACAAAATCAAACGAATCGGTAACAGTACGGGGCATAGTTTTAATTATTATTTAATTTTGGTTGCGATTTGGAGGCAAAAAAAAAAAAAAATACCGTGGAGATAACACCGACCACAGCACCCGTTGTGGGAAACACGTGAAAATGCAATTTGTTTTTCCAATTGATTCCGGTTTTTTTAATTATAGATAATCCAATCTAACCACATCGAGGAATTCCGGTGACTAACCGTAGCAAATGACAAATCCGACGGCACAATAATATTAACTGCGAGTAATATCGTCAGATATGCGTCTATAGTGTACAAAGTAATAATAATAATAATATTTTAATACAAATATAATTACTTACCGATGTGATCGGGGTTCGAATATACACGGCGAGCTAATAACATACGCGCATTTATACTGATAACCGCACCGAGCGTTCCAGCAATGCGTAACCGCAGTCCAAGATCAAACGACGACGCGGGCCACAAGGAGAATATTATTCTGTAGTTTGGCTTGTCAAGTGGAATAATTAAATGTGGCGGGACTCCTTGATGAATGCACCCCACCGTACCGCAATGTACGAGATGCACTGATATTTGTTAATATATTATTATGTAATATACTGTAATAATTTGTACGTCTTTTAATTTAAACCGAAATCAACTGCCTAAAGCAGTTTTCCCGACCTAAAGGCTGAGGACTCAACCTTTTTATAGTCGCGTACCACCTACACGATTTGAAAATTTTTACGTACCACCTGACCATTTTTTTTTATAATAAATTAATAATGTGTACGTTTATGTTATATGCATAGAATTCTATTTTATTAGGAATTACAAAATGAGATAATATAAAATAAATATATATATATAAAGTATTTAACGCGCGAAATTAAATTAAATCAAATTAAATATGTAAAATTATTTTTAATTATTATGGTTTACTTTTTACTCCAATTGAGACGATTGGTATGGTTTTGAACGGACGATGACGTCAATATCGGGCTCCAAATTGATAACTTTAAGTCTTAATTAATCACTTTCTACGTTTAATCTACTTCTATACTTATTTTTTGTGTACAATAAGTGAGAAAATGTATTTTCGCACAGATATGTTGATACGAAAGGGATTAGAAACTGTAAAGCTTGCGTGGACAATGCCGAGTATTCTTGTTACACGTCCAGCCAAACATTAGTGATATTTTTGGTTTTGAAAGCGGTTTTTAGAGTAGAGTCGCTGGTTTATATTATATTAAAGAGAATATCGTTATTTTAATTGCTACGATTACAAACGACCTCCACACTATCAAATAAACATCAAATAAATCGAATAATATTTAACGTTTAATAATGATTCATTCGAATTTTTTTTTATGAAGGGAGATTTTCTTCGCGTACCACTAATGGTACACGTACCACAGGTTGAGAACCGCTGGCCTAAAGTATATGCTTTGCAATTTCGATTAAAACAAACGGTAGTTATTGAAATAAAGTAGGACATTTAGAATCATGATAATGTTTTTTGGCCCGGTTTTGTGTGACGCGAAACACGAATTTTATTTATCGCATTTCGGGAGGAAGTAGGACAACAAAGAGCGATCAAAAATGAAAATGTCAGTAAAACAACCGAAAACGGAACCCAATGGTGACGGTATACAGGGCGAGTAATTTTATTTTCCCAACGTCGAATTACTAATGATATATATTTTAAACTGTAAGGAGAAATTATTCTACATAGATAGTTTTACAATTATCTAGATAAGATTTATTCGGATAAAACACAGACAATTAGTTTAGTTTTTAATGGCTTTTAATAACAATTAATTCGTTCTGTGCATTATCTATTCAATTATGAATTATGATTTAATTGATTTACGTTTCGTAAAGTCATCATAATTTATGTATTTATTGAACATTAGAAATTAACAATAAACATTAAAAAAAATATATTCTAAAAGAATTCTAATACTTTTTCAAATATTCGAATATATATTCTGAATACAAAAAAAAAGTGTGTTTTTTACAAGACTGAAGTTATAGAAAATTCCGTACTTATTTATCAAAACGAAAAAATATATCTTAGTTTTATTTTCGTTCTAAAAATATATAAATATGTTTAATAATAACGTTGAAAATTGATATTACAATCATATATATATATATATATATATTATTTTTTTTTTTTCTAATATCTACTTCACGTGTAATTATATGTTTTAAAATTCAAATACCACTTTGTTTCGAATCGATCAAAGGGGTCTACTTTATGTTCGAATAAAGTGGACTATTGTAAATAATTTTAGATTCTAGGTATAAAGTGAATTTTGAAAATGTTCTCATTATATAGATCGCGTGTCGTGTTATTATTGCGGAATACAAACAATAGCCCTTTGAACGTATTGGTTATTTTCGTGTTTGCCGGGGGTCGCAATTGTTTCGAGCTCTTGGTATTAATTTCACAATCGGAGATATTATTCAACTCGTACATCAAACGGCACAACGTTTACCGCGATGTTCACTAGTACGTGTATTATTATTACAAATCGATAAAACGATCCGGTTGGTTAACGTTTAATTCGATAGTTTTACAGTGCCGCCCGGGTATGTAATTCGGTAAACATTGCGGAATGTGCGATTGATTTTGCACGGGGTGGAGGAATTATTATTACTATTATATTATTCGGTCGGTTTTACGTAATTGAATATTGATTGCCATGTATATGCATACGGAATATCGCGGTTTTTTTTTAACATTGCGCCGGTTATCCGATGGTTTTTGTCTTTTAGATTCCGAGCGTGACGATGAGTAATGTATTCGTTTCACCACGATGCTGACGGTTTTTTTCATTCATATTCGATTAAGTTTTACTGTTCGATTTCTGCCTGACTGGTAGAAACGTTGTCGGTTCTCGCCAATACGTAAAATACCGTCGGGAATATCTTATAATACGCAAATTGAGACTGTATCATTACAATAACGCTATACACGCCTCATACGATAATAATGATCGGAAGTTCGTGTATTTGCATGTTTATTTTGCTACATAGGAATACGTGCTAAGTGAAGTACAAATCCGTTTCGTAACAATAGTAATACAAATACATAGTAAAAAAGTGCAAGTTTTTGTATATTTGGCGTATAGTAGATTTTTTTTTGAATTATATTAAGCGCATAGTTCGTATAAATCGAGGAAATTATTATTTCTTATTTGCTTTCCCGAACATTTTCACATAACCTTAGTATTTGTTTCAGTTTATTTTTATGCTTGTGTGTCTATGGGTTTCTATGAGTTGGTTACAGTTTGCAAAATAATCAAGGTTAGTAAAGACGAGAAAGCTTTGACGACAAGTAAAATAAATATAATTAAAATAAAAATTAAATGAAATAAAATATAACATTTAAAATCTAATTTTTCAACAAATTGATTTATTCTTCTTCTAAATAAACATGATTTATTTATGTTTTTTTTTTTTTTTTTTAGAACTATAGCGCATATAAACGCATATTTTCGAACTTTTAAGTGCACAAGTGCATGGTTGCGTTTATGATTTTTTTTTTTCTGCGCATGAACTCACGAGCCCTGCTGAATTAATGATAAAGTTTGGCATTTTGAGTAATTATAGTTGCGAATACGCGTATACGTAAATCGACTTTAAGAAAACACACAAAGACCCAAAACGTATATTCCCTAAACGTAAATAATAAAAATAGAAAAGCACTTGTGTGCTGGGCGGGTCGGGCGAATACGGAATTACAAGGTTCCCGGCACTTTAGACCTAACAGAAGTTAAGTAATAGCGATCATACAAAGCGACAAAATGAATTGAAAACTCAAGTAACAAAACACACATATACACGTATACATAGTCTTTTAATCGCGTTAATGAATTCGCCGACACTTGACAAAAAACAACACCGCTATTCGCGTTTTCAAAGATCAATTATTATACGCAACTGCCGGGGAAAACGGCTCCAATGAAATGTATTTTTCGCACGTATATAATTCATTTAACGCTTTGGTTATTGAATTAACCGCACGGCGCACAAACCCGAGAATTAATTGGCTCTGCGTTTTCGGGTCGCGCCGAGACCGTAACACACCCGAAAATCATTGCCGCCGCGCGCCGCGCGCGAAATTTCCCAAAACCGTTTTAAATATTCAAATCGGTATGAACAAACAACAACACACATTATCCGACCCTAAGCGCGGCGAAGTTTCTCGGCTATTTAATACGCGGTATAAATAAAACCAGCAGGCATGGTTTTCGTTCGTAAAACACAACCACTACCACCGCCCGTGCTCTAACAGCGTATTCACGCCGGGTGAAATACATACGAATATTCCATAATACCCGAACGGTTTAATACGGAAATTTGTATAGTCCTACTGGCCTGTCCGCCAGTTATAACTTGCGGCCACCGGGTTAAACGTTAACAAACAAGCCGACACGTTATTTATTTCGCACCGTGGGTAAGCGCCATTGTTGTAGGTGGCGATTTGGCGTGTATAGGTCGTGCAAGTAACAATTAAATCAACAATTACACTATACAAAGTAATTATCAGATCAGTTCTTCTGTGTGCTTGTGAAACATGGCCTAACACGACCAAATGAGATGAAGACGAAATAGCGATCTTTGAACGACGAATATATTAAGAAGAATATATTCGTCCGAAACCGAAATAATATCACACAACAATATGAACGTAGAAGCAACATAGAATTACAACAACTATATAATGAACCGAACATAGTAGCAGTACTACAATATAGAAGAATCGGATGGGCCGGCCACGTATGGAGGTCAAATAGCCTAATGAAAACGGTATTAAAATGGAAAAGACCACTAAGCAGACCAAAACAACTATGGATAGACAAGGTAAAAAAGAATTTGGAAGAATTTGGAATACAAGATATGGAAGTAGTAACTCCGGATAGGTGGACAGGCGGAAGCAAATTTGTGTTGCGGTTATGGGCCTCAAATGGCCTTTAAAAACCGGAGAAGAAGAAGAAGAAGAATATAGGACATGCATATGGTATACTAAAATAATATCCGTGGGCCATCGCATACGAAAAAGAAATATTCGACCGATAATCAAATTGAACGTGCTTTGGCCGATTAATTGCAATTGTGAAACACTGTTCGTGTTTTAAACGAATCAAATTTAACGTTAATTGCGAACTTGAAACGCTGGACACATTAAATAACGATATTTTTATCCGCATAAAATCAAAACAATTAATAGAAAATTAGAAAAACTCGATAAAACGGAAGGGCATATTGAAAATTGCATTTCATCTATAAAGCGAATGGAAATATAAATATTCTGTGAATACTTATGTTTATACTGAATTACCATAAAAAAAAAATATCGAAAATTACAAAAACCGTAAATATTCCCGTTTTCCCATGTTATTAAGAAATCTACAATGCAAATAAAATATTATACCTCACAAATCAATGTATCAATTCGACAAAATGTCCTACCAGAAACAGAAATCACCCCTGAAGTTGATGATCGGACCAAGATTTCTGTCATTCTGGTAGATAAGTTATTAGTTTTTTTTCTAAAAATTTGTACGTGTTTGTAATTGTTTGTAAATATTTATTTAATCATATATGGAAATATGTACATTTTTATTTTTACACCGAATGCATTTTTATTAGCGTTCTTACTTTGTAATTAATTGTACTTAACCCACTCTGAAGACTAAAAAAAAAAAAAAAAAAAAAAAAAAGGACGATTAATAATAGTTCAATAAAGCTGCAATCAATCCATTTTGATGTTTTAAAACTCATCATCATCATCATTTAATATATCGAGAGCGGAAATTATTTATATTATACCGAATTTTTTTATTGTATTTCAAAACAAGTTGTTTGTTTTAGCACCGATTTAAAAAGTTATTACATTCAATTTCAGTTGTTTATTTTACGTGCTCATTGCACCATAATAATTGGAATTGTTATTGATAATATTATTTTTCATTACTTTGATTGTTATTTTTATTTTATTTATTTATATTACTATTTATTCCATTGTCTATATGGTATTGTTATTGCTCTGTCGTTCATTTTGATGAAATTTAGGTTTGTTTAACTGTTTATTATTTAAGTAGGTATCCACTTTAGAAAACTCCTATTAAAACATTTTGTATTTATTTTTATTTTGCGTGTGTTCGAACCTTTAATACAACTCTAAAACGGTATGAATCAATTGCGTTAAATTCGATTGGAATTTGTTCACTGATACCAAAATTAACAATTTAGTTTGTTCCTATCGATCGCGGTGAATTTTGGATATTTTAAATTTCGTGTTTAATTGTACGTTGAAATATTAGATTTTTTTTTTTTTTAATATATCCTCGTAACTTTATACTATTGTAGTTTAATAAAATCAAATATATTGCGTTCGTTTCGGTTTATATCCGAGAAAAAAGATGGAAACATGAAAAAACCCGTGGAATTTATCCGTGTATACTATTGTATGCAAATGAAACAACGTATAAGGAAGACACCGGTCTTGTTTTTATTATTATTATATATATATATATATATATATATTTTTTTTAAAGAAATAACTAAGCGTATCAACTTGTATACCATTCAGCTTTTCGGTTCGACCTTGAGATCCATATAAGCGAGTATAAAATGTGTTTTTTTTAAAAAAAAAAAAAATTATTTATTACGTTTTTTTTTTTTTCTAAACGCAGCGCCCAATCCGAGCATACGGTCGAGCCGGTGGCGGCCGCGGCGGTCCCATACAAGTGCTTGACTCGGCACTTTCACGTGATTTTTGTATACAATGGCATATTTTGGCCGTGTTCCTGTTAATACAAATTTCCGGTGTAAACGAATTGCAAAAAATATATATAAAAAAAAAAAAACAAACAAAACAAAAAAAAAAAAAAAATACCGAACCGCCGGCGTAAGTAAGTAAAAGCATTTGGCCGTATTTGTACGCGCGAGTAAAATCGGTAAATCGTCTCGACTCGACGACGGTTTATTAGACGCGATATTGGAATTTTCGAGAAACTTTATGGACGCAAGAGGCCTTCGGTATATAACGAAATCTTTGTAAAAATTGTTTATTTTTTTTTTTTTTTATCTACTCTCTAGTGTAGATGCAAGCTGTATCATAAAGCGAAACGATATTATGATTACCATGTCGTGAACCTCGGGCGTATTGCCATCGAGGCACGTATGAATGACTGTGTGTAGTTTTATTTGTTTTAAATTATTATATTTAATACGTAGGTATATAGTTATCTGTTATTTTAAAATTTAATATCAGCGCAAAAAAAATTTAACGGATTTAAGCTAAACGAGTTTTACAGCTATAGTATATATGTTTACGAATTTTAGTCCTATGTATAAAAACCTAAACGGGAATATTAAAAACACTGGCCTGTAAACGGTAATTCGATTGCAATCGATCGTAAAGTAGTATGAAACGTTTCATTTGAAATATTCACGTTTTAAATATTTTAATAGTGAAATTTCACACTGCTCGAAATATCGGAAAAAAAAAAACATTTTTGTTGAAATATCAATCATTAGTTTGAACTTTTTATTGTCTGATCAACTGACAATTTTATATCGAACAACGATATTTGTGAATTTTGTTTTTAAACGTAAAACTAATACGTATATGTTTACGAATTTTATTCCTATGTATGTAAAACCCAAACGGGAATATTAGAACACTGGCCTGTAAACGATAATTCGATTACAATCGATCGTAAAGTAGTATGAAACGTTTCGTTTGAAATTTTCACATATTAAATATTTCAATAGTGAAATTTCACACTGCTCGAAATATCGGGGAAAAACATTTTTGTTGAAATATCAATCATTAGTTTAAACTTTTTATTGTCTGATCAACTGAAAATTTTATATAGAACAGTAATATTTGTGATTTTTGTTTTTAAACGTAAAACTAAAATCATCGTTAGATATTTTATAACATAATCATAATATACTCAATTCAAGTACTATGACTGTAACAGTTTAGAGCAAATATGAAATAACCACCGACATTAGCGAAATCTTTTTTTATAATACAAAATCAATATTCGTTCGAGTGTTCTGCAGTCAATAATAATATTGTCATCGAATAATAATAATAATCAATTATATATTTAAACATTAATTTTGACAGTATTTTCTTTTAGCGTTTTAGCATTTTTGTAAATTAAATATTGTAATTTGCGTACAATGAATACACAATTAACGATTTCCATAAGAATTGTCACCTGAGTAAATTTCTATTGTAAATACTATTACAGTTTTAAGTTGAACAACTTATTATAAAGGTTTTTTTTTTTTTCATTAAAATTAAATATTTAATGAAACTTTTATGATAATTTAAAACCCTATATATGTATATAAATTGCGGTATTGAATTGCCACGGGTTTTTTTTTTTTGTTTAAATACATGCCAATTTGCAAATAAGATACGGTAATATTAAATATTATGTACTGTGTTGTCGACGGACGAATAAATTATTACAAACGTATTATGCGAAAACATTTTAATTTATATATTACGTTTATTCGGTAATTCGATTTTGGGCGACGTTAAAATTAAATTGTAAAGTAAGTCAGCCGACAATGTCGTTATAATCGCAATAGTAAAAAAAAAAAAATTTTATTAGAAAAACAATTTCAAAAATAATATATGGACATTCCAATAAATTTAGTTTAACGAGAGACGATTGATATCGTTTATAATAAGGGCACCGTATCATTTTTGAATATTTTTAACGTAACCATTTCAATTAATTCGTCCCGGTCGTTCTGCCAAAATGCGATTTAATAATAGTAATAATAATAATAATACCTACTGGCATTATTCGGTCGACGAGTAACGAATAATAAAAAAAAATTAAAAAAAAATGATATTTGTACTATATGCTTACTTATAAGTAGCACTAATGTTTCATTTTTAACATTAATATTTAAAAAATATATATCATTTGATTACTATTGTATTATAATTGATTTTCAATATTTAATATTGAACAACGTTTGTAGTCGGTGAATATTATTTTCTTAACGTATAAAAATAAATTGAATTACGATTCGAACGGTCCCGGACAAATATTATCATTATTATTATTATAATGGTTACGACCGTCCGAGAATATTGGAGAGCGGTAAATAAATTGGTTTTGGCATTTTAAAAACCTCGGAATGATTAATGCACAACGCGTGCAAGATGACACGAGCGAATAATTCTTTACGTCGCCGATAAAAGATTAATAAAGTAATGGCGGGCACCGTTATTGTAGTAAATTGTACGATCGATGGTTTCTGACGCGATTCCGAGATCTTCGCGTAAAGTTCAGTGTTAACGGTACCGATCGGGGATGTACCGAAAGCCGGGCCGTGTGTCCGGAGAGGAGAGGAAGCAAAATAATTTATTCGCCAAAATCAAAATCACGAGGGCCGACGTACATTTTAGTTTTTTTACTCTACGTATATAGAAAATAATCAAAGATTTATTTAACGACTTTATAAATTATTTAACACGAAACTTACAAAAAAAAAAAAAATAAATAATAATAATAATAAAACGAAAGAATACAATATGATTATTTCAAATAATAGCTTTCTTATTTTCGTAACTCGGATGTGATGCGATAACTTTGATAATACGTCAAACATTATTTCAAAACGGGACAAACGTGAAATGTATTTATAAACTTTTAGGAAATAATTTAAGGAAGAAACGACATTTTTATCTTATGAATATAAAAAGTAATTAATGTATCGCACTCTTTCTCTACTTGACAAAGTTCAGAGATTTGTACTGTTGTCGTAATCGGTGAGAGAGAGGGGGGGGGGGTGGTTATCATTCGGAAATTGTTAAAACTATACAATCGGTGATGTTTTGGTATTAGCATATACTCATCAGAGGACGCCCTAAGAAGGGGCGGAAGAGGCCCTACTTTGTATGTACTAAATTCTGTAATTTTCATGTAAAATTAACTTTTATAACAAAAAAAAAATGAAATCACAAATTAGTACACGAATACACGTTCAAAAACACGTTTTTACGCATTTAGATTGGTTTACTTTGAAATTGTAAACGTTTTATGCGCGTAAATAGGGTGCGATAGCTAACGACGACCGATTATTACTGAATTCGATCGGTTTTCGTACAAGAAAACGCACCTTTACGAACTAACGAATCGTCGGGCGTGTAACGTTCGCGTTTCGTTCTGCGATCAATCGGCGATTCGCTTATTTATAGAACATCAGGCGTAACCACAAGTCACGATAATAAATCGACCCGATGCACGGTAACCGACTTTCTTAACAATTTTCACTTATTGATACCGAAATATAGTCACTATTAAAACGCACGGATTTGTCGAGCGTCCGTTTTCGTAGTCTGCCGGCGTTAGTTAGCCAGCGGAAATAATAATAGTGCGGGCAGCTAATAGAAATACGATGTTTCATTTATTCCGTCGATTTGAACGCAAAAATGATCGCGACCGTCGACGTATAAAACCGGGGCCCGCACAAATACGATAGTATTTAACACTATCGCCGACGGCCGTAGTGCGAGAAGGCCGACCGTAAACCGTTTCACTGTCGTGAAAGCGACCACCGTGGTTAGGACGTACGATACAGTTGATATTGCCACTGTCGCGAGACCGTGGCCAACAATAACCGTCAGCGTGCGAACACATAATTTACTATCGTTGCGTTTGAAACTGTCGCGTCGCACGTTAACCCGTTGAGTCGCAGTGGTATTTTTCATTGAAACCACCATTATAATCGGTACGGTTGGTCACTCTATAGCCGGGAAAAAAAAAAAAAAAAAAAACATTTCGCTCCAAAACTACGTTACTGATATTAAAATCCGTTATTTATATGTTATCAATGTCAATCAATTTTTTCCTCGTAAATTTTCGTTAAAATTTTGTCATTTACTGTTACATTTTTTAATGAATTGAATTTCACCGAACGTTTTTATACTTGTAAGTATGCATACTATATAATTATACAATTCATTTTACCGAAAATGTATTAATTTTATATTATTTTTTTGAATTTGTAGGTGGTTACAATTATATACCCACTGCGAATCTACGATGAATGACAAAATAAATATTGACGACCTTAGCACGATCAATTATGATGAAACTGGATATATTTCTGAGTTTGAGATATACACTGGAAAAACCGATTCAATTGAAACTTCATTAGGCAAACGTGTAGTAACAACCCTGACAAAAAATATCCAAGGAAATTATCACAGAGGTTTTTTTTGACAATTTTTTTTGTTCACTTGGTCTCATGGAAAATTTATTTGAAAATAATATATATGCTTGTGGAACTGTGAGAGGCAATAGGAAAGGACTCCCTATAGATCAAGTTAATGAAAAACTTATGAAAAGAGGGGATAGTGAGGGAAGAATATCAACGACAAATGTGTCATGGATCAAATGGAAAGACAATCGTCCAATTCAATTTCTCTCTAATTATCACGATCCTGATGAACTTACAACTTGCTTGAGAAAAGCAAAATATGGATCATCGACCACCCTGACCTAACCTAACTTAACCTAACCCTAACATGTCCTAAATTGGTGAAAGATTACAATAAGCATATGGGGTATGTTGATTATGCTGATATGATGAAATCGATAGAAAGAGCAAAAAAATGGTGGCATAGAATATTCTTTCACTTTTTAGATGTTTCTGTCACTAATTCTTATTTATTATTTAAAATAAAAATTCATGGAAAACCAATTACTTTGAAAGATTTACAGTAGTTGAAGCAGTAGTTGCTGGTCTAGTTGGCATTCCTTTTACATCTCCAAGAGGAAAACTACCTCAATCAAAAGATAAAGTATACCATTACAAACCTAACATACCTTTGGAAACGCGATTTGCAAATATAGCACATTTGCCAAAAAGTTGTACTATTCGTAGACGCCATAACTGCTCCGCAAAAGAAAAGCTGAAAAGAACCAGATGGGAATGCTCTACATGCAATATAGCATTCATGTGCTTAACATCAGATCAAAACTGCTTTACAACTTTTCACACAAAATAATAAACTTGCAATTACATTTGTATACTTACAATTACTTATAATTTAATATCGCTAGAGTCGTGGTGGTTATATGTTATAACAACCATTTTTTAAGTGTTTGTGAGTTTTGAAAAAAATGTTTTATATTTTTTTTGTAATATGATAATAAAGGACAATATGAATTCAATAAAAAAAAAAAAATAAGTTTTCTATTTTTTTTTAAAAAAAGTTACTCAAGGCGTTAACGGACGTTTGTATCGAAATGTACTCTACTGTAATTAGACAGTCTTCCACACAGTATTTTTACTATATAACGTTACCGCCGTGCGGACCGGGATGAACGGTACTGATTACAGTTAGAACCCGAAATCCGTCAAAAGTAGTTTGCACAAACCCCTTTCGTCAAACCTAGAATTAACCGAAAATTTTAACGACGAGTCAGTCGAAACTGATTACTAAAAATCACACCCCGCGTAATTCTAAATGCCACGATAGTTTAACCCGCCGAACCAAATAACAACGTTAGATTATCCCGTTCCGAACATTAATAAACCGTCAATATACCCAACGAACACATTCTAATACAGGGTGTGGCAGAGTCGACTGACGAGTTTTGATGGGCTATAAATAACGAACAGTAAAACTTAGAGAAAAGGTTTTTTTTTTTAAATTTAAATCGGTATTCAATCCCATTTTTAAAAATTATTTCTTGAAAGTTATGTCTCCAAGATGGCGGCCGTCAGAATTGATACATTGTTGTAGACGATCCCTGAAGCTCTCGTATGATTTTCGGTACATTTTCACTGGTATGGCCTCGACTTCCACGGTGATTTTCTGTTTAATTTCTTCTATGGTATGTGGGCGATGTCTGAAAACCTTATCCTTAAGGTAGCCCCAGAGGAAAAAATCACACATGCTTAAATCTGGGGACCGTGCTGGCCAGCAAGAAGAAGAATTCTCCTCAAAGAACGGTCTGAGATTCCCAAAGCTACAGCGTGTTTCCGGGCTGAGCGTCTCGGTGACTGCTCAATTGACTCTCTAACCAACTGCACATTTATGGGGGTTCTTACCGTTCTGGGTGCTCCGTGTCCAAGTCTACTTTTAGGGTACTTCCAGTTTCTTCCAAATGCCGTATCCACAATTTGATAGTGTTAGCAGAAGGAACAGATTCAGCACGTGGAATGCCGAAGTGTATACGAAAAGGGCATTTGTGTAGCGATCACAGAATGATTATTTTCGTAATACGCACGCACGACGAAACCACCTGTCTAGACCATGATTACGAATAAAAACGGCATTACCGTACAATTCAAAATATACCACTTATTAAGGCCTGCTCTTATCTTATCACAAGCTAGTGACCTCATTAAACTCGTCAGTCGGCTCTGCCGCACCCTGTATATGTTGATAATTTATTTTGCTGTTCTTCAGTCTAAACAAACGATAGAAAAAAATTACTTCTGGAAATCGCATTTAGTTTTAGTAGCCGTCGGTCGATATATTTCACACACGACTATAGTTCTAACCGAAATGAAAGTAGGTTTGAAGGTCCGGGATAATACTAGTTGTGACTACTCAAAACCAGCCATGCTGGTTAGGGGTTAACGGAAACTATTTTTGACCAGCCGAAACTATTTTTGGCGGATTTCGGGTTTTAATTGTATCATATATATGTATATCCGATCCAATCAAACCGATGACGACTACTATCAGTGGCGTGCGCAAGAATTTGGTATGGAGGGGTGGGATGTAACTAACCGGAACAACACAAATCATTATCTTTATCTGCACCTTTGTCAAATTTCAATCTGACACTTAATCATTTATCAGTTATCACCACAGCACATAATGTATTTCTGACAACAAATTTTGTTGTCAACAGGCACGTACAGACTACTGATTATGTTGGTGACTAGAGGTCTTAAGTCATGTTTAAGTATACACAAAAAAAAAAAAAAAATCCCACGAGGGGCTATATCCCCCGTCATCCCGTTTACTGACTACGCCACCGATGTAATAACAGTCTGCGTGTACCTATAATACGTACGTACGTACGCTACAATCAGGCCACGGTTACCTCCCCGTGGCATTGTACAACGACGTTTTTGTTTTGTCGTCTACTTTTAATTTAATTTATATTTCCGACTTGAACTTGACCTATCCGAATATGAATAATAACAAGTCGAGGCGTATAGCCGCGCCCGTGCCGTTAAATTTTTGGTACCTACCGTTAATAACAGACAATAGATATAAATTATATATATTTTTTAACGTAATCAATATTCTACAAATCGTATTGCAGAATAAACGATCTCGTATTAACAACCGTCGGTTATTTCAAATGCGATAACCGACGTGTAATAAAGTGGACATTGCGTGTTCGGCCGACGTACCATTACGTACAATATTGTTAAAATATTTCGATGGTATCTATCTCGGTAATTTAATTTGATAAATGCACAATTTTACTAATGTAATACGTTTTCACGGTCCGATTATTGCGGTCGGCGTGCGAATTACAATTAAAATAATTCGAACAAAACTTAAAACGATTTTTCGAATGTATATGCTTAGTTTGTTTCATTACCGATATCAAATAAGTACGATTGTATTGTCCGTTGTCTGTCGCCCAATTTTTTTTTCGGAGTCGTTTAGTCATTAACTGTGTAATAAGTGTGGGTAAGTAAAACAAAAAACAAAAAAAAAAATCATCCTATAAGGACAAAACGGGTAAACGACAATGACAATATAAGATTGAATTTTTGCGGTTTTTTTTAATTGTTATGTTTTTTTTTTCTACATTGAATATGATAGCAAACAATCATCAGATTTTGACCGTCATACATAAATTATTGTGTGTATTTCTGTGTACATTTTTGGCGATTTTTCTAGTTTTTCTTTTGAATTTCTATTTATAAGTAGAAATGCTTGAAAAATCCACACGAGGTTCATCACATGTTGCACTCAACGATGGAGAAGAGAAAAAAAATCGAACGTACGCGATAACTTTTTTTTTTTTTATCTTTTAAAGTTAAAATTTCGATTAAAATCGTATAGATCACATCGCGTTGTACTGTTTTTCCGATTTATGCGAATACAATTTATACAAATACATAGCAATTCGAGACACACAAATATGGATAATCGACAATTTATTTTTTAATCACGAATAAATAAAATTTTAATATATTTTTACTGGGCTTTCGTTTCGGAATCGTTACCCCCCCGTTAGCAATACGATCTGACGTGTTGCGTAAAGATATAAATTATCTTCGCATTTTTAACTTATGTAAAAAATAATAATAATATCGTATAACTTATATATTTTTTTTAACTATATACAGTAGTTAACCGCCCAGTTCCGTATTTTATTATTATATTATTATCGGTCCACGGACGTTATCGGTTTATTCATTTCTAATATCTCGTTTGGCCAACAACCGAAAAACCGTATTGCCGAACCCAAAACGATTTCGACAAGCGAACGTACCGAGGTCCGTACATTATTATAATTATTATTACTATTATGTTATTTTATTTTCGTAAAAGTGTAACAATATTTTCGATTATCGACTGTTTGAGCGGTGGATGCGGGCCGCCACCACCGCCGCGGTCGGGATTATTAATGCGGGCTGTGTTTCGGATAAAACGCGTAATTATTAATATTATATAATATAAAATACGACCGTTTTTTTTAATTGGTCGTTTTATCGTATACTACAAATAATGTTTGTCGCGTCGCGCAGACGACATTATTATTACCAGTTGAGAGGTTTTTTTTTTGATCTCCCGCCCCCGGTAGAAAACATAAAAAATGAAACAGTTTAACAATAAAATCTAAGCGAAGCGATCAATGAGCATTAGTCATAATCATAGTTGGGATTTTAAAGCACTTGAAAATTGCATAAATATTCGTTTTAAGTACGGGTAAATTTTTCAGTATCATTCATCAATTTATAAATTCGATTGACAATAATCTAAAAACACGTCTGTTAAAATGTTATTATTTTATAATTAAGATTTTGATTTTAATTTAAATTTATTATTTAATAGCATTAAAATCTAAAAAAAAAACCGCAAAAATATGAAAGACTAAATTTAAAATTTTAGTTCTCCGAGTGATGAAACAAATTTTAAGCTCATTCTGTTATTTCTTAAGAAATATGTAAATGCTATAAAGTGGCAATCCCGGTTATAATACTATTGCCTAGGAATGCATACGATGTTTATTTATTATCTGACAAAACAAACTTTTCGAAAAATAAATCAACGACAATTGTTATTCTTCTTCGATCTTCGACTTGAAAGGCGGTTGTTAGTAGTAAATATTGTCTAGTTAGTGCATCGAGGAGGTCGTTTATTGATTTCCCTTGTAGTTTCCTTAATAATGGGTGGAAAGGTGGGGAAATCGTAAGAAAGGCTGGTTGGAATATTCGCGCAAAAAACGATTTCTGTTATTAATATCGATTTGGTTTCGTTTTTAAAATTCAGTGAAAAGTAATCGTAGGAAGCTGAAATATTTTACCGAATATTATAACTAATACTTTCTATAGCCGTGATACAATTTTCAAAATATTCCGCCGTTTAAAATTAACGAATTATATTTTTTTGGCTCTGTAACGTTCGAAAATCTGATACAAGGGCCCCGTTATATAGGTCGATGATCGTATTATGATGTAAAAATAGTTATTTTCAGGATTATTATTTGTTTATTTTTTTTTTTGTATGCGAGTTGAAAGTTCCAATTTACGATAAAACTTGTAAAAACCGTGAACATTTTGCACAGGCACTACTACTCGTGCACATATTCCATTTACGCGACCACAACTTTTTTCGGATCCGTATAAACGATCGAAAATCGTATACAAGGTTTATTTTAAGTCGTACTTAGTGGTGAATAAAAGAACGGGGAAAAAAAAGAGCGTAATAATCAATATTCGACACGAATATTATAAGTAAGTATACAGTAAAAACCCGAGAGAAAAACTACCTCATCGTTTTGTTCGTGTCGATGATTACCGTCTACGTTTATTATTATCAATGGCGCAACCAAAGGGGGTGTTTTGGGTGTCTGGACACCCCCCTCGGACCGTATTTGTGGAATTAATTTTTTTTTTTAAACATATATTTAAATATAATTATGCTTCAGCGTTCGACGAACTACGTAAATAATTGATTTAATGATATTTCTAACTACATACACGATGGGCGTTTTTCAGTCTACCGAACGCCAGGTTAGGTTAGGATACCAGTGGCGTAGTCACAAATAAGTAATGGGGGCGGAACGGTTGTGATAAGCGGACAACCCTAGGAAAAAATTTCTAAAAAAAATCTAATTGCACCTGCGCTGTATATTATTACAGCCAATTCTAATTATGTCGAACGTCGTTATCTCGAACTACATTGAAATCCCTTTGAAACTACCATTGCACTCAATAGCGTTTTGCTCTCGATAACTCGATATAAAATTAATGGTTTTTCGTTATCTCGAGTACGCAAATAACATTTTTATTACGGGAAAAAACAGTAAACTATGCAGTACATTTACTATAATGATTGCGTTAATACAATATAGTCGTGCAACGGAAAATAAGCGTAAATTAAATCCAATACAATTTCGGATAAAGTTCGTTTCATACGGTTAGTATGAAAAAAGATGTCCGTAAAAAATGTGAAAACGCCGAAGAATTCAACATTCCACCAAATACATTATCATCAATTATGAAACGGAAAGATAAATTAGTTCATTAGTGGAAATATGAAAAAAAAAAATGAAAATGAGGATGACTCTTTACGTGAACACCGATAAATGCTTATTAAAATGGTTTACTCGGTGCCGAGATAAAAACATACCAGAAAGTGGAACAATGTTACTCGAAAGAGCGTACGAATGTGCACAACAACTGGGACACGCTAATTTTAAAGCTAGTAGTGGTTGGCTAAAAAATCGGAAGAAAAGACACGATGTAGTTTTACGAAAAATTTGCGGGGGAAAGTGCTCGCACAGTAGACACTCGTCGTTGTTGAGATCCATACCACGGGTACGGAAGACGTCGTTTTTTGTGCATTATCCAATTTGAAAGGCATCGTTGAAAACAGAAGTGATAAAAGACAAATTTTAACGATGGATTTAAAATTTAAAAAAAAAAAAAATGGTCTTATTAATTCAACAACATTTGAATAAAACTCGACGTATCGAACTTATTATTCCTGTTCCCCTGGAGCATCGACATACCGAGAGTTCACTGTATAATAATAAACGGTTTTTTTTTTTTTCCTTTCGAACGTATAAGTATATAATTCGATTGTCACTTTTTAGAGAGAGAGTGTGTGTGGTTTTTGCGAAATATTATTTATATTTCGGGGCAAACGAGCTTTCGGCTCGTATACCGGCTATTATACGCATCGTATTATTATTATTATTATTATTATTATTATTATATAGCGTACCTCCATACATATATATATATATATATATATATTATTCAAAATGTCGATTTAAACGGGACTAAATCGAGCACGCGCGTAGGTATGTTTATTTAATAAGTTGAATTATTCATTTTCGACGGCTCGGCGTTCAGCATACTCGGCGCGTCATCGGCGCGCAATTATTATTACTGAAAACGCGGACACTCCGGCGAGCCAAAATTAACGCGCGCGGGGGTTAGGGCCCGGTGTTCTTGAACCGCCGCTCGCGATATTTACGTAGGAATTATCATACGGAAACACCGGATCCGCCGCGGTCCGGAATTAATTGGCCCCCGGACAACGAAAACGTACGGTAGAAATACTATTATCATCGGCGGTTCCGTTTTGCGGTCCGCGTAAAATCGCGTAGGATTTTTATCGCATTATTCTACCGACGTTAATTTTCCCTTATAAATCTATATTTGTTGTTCTCGATGCGAGTCGCGTACAAATGTTTCGTTAGACGCGAAAACGATTATTATATTCCGGCTAAACCACGACCGTTCTCAATCGTTACTCCAAATAATTGTATTATATACACGAAAAGTGTATATCGTTGCGTAAAAAAATTGTACGGAATTAGCGCGGAGAGCTAATGAATATATCCGAGATTCGAACCTTATGGACTTGTCCGTCTTCTGAATGCCGCCCACTGGTCCGTTAATAAAGTGATAGTGTTGAAAATATCGATATACTAATTTAAATTTTGTTTTTCGTTCAGGAATTCGATACAGTTGACACAAAATCTTAACATAATGATTTTTTCATATATAGCGTGTTAAATTGTTAATATTTGTGTGGTGTTTGTGAACGGTTTAAGGTTATAAACACACTATTTTTATGCAAATTACAAAAACAATATTACAAACCACGAGGTTAATTACAATGAAAAGTAGAAACATCAACATTTTCAGAAGAATAAACTCTATAAAATAAAATGTTATTTTTTTTAAAATTTTTTTACCGAAACACAAACATTAAATTAATGTATAAATATTTGTAGTCCTTGTCCCTGTGAGTCGCATATATATATATATATATATATTTGTTTTAAATAAACAACAGAATTTGATTATTTTTAGTATCTCAGTAGATAGCACATGGACATCCTGTATGTATTTGTATTATTTAAAAAAATGTATACATTAATATTTACATGATATATTTTGCTTTATTTGTTTTCAATAAATTATTATTATGTTTTTTATGTTTTACTATTTTTTTTCTTTATACAATAGTGTAACTGTATAACATAAATTGTCTACTCCAATGTATACACAATATATATAATGTATTATGTATATAATATAAATATATATTATAATAATGCATTGCATTCAGCTTAAGTTATTTAAACGTTCATATGCCCTTTCACTGTGATTCCTTTTCAAGTAAATAAAACCAACTCAAAAAGGTCGTAAATAGGTTTCGGAACGTAGTTTCATTTTGTCTCCCCATCCTCCCTGAAAATTGCCTTATGGTCGCCCCTGATCAGGCGTGGATCCAGAACTTATTTACGGAGGGGTGGGGGAGGCATCTTGGTTTTTAACATTAATAATTTAACACGCAACGAATTAAACTGATCAATACAATTAGGCCGAGAAATTATTTAAAAACCGTTATTGTTTTAGCAAAACTGCTTTTACGCGTTGACATTATAATATTATATTGAAATCGAATTAATGTATTAAATTGACAAAGTCAGTATAAAGTTAAAACACTAATATGTATACCTATAATACGCATACACTACACCTGCACAGCGCACACAAAACCGACAGATTATTACCACGGTAGAAATAATTATATCGTGATTATTACTAGGGCCCGGATTTATATGCTAAAAAAAAAAAAAAAAAAATGTTTTACTACAAATTACTACAGTGTACGATTTATAGCGAAAATATTAGACAATAATAAATAAATGTATAAAATAGTTTATTACAAAAATCAGTACAACATTATTTTTATGAATTGTGATTTATGGCATTGCGTTTGGAAAGCATTACTAATATGTATTTATGGTAAATAATTGTGTGGCTAGTACCAAAATTGATTTCGAGTTTTCGAATTGGAAACTCCTACGGTTATCTCGAAGCATACTTATGCATATGGAAAAACTTGTTATTCATTTTTACGCTTAAATTTCACGTTTTCGTACGATGTACCGGGTTTTAAATACTATTTTTCTAATGGATATTATAAACTATGCAACTATCCCGAAATATACAAGTTGTATGCATTCAAATATGCAAAAATATGGAAATTAAACGACCAACCATAGAATCTACACATTACAGAACATCGAAAATTTTTAATCAAAATTATTCTAGGTGAACTGTAGTAAAATATACGCTTGCGTATAAATCCGGGACCGAATTATTACTAAACATTGATCCCGAAGTTATCGTCGACCGTCGACAAAAAGTAGACAAATGTCGATTATATTATGTGTATCCCACTAACGTTCACGGTTCACGTATCGTTCGATCATAATGGTTTGTACCCATATAATATTATAATACGTACACGTTGATAAAAGAAGTACCGATTATCTTCGTACACGTTGAAACCGGAAAATACCATAGCCGGTATTAGCCACAGCTGCATTTAGATTTGTCTTTCTATAAAACAATACTAGCAAAACAATTCGACCTAATAAACTAAGTCCTTGGATCCACGCCTGCCCTCGATACAGTCGACGAATTATCATGGAGATTCAAGAATTGGAGCCTTGCGCCCGAGCGGCGTGCCCACTTGTGGTCTTGAAGCCTATTATTATTATCAAATATAATAAATTAAAATTACCTTTATTATCGACCCGACGGATATAAGGAAAAAATGATGATCTTCCGTTATCAATTTGATATGAACATGGTCTGGAACGTTATTTAATTATTCGACACACTGATAAGAACTGGAATGCCACGATGCTACATTGCCAACCGATAGCCAACCTCCTTATCAGTTTGTCGGAGAACTCACAAGTCACTATCACAGATTTTACACTAGGGTGATCATACGTCCCGTATTTCAACTTTGTGTCCCGTTGTCCCCACAAAAGTTATACGGGACGCATTTTGTACCGTTAATTCAAGTCCGCACCGTATTAATGCCGTTTCTTGCCCTTACTGTTAATTTATAACTTAACTAATACAACAGCAATTGTTGAATATTCTTCGGCAACGCCGGATAGTAGAACGGATTTTTCCAACTATTGATAAGTCGTGGATAGACGAACAAAAAAAAAAAATCGTTTTTTTGGTTAAAACTATCTAATAAATTAGCATTGTAAAAACACATATTAAAAACTATTCTTGTAACGAGTTTGATAATATTCTATTAAAAGAAACTAAGTTACTCGAT